>CM060329.1:28182364-28229864 GCA_030674155.1 Stramonita haemastoma
GAAGAAGAAGAAGAAGAAGAAGAAGAAGAAGAAGAAGAAGAAGAAGAAGAAGAAGAAGAAGAAGAAGAAGAAGAAAAAGAAGAAAGAAAGAAAGAAAAAACAACAACAGCAGCAGCAACAACAACAAGAAATAAAGTTATACAACTGGCAAACATACTCTAAGCAAATTGCCGACAGACAGGGCCGAGTGTATAACGGATATGGGACATTTCGCTCTCAATGACCCCTTTCTTGGGAAAAAAAGATCATAACTCAGTTTACAAGTTCCTTTGTAGATTGGTGTCCAATATCTGTATTCCTATGTGCATATTCACAAAGAGACATGCTGCCTTTCTGGGCAATTGTAATCGTGTTAGTTGGCAATAAGATATTAGGGTTCTGCTCTTTGTTAGGTGTGTGTGTGTGTGTGTGTGTGTGTGTTGTGTGTGTGTGTGTGTGTGTGTGTGTGTGTGTGTGTGTGTGTGTGTGTGTGTGTGTGTGTGTGTGTGTGTGTGTGTGCCAACTACGTGTATGTTTGTGAAAAAGATGCATATTAATGTGTGCCTGCAGTTTGTTGCTTATCAGCTTAGACATGAATTTAGTTTATATGCTTTCCTTTTTTATGCTTATCGCACCATTTTTTTCATTTCTTGATTTTTTTTCTTTCGTCTTTTTATCTTGTAAATTTAGAACCGATATCTTATTCCTAAAAATACTGAACATATAAGATTTTATAAATCATGTATTCATTTATTTGTAACCTTTTCCAATTTTTATCTGCCTTTTAATATTGTTTACATCCTTTTTCCATATTTGCAGAGATTAAATTTTGTACTGTGAATTCATCTTATTGAACGTATGTTGTTCTCTAGTATGCTTTTTTGGCTTTGTTTACCTGTCAACACACAGACACATAGGAGAAAATCATTATCATCACCACTCGCGGTTCCATTCAAAATCTGGTGAATTTTCATTCGACTTTATGTCCCGGCTTCTGTGGATCGAGGAGACGGGCGTCAACCTTCAATATGCTGGCTCCTAGAGAAGCTGAGGTCTCTGATGCCTCGCTCCCCTATGACCACATAGATTATGGGACACCTTTAATTTTTTACATTTTCTGTGGACCACTTAAACACATTCTATATCTCTTCTGATTTGTATCACCCCTTAACATCCAATATGTTGATTCAACTCTCTTTTAATCACATTTTCATGATACAGTTTTGAACAAGATCAACAGTTTTCACTCATACAGATCTTTCGTTTTCTTCAGCCCTCTTCCAACCACAGATAAAAGCATGTCATTAAAAAAAAAAGTTTATCAGATTTTAAACAAAACTGGTGTTGGTGTTGTGTGTTCCCCAGCTTAACACCCTGGGAGTCAGCCAGAATGTGCACTCTGACTCACTGCATGTGTATATGCACGAAAGGAATAAAGGCACTGGTAGGTCTGCACATGGAGTTGACCTGGGAGATCGTAAAACCCCCCGCCCTTAATTCACCAGACTGCCTAGATTCGACCCCACGACTTCATGGACACATGGGATTGAAGTCGAACGGTCTTAACCACCACTAGGAACAACGTCCGCTGTAAGATCTTTTTTTTCCCATGACATGGCTAGAGCTCTGAGGCTTACCGATGGTGAGATGTTTGCGTGTACGACCGTTTTTATCCGCAATGTTTAGGTAGCCGCATTCCGACTTCGGGGAAGGTAATACCTTTCAAAATTGTCCTTCCATGTCTTTCTCCATCGCTGTCAAGCCTAACACAAATCTGGAAGACCAACCTATACCAGCATCCCTTCACGCTGACACCACCACCCCCAATCCTTAACTGTTCCACAGTCTTGTAGATTTTGTAAATGCAGGACATATCAAATCTTTAATGAGCGCTCGCTTTCCCCCAGGCAATGCTAATCAGCATCAAGCGTGGTTACCAATTTGATGGGTGACAGTTTGCGTGCCTTGGCTTCGGTACAGTCCCCCAGTTCACCCAGCTGTAAATGAGTACCTGCCCTCGTTGAGGTCAGGGAAGGTAAAGCAGCGAGGGAGAGAAGATGGGCGCCGCCTTCAATATGCAGGCCCGTAGAGAAGCTGAGGTCTCTGATGCCTCGCTCCCCTACAACCACATTGGTTATGGACCATGCATTTCACCTTACCGTTATCAATTCTTTAATAGTTCTACATTGCTCGCAAGACCTCCACGGGGGAATAAATCAACCTTGAAGCCAAGCTAACGATTCCAGTCTAATTGATCTGGTCGACATTCTTTCCTTAATCCCTTAGTGCAATTTTTATAAGAGGAGGAAAAACACCGAGAACCTTTGATCTGTTGCCGACAGTTTCGATCAATGTGCTCGAACAACAACAATGACCCCTTTGAAGACCATTTCAACAGCATGTCCCATACACACACACAGACACACAGGCACACAGACACACCCAGACATACACAGACACACAGGCACACAGGCACACACACACACACACACACACACACACACACACACACACACACACACACACACACACACACACACGCACGCACAACATGCACACTTACACACACAGGCACACATAGACACACACCTACATACTTACACACACTCACACACACACACATATATATACTCACGCACACACACACACACACACACACACACACACACACACACACACACACACACACGCACGCACGCACACACATACACACATATACTCACGCATACACACACACACACACACACACACACACACACACACACACACACACACATACTTCCGGTAATGATGGCAGCCAACGGCAGCTAAAAAATTACTGTGCGAGGAGAGATGAACAAGGAAGCAGTCTGAGATGACAAAGACGAAAAAAGCCAGTGTAAAGTATTATGCAGTGACAAAAGGAAGAAAAGTCGGCATCTTTACGACATGGAACGAGGCCAGCAATTCGGTTACGGGCTACCACGGGGCCGCCCACAAAAGTTATAAGAGCCTCGGTAAAGCCAAAGACGCAATGGCGTTCTCCGGCTACTCGGATCCAGTGGTTTATGGAGACCAGGCTATGGACACGGACAACGACAATGACACAGCAACAATATCTACAGAGGGTGAAATCAGTGGTGTAGAAGAGGAAAATAGAAAAAACACTTACAAACGACGAAATGCTGGTGAGTACATCTATCGATGCATGTCACTGCGGTATTGAAATGAAGGGCCATTCTCTGAAATGCTGTGAATGCCAAAAAAAAATTCACTGGCCCTGCACGTCCCTGCCAACTTACCAACTTTGTGTATTTGCAAAAACATCACGCAAATACACATGCAGGTGTGCGCAGAGACATTTTACACCACCGAAAGCCTCTGCGAACAAATCGAACTGGAAGCAGGGCTGATGAATGACGTCAAATCCGCCATGACGTCCCCTGAAAGAAGATTGACACTGGACAAGAATTCCAAAAAACAAGAGGGATTAGAATCCCAGATTCAAGATATGAAGAAAGTGATCTGTAATTTAGAAAAATCTGTCAACTTCTTGGCAGAGCAAATGTATTCAGCCAATACGGAGTTGAAAGATCAAATAGAAGTAAGTCTTCTAAATTATTCAGCTTCGACAAATCAGACACTTCAGTTACAGCAAAGAAACTCTACACCCCGAAAAAAGACACAAAAGAAGACCTTGAAAAAACAAAGAAAGTCGTCTACAAACAAAACCAGATCTGAAGATAATTCAGCAGAACCACAAATACCATCGACCTCTACTAAGGACAAAGTGAACCTTAGTGACCAAAGTCTTTTGCCTGATCGAGATGATGGTGCAGACCAATCCTCACCCACCTCGACCAGAACATCGGCATCAGACTGCGGAATGGGATCTGTGACACCAGAGGGGACAACTGCAGAAAACAGAGGACCACAAACTGACGTGGGAAATGAAAACAGGAGCGAGATGTCCCATTCCGATTGTGAAGATTTGATCGAAGATGTTATATCAGACAAGGACAGTCTGCCATATGTACTCATTATGCATGACTCTATAATGGATGGTCTTGACCCCAGAAGACTTGGGGCTTCCTACGGGCTGTCAGCCAGAAAAAGAAAAGCATACACCCTGGCAGACTGTGAAGAAGAAATGAACAAAACCAAGGCTACCCCAGATGCTATTTTAGTTCACTGTGGACTTAACAACTTGAAACAACAAAACGCCCATGAGTCCGCAGAAGAAATGAAAAAAATGATAATCAAAATGAAAACAAAATTCCCACAGTCCAAAATAATCATCAGCCAGACAATTCCATGTGGAGATCAACAGCTTGAGAGAAAAAGAAAACTCTTCAACGCCATGGTCTACAGTGAACTTGGCCAGGAAGACAATGTCAATTTTGTAGAGCACAATATCCAACCAGGCTACAAAAGATTATACAGGGACAAATTTCATCCTTCTGCTCGAGGTAGCAGTATCCTTGCGAGTACAATTGGCCGCTGTTTAGAAAGCCTGCTTTGGCAACAAGCACGGAAAAGAAAGCCAAGACCAAAGTTTGCTAACTTACCAAAGCGAAGGCAGCTGGACTCTGCAGCTGGAAATTATTTTCCATTTACCTCAAGAGAAAACGAGACTTCAAACAGATGTCATGGACATATTACTGACCAGTCTAAAAGAGAGAATTATCAAGAAGGTGACGAGTATATTGAATATGACAGAAACACTGCAAAACTCAAACCAGATTTCTGCTCTCAAAGAATTTCAAATAACAGATCAACTTCACAATCCCAAGAGATGTTCAATATTTCAAAACCTTGGGCTTTTGAGTCAAAAGACTTCGGCAAACCTCTTTGGAGCAATAAACAAAATCAACATCAACGAACAAGAAAAAGTTGGAATGATAGGAACCGGGGACAGGAACAACCTTGGAGAGATAGAGTAGAAAAAAATTATTATGACAACATCAACGGCAACAGAAGAAAGAACACGGAAGAAAATGAACAAACAAGAAACTATGGCCCATATATCGCTACCAACGGAAAGAGACACGACTGGAGACTTGGGGCCTCAGGAAGATGGAGACAGGACTGGAGATCTAGTCAGCCCCTTGGAGACCGACAACCTGGAGAGGAGTGGGCCGATGGCCTCTATGAGAAAGACTCTAGGTCTAGATACTGGCAGAGGCCATCGTCCCACAGGCCAGACTGGGCGGACTGGAGATACGGCCATCGCCATGGACACCGACAACGCTGGCAGTGGAGAGGTGACCAGTACGTTCCCAGGCAGTACTGGAATACAGATGCTGACCAGAACTGGGCACTGAACCAAAGGCAGCGAGAAGAGCCACCAAGACAATATAGACAGTACAGAAACAGCAGACTGAACAATCGTCTGCATCACTGACACTTCCACCGTCATTCCTTTACTCCACAAAACATATCCAACACACACACACACACACACACACACACACACACACACACACACACACACACACACACACACACACACACTCACGCAAACACACACACTCACGCAAAACACACACACACACACACACACACACACACATCACCCCCCCCCTCCTCCCACTGTCACCACCACCACCTTCATCCGTCACCTACATCATTGGCTCTACCATCCCTACCGTAACACTCATGCACACACATGCCCGAGCATGTGCACGCAAACAATGTAACACACACACACACACACACACACCACACACACACACACACACACACACACACACACACACAGCCTGCATGTAAATGTGGAATAAAATATATAATAAATAATTCCTTAGAAGGGAATGCAGTAGGGTGAGAAAAAAAAAAAAAAAGCACTGTAACAGACATACTACTTTCTTCCAGCATTTGGCTAAAATATTCTACGTAACTGATGATGTCATTAATATTTTTATGTAATTATAATGACATAACTTGTCAGTGGCGTCATTTTCAAGTGGTTCACCCCCCCCCTCCCCCCCCAAATGACTTGGATCTATTCACAGTATGGATTTTTAGATTTGAAAATACCTTAGAAGTTGTGTTTATTATTGAATGGAATGAAGACCGTTTTGTATTAATATGCAGATGGCTTCTAGCAAGAATATGTTTGAATGAATGATAACTGTGTTGTGCTCCATATTGCTTTCTCATGCCGATAGAGTAATACAGCATGCATATTGGTTGTTTTTCTTAATGCTTGCTTGCTTGTCATATTTCCTCTGTTAAAAATGTTAATTGTTAATGAAAAATGTTTTGACATGTAAACAAAAATTAGATTATAAGAGGTAAAATTGTATAGGTATCAGTTGCATTCTAGTTCATCTCTCCCTCAAAAAAAAGAAAGAAAGAAAAAGAAATACTAACATTACGATATCTACTTTAAAGATGAAAATTTTATCGTGGAATATCAGAAGTATTCATGGGAAAATTGATGGAATTAACACAAATAAACTTAAGGATGTAGAAGTAGAAAATATGTTAATGGGCTATGATTTAATCTTCTTACAAGAAACGCACTTAGAAAAAAAAGACACAGATAGCATAATGCTCCCTGGGTATATATCTGTACACTACTGCAGACCACTGAACAGTAAAGCATCAGGTGCTTCTGGTGGTGTTTCCATTTTTGTAAAGGAAAAGTATCGTCAATTTGTAAAATTTTTGCCTCAAAATAATGCTGATATAGCATGGGTACAAATCTTAAATGGTCCTTATGACAGTGATACATGTATAGGTGGAGTGTATATCCCACCTGAATATTCTTCCTTTGGAAAACGTCACACAATGAACATATGGAATAAACTAGAACAAGACGTTGCATATCTATCTAAACAAAATACTATCATTCTCTGCGGTGTTTCAATGCAAGAACAGGTTGTTTAGAAGACTTCATTCAAATGGACTATCCACAAAACTATTATGAGTTACCATTTAATTACAGTTATGATAACTGTTATGAACGGTGCTCTATGGATAAAATATTTCAAAGAAATGGTAAAAGACTTATAAATATATGTGTTAATTATGAAATGAGGATATTAAATGGTCGCACACTGGGAGATCTGCAAGGACATTTCACATGTTTTCAGCCACAAGGTTGTAGTGTTGTCGATTATTTTGCTTGTTCTAAATCTATCCAAAAGGAAGTGCGCCATATGAAAGTCGATCAATTAACAGAGTACTCTGATCACTGTCCAGTCCATTTAGACATTTCAATACCAAGAATAGATAACTATAAAGTGTTAAAAAGGAATGATCTGAGAAAAAATAGACACAGTAATACTAAAGATAATAAGAAAATTACAAAGAATGCTTTACCACCCAGTTTTTACTGGGATGAAAATTCAAAACAGAGATTTCAAACCTCTTTTAAACTGTCGACCGTACAGTCACGTATAAAAGATATAAAACGCAAAATGTGTATAACATTAAACACATATAACCAAAATGAAGAAGATATTGATTCAGAAAATGTGCAAAAGTCATTAAATGAGTGTGCTGAAAATTTGTCCGTAATTTTCACTGATGCAGCAAGATTAAGTTTGAAACTTAAAAAACGAAACATTTTAATAAAAAAGAAAAACAGTAAAAAGTGGTTTGATGGACATTGTGCAGAAATGAAAAAAGAAATAAAATCTTTACTTAACGCCATCAATCGGTATCCATTCAAAGTTGCTCTTAGACAAAAGTATTTTTCAAAGAGAAAAGAATACAATAGACTTTTAAAAGAGAAAAAGAGATCGTTCAAAAGCAGTCTCGTTTCGAACCTGCATAACGCAATAGATAAGGATCCTAGTGTATTATGGAAAACTCTGCAACAATTAAGGATAAGTGAAGAAAAAAATACAAGAGAAACAAATTTCCTCAATAACACAAAATGGATGGAACATTTAAAAAAGCTGATAGGAAAAGAACCTTCTGTCAATCAAAAGAGAAAAGAACAAGTGCAAAACATGTACGAACTACTAACAAGACGCGAAAACCCGTACTTAGACAGGCCCTTTACTAGAAAAGAAATCACGGAAGGAATAAAAACTTTAAAAAACAAAAAATCTCCAGGCAAGGATGGTATATTAAATGAAATGATCAAATCCATCACCCCAGATATACTAGGTATACTGGAGTTACTTTTTAATGTTGTTCTTGATACAGGGTTGTATCCACATGAATGGAAAGTAGGCATCAATATTCCTATTCACAAAGGTGGATGCCCCCTAAAGCCTGAAAACTACAGAGGAATCACATTGACAAACACTTTCGGTAAATTATTTTGCCAGATACTGAACAATAGAATATGCAACTATCTAGAAGAAAATAACAAACTTGCCAAAGAACAAGCTGGATTTCGAAAGAAATGTAGAACTTCAGACAATATTTTCATTTTAAGTAAACTAGTTGATAACATATGCAAAACAAAAGATAAAAGGTTGTATTCTTGTTTTGTGGATTTTCAGAAGGCTTTCGATAGCATTTGGCATCAAGCTTTAATGGTGAAACTGCATGCAATTGGAATAACTGGTAAATGTCTCAATCTGATTGAAGATATGTATACAGATGCCACAATATATGCAAAAGTAAAAGATACGTTATCTGAAGAAATAGAAGTAAAAGTTGGAGTCCATCAAGGCAACACACTAAGTCCCACACTCTTTAATATCTACATTAATGATATCTTTCAACATATAGGAATGATTGATTCTCCATATATAACGAAAAATGATGTAGTCTCAGGTTTAATGTATGCAGATGATCTTATATTGTTATCAAATACAAAATCAGGTCTCCAATCGAAACTGGATAAATTACATGAGTACTGTCTAAAATGGGGACTCCAAGTAAACAAAGAAAAAACCAAAGTTATAATCTTCACAAAATCTGTACCTAAAATTCCTATTCATTTTAAATGTGGACAAAACCTAATTGAAACTACAGATAGGTATAAATATCTAGGTATAGTTTTTCATCAGTCAGGAAAGTTTGATGTGGCCCAGGAACACTTAGTCAAACAAAGTAACAAAGCTATTTATTCGCTGAAAAGAGCTCTACAAGGAGGTGTACTAAAAATAAATATTGTTATGCAGTTGTTTGATGCCCTAATAATGCCTATTTTAACGTATGGAAGTGAAATATGGTTTCCTTATGGTTGTAATGTAAAAGATAACTTCAAAATAGATGATTTATTTAAAATGTGCTTAACCAGTCAGTTTCCTTTTGAAAGCACCCACGCAAAATTTTGCAGACAGACATTAGGAGTTCACAAAAAAACAATGGTCTTGCCAGTTTTCGGAGACTTAGGCAGATACCCATTAACGTTAAAAGTTATTAGTCATTTAATCAATTTTTGGATTCACATAATAGATTCAAAAGAAAATAGCTATTTGAAATTGTTATATAATGAAATGCACCAAAACAATGAAAAAGATCACTGGATTTATATAATCAAAACAATAATTCATAAGATTGGATTCAAGCATGTGTGGAATAATCATAGTACATTAAATATGAAAAGATTATGCTATGCCATAAAAACAAAACTTGAAGAATATATACAGACTGTTTTGGAATCAACAAAAAAAGTTATTTTCTAAGCTGAATTTTTACAACTCTGTTTCACATGTTTACAGATTGGAGCCGTATCTTTTGATATGCAGGAATGAAAATTATAGGCGCCTATTCAGCAGATTTCGCACCAGCTCCCATGATTTAATGATAGAGCAAGGGAGATATATGAATATACCAAAAGAAGAAAGAAAATGCAAATGGTGTAACAAAATAGAAGACGAGTATCACTTACTTGATGTTTGTACATTATATGATGATTTAAGAAAAAATTTTCTATCTAATGTCAATATTAAGGAAATGAATAATATGAATAACTACAACAATCTGAGTAAGTTTTTCAACAACGAGGACTGTCTGCTAGATATGATCAAATATGTGCATGATTCTTTTTCCAGAAGAGCAAGAACATAGATACATTACATATGTAAGAATCTACATCTTTTAAGAATGTTAAATACGTTTACGTTTGGTGTCAAATAAGTCTCGTTCTGACTTAATGGCAATAAAGTTTTCTGATTCTGATTCTGATTCTGATTCTGATTCACACACACACACACACACACATGCAAGTCATCAAGGACACGCGGAAAATGCCTGGAATCAATCAACAGTGGTCTTTCTTTAGCATTGCAGACTTTTAGAAAGCCTTGAAAAAGATCTGAAGAATAATTTTTGCTTGGAAGTTTTTTGCGACTGAATCCTTAACCTGCTATTGTCGCATGTTCTTTTTACGTCTTCTGAGTATGTGCTGAACTCTGTTGATCTTTTTATCAATACAAAAAAATTACCACCTGAACTGTTTTTCATAGTTTTTGTTTATTTATTTATTTATTTTGTTTATATTTATTTATTTATTTATTTATTCTTCTATATCGACGATAATGGAATAACCCCCCGTATGCCTTTTTACATCCAGACCCCGTGTGTATGCAGTTTTTGTCAATCATCTGTTCCCACCAGCACACAATGGCCTACTCTTTCAAAAAGCGGAACAGGATTTAACGTGCGCGTAAGACGTTCTACGTGCATTCGCACACTGAGGCCTCGGTTTATAGTCTCATCCGAAAAACTTTTGGGGAGAGTGGAGTCAGCACTGATGTTAACTCCAGGGTGGGGGGGGGGGGGGGGGGGGGTGGCGGGATCCTCTCGAACGGGATTCAAACCCGAGTCGTCAGATTGCGAACGCAATGTTCTAACCACTAGGCTATCCCGTCCCCCATGTATCATGAATAGCGAGGCAAATGTTGACATTGGACAGAGTTTGGGCCTTAGACATTTCGCTTTCTAAACGCATGTAGTAGTAGTGCTTCTAGACTAGCAAACTACTTTTAAGAGGGTAGCGAGTTTATCTTTCACATCTCTCTGTCCTGTCTCATGTCTAACGCGGTCTGTGCCAAGCGTCAGCCGGCTGTTTTGAAAGACACATCGTGTGGGTTTTTTTCTTGTTGTTCCTGCAGATGTCTGGGGGGGACCTGCCATGTCCAAGTCAATACTATTCACTGTCATGTCACCTCAAGGGGGTGAAAGGTATGGGTGGAAATTCGCCCATGGTGTAGGAATTAGAGGGGGGGGGGGAAGCAATTTTCAGCCTTGTTCCTCCTAGAAGTCTTTGAGTGTGCGTGTTTTTGGAGTCAGGACTCTGTTCATAATGTGTTGTTTTTCTTTTCTGTTCTTACTGTGTTTTTTTCTTTCTTATTGTTTTTTTCTTGTTTTTTTTTTTTCTTCTTTGGAATTGTTTTTTTTTTTTTTTACTAGCTTTTCTTTCTTTTTGTCTGTGTGTCTGTCTTTTTTCTTGCCTCCTTTCTTTTTTTCTTTCTTTCTTTCTTTCTTTCTTGGAAGGTAAAGCAGCCAAGGAGAGGAGATGGGGGCAGCCCCTCAACATGCTGGCCCCTAGAGAAGCTGAGGTCTCTCTAAAGCCTTACTCCCCTACAGCCGCATAGGGTATGGGACATCTTTACTTTTAGCATGCTCACCTTGAGCTTTTATTACTTTAGACTTCACTGATCTTCATATATCAAAGAGATTACTCCCCTCTCTTTCCCTTACCAATATAAAACATTCAGGCAAAGAAATTCACCCATGTAGTAATGTACAAGGGGGATCGATTCACACACCCCATGTTCCCCAACGTCTTGGCGGTGTCCTTAAACTGGGACTACGGGAGACTGATTGTTTCAAAAGTCAATGATATGTATTCGTGTAGTGTATCTGTGGTCTAGAGGTAACGCACCTGCTTAGAAAGCCCAAAGTCCTGATCGGATGTGTGCGGTTGTTTGATCCTCGTTTGGTCCAAGAACTTTTCTTCCATACATTAGATTAGATTATGAGTGGTGGTCTGGATACTAGTCTTTCAGATAAAAACAAAAACAGCAACTATAGCTACTAAATACATGTCTCAAGTGTTGTGTAACTCGTGTCAAAGTGATCGTTTTGATGCCACTGGCATTCCATCTAAAACAAGGGAAAAAAACAAACAATATATGTCTGTTAGATTTCACCTTGATAAATACTTTTTTTTAATGATGATGATGATTATTATGATAACACAGTACGTGTATACTGTTTAGCATCACAATTGGGAGTGGGGGCATGAGTAGCCGCGTGGTTAGAGCATTGAGCTTGTAACGTGACGTCTCCCGGTGGATGGTACCTAAGACATTCTGAACAGTTTGTGAAAAATTGGTCATATTCAATACATGAAAAGAGTTATCATAATCTAATAAATATAAAAAAAAACGCGTGAACCTTAATTCTCGTGTACACAATATTTTTTCCACACCACAAGATAAACCCTTGTCTAAATGTTGAGGAAAAACAAAAGAACCCCCCCCCCCCACTCCCCAAGAAAAAAACAATAACAACAAACCCCCAAACCAAACCCAAAACAAAACCAAAACCCAACAAAAGTAAACAACAACAAAAACATAATATTTTTTGACATTATGAGTCTCTCATACATTACTTAAACCGTCGCAGCAGTGGAACTGTAAGGTGCAAGCAGCAAATGAAGCGTGACTCTCCAGGGCAGACTGAAGCATAGATGGGCAGCGTGAAGGACTGAGGCAAGCAGCAGAAGATGAAACAGAGGCCGTCTGCAGACAGTGTTGTTGGTGATGCTGCTTGTCTCTGGTGTATCATTACTGACGTTCTCTTGTCTTTCATTATGCATAGTGCGTTTATTCACTGTGACAGAAGTACCAGTTATTAATGATTGAATGATTTTTTTCTTTTGTCAGGTTTTCTTTCTTGGCTCAGTCTAGTTTTCTTTCTTTTTTTGGCCTACTTTTCTTTCATGATCAATTTTCTGTTGTCAGTTTCATTGTTTGTGTAGCAGCTTATTTTCGTTTTTTTTCAATTTTGCTTTTTCTCTTTTTTCTGGAAAGGATTTTTTCCTTTTCTTTCGTTCTATTTCCCTTTCATTGTTATTTTGTCCCGTCATTACCCCTCTTTGTTTGTGGTGTGTGTGTGTGTGTGTGTGTGTGTGTGTGTGTGTGTGTGTGTGTGTGTGTGTGTGAGAGAGAGAGAGAGAGAGAGAGAGAGAGAGAGAGAGAGAGAGAGAGAGAGAGAGAGAGAGAGAGAGAGAGAGAGAGAGAGAGAGAGAGAGAGAGAGAGTATAAGACAATGAAAATGTGCACTAATATGATCATGCATTTGTGCATACTGACGTCAAGCATGTCGGCACTGGTTCCAACATATTTCCTGAATTACTGACGATGAGAGCGAAAACTAACTGCACAGAAAACCAGTATTGTATTCCACCCAACAGAAGAACAATAACCGTCACTTTTACTGCCAGTGTTGTCATGATGTGTGCTAATTTCCTCCTCCTTTCTCTCTCTCATTTCCTGTCTTCTGTCTCCTTCCTTCCTGCTTTCTCTCCATACACTGCCAGATTCAGCAGTCATCATCAAGGGAGGCTGGGAAATCAGCGAGATGGCCTGTTAAAGCACCGATGCAGTGTGGATCAGGTGGTCTAAAGGTAACGCGCCTGTCTAGAAAGCAAAAAAGTCCAGGTCAGAAGTGTGCGATGGTTCAATCCCCGTTTGGGCCAGAAACTTTCCCCTCCATCCATTAGACCGTGAGTGGTGGTCTGGGTGCTAGTCTTGTAGATGAAACCAGTACTGAGGTCCCGTGTGCTATACATATTTAAAAAGGTAAAAAGGTAAAGGTGTCCTATAACCTATGGCGGCCATAGGGGAGCGAGGCATCACAGACCTCAGCTTCTCTAGGGGCCAGCATATTGAGGGCGGTGCCCATCTCCTCTCCCTCGCTGCTTTACCTTCCCTGACCCTGAAGAGGGCAGGTACCCATATATAGCTGGGTGAACTGGGGGACTGTACTGAAGCCAAGGTGTGCAAACGGTCACCCGTCCAACTGGTAACCATGCTTGACACTGATTAACTTGACTAGGGGAAAGCGAGATCTCTGACCACTTAGCTATCCCGCCCCCTACACATATTCTTTTTTTTTTTACATGTGCTAAACACATATTTACTGCACGTAAAATAAAATAACCTACGCAACTAGGAATTTGTTCCTGGCAAAATTCTGTAACAAAAAATAAAAAGCCACCCTGGTAGGGAAATAAATACAGCTGCATACAAGAAAAGAAAAAAAAAATAATGGAAGGCCATGCTCCCCAGGGAGAGCAGCCTGAATTTCATGCAGAGAAATCTGCCCTGACTGTATGTGGTATGAAGAATATCAGCACTGTGTGTGTAGCATTGTCAGGAACATTGATAGTTTGTGAGTTTGGTTCGGAAGTCAGTGGGATCAGTTGGTATGACTAAGTAAGTGTATGACATTGATAGTGTGTGTGTGTGTGTGTGTGTGTGTGTGTGTGTGTGTGTGTGTGTGTGTGTGTGTGTGTGTGTGTGTGTGTGTGTGTGTGTGTGTGCGTGTGTCTGTCTGTCTGTACATCTGTCTGTATGTCAGTTTTCTACAAGTCTGCATGCATACATAGATGCATGCATACACATGTGAGCGCACAAATGTAGCTCCTGTCTGCGCGTATTTAACAATGTTTTGCCAGTTACATAAAAAAGCTCAGAAAATGACTGTAACCCACCTAACAGAAGAACAATAACTGTCACTTTTACTGCCAGTGTTGTCATGATGTGTGCTAATTTCCTCCTCTCTCATTTCCTGTCTTCTGTCTCTCTCCTTCCTGCTTTCTCTCCATACACTGCCAGATTCAGCAGTCATCATCAAGGGAGGATGGGAAATCAGCGATAGGGCCTGTTGAAAGAAATGATGTAATGCCAGCACTGTATGTGTGTGTGTGTGTGTGTGTGTGTGTGTGTGTGTGTGTGTTGTGTGTTGTGTGTGTGTGTGTGTGTGTGTGTGTGTGTGTGTGTGTGTGTGTGTGTGTGTGTGTGTTGTGTGTGTGTGTGTGTGTGTGTGTGTGTGTGTGTGTGTGTGTGTGTGTGTGTGTGTGTAATATTGTCAGGTGCATTTCAGTTAATAGCCCTGGGTGAATCACTCAACTTCATTCTGAGGCTGTGGAGCCTTTTCTTTTAGGACAGGGTTGGGATAGTGGAGTCCAGTGGAGAGAATGTGGAACTCATTATAATTATCTGACAGTGATGGGATTCTGGTTCGGGTCTGTACTGACGTACCCCATGTGCAGAGATATTTTTTCTGGAGTTTACCTAGCTGTAAATGAGTACCTGCCGTCTGTAGGGTCAGGGAAGGTAAAGCAGCGAGGGAGAGATGAGCACCACCCTCAATATGCTGGCCCCTTAGAGAAGCTGAGGTCTCTGATGCCTCGCTCCCCTAAGACCACACAGGTTATGGAACACCTTTACCTTTTACCTTTACCGAACAATGGTTTTGATTCTATTTCTACAGAAGTGTTCATATGAAAGTAATAATTGAATGTCTCTGTGTGAGTGCAGGCTAAATACTGCAAACACACATTGAAAACGCACGCAGAACATCTTGTGCACACGTTAAATCCTATTCTGCTTTTCGAAAGACAAGGCCATTGTGTGCCGGTGGGAACACATGACAATATTTATACAACTGCATACACACGGGGACTGGATGTAAAAGAAAAGCACATGAGTGGTTATCCCATTATCCTCGATATAAAAGAAAAAAAAAGAATAAATAAAAATTTGCAGATTTGTTTATGGAGTTTACCCAGCTGTCAATGGCGACCTGCCCTCTTTAGGGTCAGGGAAGGTAAAGCAGCGAGGGAGAGGAGATGGGCGCCGCCCTCAATATGCTGGCCCCTAGAGAAGCTGAGGTCTCTGATGCCTCGCTCCCCTAAGACCACACAGGTTATGGGATA
Organism: Stramonita haemastoma; assembly: GCA_030674155.1. Classification (NCBI taxonomy): domain Eukaryota; kingdom Metazoa; phylum Mollusca; class Gastropoda; order Neogastropoda; family Muricidae; genus Stramonita; species Stramonita haemastoma. The sequence goes on from CM060329.1 coordinate 28,198,191, forward strand.
CCTTTACCTTCAACCTGACAACGGTTTTGACGCTATTTCTACAGAAGTGTTCACATGAGAGTAATAACTGAACATCTCTGTGTGAGTGTACGCTAAACGCTGTACACACACATTAAAAACGCACGCAGAACATCTTGTGCACATGTTACGTCCTGTTCCGCTTTTTGTAAAAGTAGGCCATTGTGTGCCCGTGGGAACACCTGACAAAATTTACACAACTGTGTACACACGGAGACTGGATGTAAAAAAAATAAGAACTGAGTGCTTATTCCCTTATGCTTGATATAAAAGAATAAATAGACAAATAAGACGATAAAAACTTCGCTAAGTTTTTTTTATTCTGTCAAAACCAAGGCACACTATGGGCAGTGGAATGGATGGCATGAACACACCAGCAACTAACAGTCTACAGCACAGAAGGAAATGTGACCCATCCACCAGATTTCATTAACTTTCCAAAGATAGGCTGCCTCATATTTGTTTTTAGTGTAGCTTTCATGGCTTCTGGAAGCTTTGAGAGAAGCCAGGAATCAGTCTCTGATGATACAAAAATGAAGCCAGTAAAAGATGAAAATACAATGAAAAGTTCATTCCACGATTTTTTAAGTATGCGTTTCTTTCATAAGAAGTCCAACATTCACCAGTAATGAACTTTTGCGTATATATTAAATCTGTTATAAGTGTGCATGCGTTTCCTTAATCAGAAACTACCATACGGTTTACCAGCATGCAATGGCCTACTATGCCAAATGGTGTGTAACATAGTGCAAACATTTCATCTGCTTCGTCTCTGTACAATTTCTTGGCGATGACAGCACGGTCAGACAGTGAGAAGACGGTCTCTGAACAGAGGCTTCTTATATACTACATTTGACTGCTATGGGCAAAGTGCATGCATCAGACGGTTTTCGACCACCCCCTAACGATACAGAACATCGCACAATTCACAGGTGTGAATCTAAATTTAGATCCACGACGCTGCGATTGGCATGGGAAGTAATCTAATTACCGCCCCGTCACAGGTGTATCGGGTTTTAACGTGGGCACAAGATGTTCTACGTGCGTTCGCGCATGGGATCTCGGTTTGTGGTCTCATCTTGAAGGACTTTCACGGAGTGGACTTGATACTGATGTTACCTCCAGAGTAAAATTATTTTGAACGGGTGACTTGAAAGAGGCTTGAACCCGGGCCGCCAGTTTGCGAGCGAAACACCATACTTGACTTAACTTATGCCAATGAATTCTCTGGGAAACAAAGGGCCGCAACAACACTCCTCCAACGGACTCGGTTCTGGGAGATCCTCTTCAGCTGGGCCCACGTCATTTCGGCTGCCTTCGTCCCAGCACCGTGACTACTAGGTTATTCTTCTCCCCCTCCTCCCCACCCCTCGACCATTTGCAACGTTTTTTCTTTACAGTCATTGTTTGTCACTTCAGACAGTAATACAAAGTTCAGGGCATTATTTTGTGTTCTGCCTTCTCTCTCAGATGTACACCTGTAGTATATGCTGTGTGTTAGGGAAAGCAGTGGAACATTGTTTCAGCTTTACTTTTATTTACCTCTGCTGCTGCTAGCTCCCTTGTTGGTGCTGCTGCTGTTACTGTTCTTAATATCAACACATTCTACAGCTGTTATTGGTGTAGCTGTTGACACTACAAGAACAATAACAACAACCACAACCACAAAAACAGCAGCAACAGCAACAACAACAACAGCTACTACTACTACTACTACTACCACTACTACTGCTGCTGCTGCTGCTGCTGCTGCTACTACTACTACTACTACTACTACTACTACTACTACTACTACTACTACTACTACTGGAACTCTGCCTACCAACTGCTGTGGCTCTTACTGCTACTGCTGTTGTTGCTTCTGTTACTGTTGTAACTGCTGCCGCTGCTGCAGCTTTCACTAAGGTTGATAGCATTATTACCACGGTAAAGACTACAAGTATGTTCTTTTATATATATATTGCGATAACATACATATTGGGTATGAGAGAGAGAGAGAGAGAGAGAGAGAGAGAGAGAGAGAGAGAGACAGACAGACAGACAGACAGACAGACAGACAGACAGACAGACAGACAGACTGACTGACTGACAGACAGACAGACAGACAGACAGACAGACTGACAGACTGACTGACTGACTGACTGACTGACAGACAGACAGACAGACAGACAGACAGACACACACACACACACACACACACACACACACACCACACACACACACACACACACACACACACACACACACACACACACACACAGGGACAGAGACAGACAGAGACAGACAAAGGCAGACTGACAGGCAGACGGAAGAGTGATTTGGCAGGTGAAATACACTGCTTTCAACTAGTTAATAAAATCAAAGGCAAAAAAGAACGATCACTTCTGCCAACGACAAAAACGCTGAATGAAACACGATGGTTTTTGGGAGTAACGCCAGTATCACACCTGCTTTTCCTCGTTATCTGTCTGTCTGTCTGTCTGTTTTTTATTTATTTATTTATTTATTTTATTCTTTTATATCGAGGATAATGGAATAAGCACCCACGTGCTTTTTTTTTACATCCAGTCCCCGTGTGCATGCAGTTTTGTAGATCTTGCCATCTGTTCCCACCGGCACACGATGGCCTACTCTTACGAAAAGCGGAACAGGATCTAACGTGTGCGCAAGATGATCTGCGTGCGTTCACACACGGGGCCTTGGTTTATAGTCTCATCCAAAGACTTTTGGGGAGGGTGGAGTCAGCACTGATGTTAACTCCAAGGGAAAAATCCCTCGACTTGGAATCAAGGTTGTCAAATTGTCAGCGCAATGTTCTGACCACTAGGCTATCTGTCTGTCTGTGTATGTATGTATGTCTGTTTCTTCTTCTTCACCTCCTCTCTCCCCCTCTCCCCCCAAAAAATAAAGCTGAAAGAATAAATGACATTTAATTTTTCTAAGGCGCAAATTTAAGAAACTTCAGAACATGATACAGCCCATTCACTTTGGGTAGGAGCCAGCCGAGTAAAAAAAAAAAATCCCTATGACTCTTATGGGATTCGAACCTGCAACCTACCAGTCGGAAATCCAAGGAGCTAACCACTACGCCATGGTGGCTGGTAAAAGTACAATACTGATATAGCCATCAGGGGGGGGGGGGGGGCATGGTTCGTGATGCACGAGGAAATGTTAGTTTCGTTCACCAACAGAGGCGCTCAACTTATAGGCATGCGCACTTCACTGTTCACTTGATTCAAATTTGCTGCTTAACTGAACAAGACGCATTGACTGTTGCTGCTCCTTGTAGATCTTTTGTGAGGCCACAGGTAAGTGATACCGTTTCTTTTTTATGACCTCGGACTAGTTATCCACAACTACTTTTACACATTTGAAGTTTTTAAAATGAAAGAGGGAGAGAATTATGAAAATTCATTAAAAATATGGGGATAAAAACGAAGCAGCCGGTTACCCAGATTTCTACTGTCGGAATCTTGCTACAGTGAACTGAATTATTCTCCAGTGCCATGTCGAAACCACGAAACCGCTTCTCTCCCCCCCCCCCCCTTCCCTAACTTTTAAACAAATTTATGCACTCTTGCCACCCTTACCCCTTCTTTTCGCTATACCAACTAAAGAAATCCGGACAGTATCCTTTTAACCATATATTTCAGCTGGTGCTGAGTTGTATGGCTATTTCTTGTTCAGTTTACAGTGAATATTGTTTTTGTTCAATGACCAACAAGCCTGATGTTTTGTCTCTCACCTCTTCCATTTTTTCGCTTTCCCCAAGCTATGGTTAAGCAGCATCGAGCGTGGTTACCAATTGGACGGGTGGGTGACCGTTTGTGCGCCTTGGCTTTAGTACAGCCCCCCAGTTCACCTAGTTGTTAATGGGTTCCTGCCCTCTTTAGGGTCAGGGAAGGTTAAAGCCGCGAGTGAGAGATGGGCGCCGCCCTCAATATGCTGGCCCCTAGAGAAGCTGAGGTCTCCAATGCCTCGCTCCCCTTCGACCACATAGGATATGGGACGTCTTTACTATGAATCTCTCTCCTCTCTCTCTCTCTCTCTCTCTCTCTCCTCTCTCTCTCTCTCTCTCTCTCTCTCTCTCTCTCTCTCTCTCGCCCGCGCGCTCTCGCTCGCTCTCTCTCTCTCTCCTCTCTCTCTCTCTCTCTCTCTCTCTCTCTCTCTCTCTCTCTCTCTCTCTCCTCTCTCACGCACTCACTTTCTCCTCTCCCCCCCCCTCTCTCTCTCCCTCTCTGTTTTCCCCACCCATCTCTCTCTCTCTCTCTCTCTCTCTCTCTCTCTCTCTCTCTCTCTCTCTCTCTCTCTCCTCTCGCCCGCGCGCTCTCGCTCTCTCTCTCTCTCGCTCTCTCTCCTCCTCCTCTCTCTCTCTCTCTCTCTCTCTCTCTCTCTCCTCTCTCCTCTCTACTCTCTCTCTCCCCCTCTCTCTCTCTCGCTCGCTCGTCCTCGCTCGCTCGCTCGCTCGCTCGCTCACTCTCTCTCTCTCTCGCTCACTCTCTCTCTCTCTCTCCTCTCTCTCTCTCTCCTCCTCTCTCTCCTCTCTCTCTCTCTCTCTCTCTCTCCTCTCTCTCGCTCTCTCTCGCTCTCTCTCTCTCCTCTCCTCTCTCTCCCTCTCTGTTTCCCCACCCATCTCTCCTCTCTCTCTCTCTCCTCTCTCTCTCTCTCCTCTCTCTCTCTCTCTCTCTCTCTCTCTCTCTCTCTCTCCTCTCTCTCTCTCTCTCTCGCTGAGACATATACATATATCTGTAGACATCCACAAATATCATGTGCACACACACTTTTCCTGTTATTAGACAATGTCATACTTTATTTTTGTTTTTCAGATACTTCCCATCAGTTTTGTACAGTGTGAAACATGATAACTTAACCTTGTTAGACCTTTGTTATCAAAGGATTAAGAATGGAGGATAAAGAATATCTTCTTTGGATCTGGGATATTAGATCATGAGATCTAAAGCTTCAAGATATGTTGTGCTTCATAGCTTTCGGAGGTGCGTTGTACTTCATGGCTTTCGGAGGTGTGTTGTGCTCCATAGCTGTCGGGGGGTGTATTGTGCTGTATTGGTTTTGGAGATATGCTGATAGCTTTCGGAGATATGTTGTGCTCCATAGTTTTCGGAGATATGTTTTCGGAGATATGTTGTGCTGCATAGTTTTCAGAGATTTGGGTTATGTTGTATTCCATAGTTTTTGGAGATGTGCTTCATGGTTTTCGGAGATAAGTAGTTTTGGGGAATACATTGGGCTACATAGTTTTCGGGGATATTTTGTTTTCAGAGATTTGGTGTGTTTCATGGTTTTCGGAGATTTGGTGTGTTTCATGGTTTTCAGAGATTTGTTGTGTTTCATGGTTTTCGGAGATTCGTTGTGCTTCATGGTTTTCGGAGATGTGTTGTTTTCAAAGTTTTCGGAGATTTGCTGTGCTTCATGGTTTTCGGAGATGTGGTGTGCTTCATGCTTTCGGAGATGTGGTGTTTCAAAGTTTTTGGATATTTGTTTTGCTTCATGGTTTTCGGAGAGGGTGTGTCTGTTCTGCGTGGCTGCCTGGTCAGTCGTCTTCAAATGATCACTGGACACCAAGCTTCTGGTTGCACCCATGCTCCTCACTAAAAGTTAAAAAGAAAATGGATGGAATTTTAAACTGAAAAAAATTAAGAAAAATAAAAAGCAAACAATCCCACCTTCCCCCCAAAAGCTAGGAGAGAATAGATTTGTAAATGAAATAAAACTAAAATGTTGCAAAATAAAACCAAAAATTAGATCAAACTAAACCACAAGAGACAAAAATGACAGTTAGCTTAACCAAAATAGAATAAAACTAGAATCAAAAAGGGGGATGGTGGAGTTTAAGAGGAGAGCAATCCTGGTACCAGTGATCTTGGTGTCTCCATCTGCAAAGGTTTTGATACGGTGGTCATGAGGGGCTGGACTCGTTATTCCATGAGTCATGCGGGTCTGTGATTTGTCACTCCATTCTTGCATCATGGCAGTGGTTATGAGGGGTTGTGACTGTTTTTACATCGTTTGTCGTCTCGAGGGGCTGTAACTCCATTCTGACATTATTTCAGTGGTCATCAGAGACTGTTACATTGTCACTCCATTCTAAGATAATTTCCTCGGGATAGATCCCTCCTCCTCCTCCTTATCCTTTGATACATGGGTCTTAACCGGGCGGTTAGTCGTGTGGATCATGCCTGCCTGTGACCTGACAAGTGTGAGAGCAGCCATCAGGACCTGCCATATCAAGTGCCTATGACCCGATAAGGGAGAGCAGCCATCAGAACCTGCACTTTCTGAAAGAAAGGTAAAGCATTTTATAATTTCGTGTCCATTATTTTCTAGATGTTTTTTTTCTGAAGGAATATTTTTTCAGTCCAATCTGTTTGTCTTTTGTGAGTCACTTGTCCATTGGTTTTGTTTATCGTAGCTTTTTTCTGTTCCTTAAACTTCAGAGGTTTGTTACTTCAGACTTGCCAGTTTTTCACTTTTTTAATACCCTATTTCTACTCATTTTTTTCTTTCTTCTCTTCTTCTTACTCTTTCTTCTTCTTAGTGAGCTCTTTCCTGGTCTAGTCTTTATTTCTATACATTTTGATCACCTATTTCTTTTGCCCACTGTCTCTTCTTATTTTGTTGCTTATTTCCATATTATTCACGCTGTGATCTACATCTGTTTTACCAGGTACCTTGTAAACCGGGAGAGTGCCACGGAAGTCGACTATCGCCAAGCACTGTTCCATGTTTCTCCAAAGAAAATAACCGGCGCCAGTAGAGATCTTCCCAGAACCTGCATTTCATTCGGAACAGACCTCAGTGCTGTGTTGAAGAATCTGCCAACAGTTTCTTGCTACCACTGATGCTGCAACTGCCTGTATGAGGGGTAAGCCAAGACGTGCTCCTGACCTAATACAGGTAAAAAAAATCGCTTTTCTCACACTAGACTTTTAAAATGTCATTTCTGCAATCTGAAAATGAGTAGGCGGTTCTGTTGAAATACATTGACAAGCTGCTGGTAGAGAAATAACTGTCGATTGTGGAGATGATTTGGTGACTGATGTGTTAAAAGGAGAGTTATTTTGTAAAAGTCGGTTCTTAAGGGCGACTTCTTTTAAAATCAATTAAAAGAAAGGGATTGTGACAGTGCGTCAATATAATTATAAATTTTCGTCTTTAAAGGCAATGAAATAAATAATTTGTACTTGGCTATTTTTTTTTCATTATGAGAAAGCACATATAAATTTACTTTGCTTCAGAGTGAAATGGTCAAATTGGTAATTTTTCAGAGAACAGTACTGGATTATCAGTATTGTTGATTACAGATATGAGAGTTTTCCATTTAGTGGAAATCTTTTTTTTTTCTTTTTTTTAGATCAGGCTTAATCCGTTGTGAAAATGTTATTCTCTCTCTCTCTCTCTCTCTCTCTCTCTCTCTCTCTCTCTCTCTCTCTCTCTCTCTCTCTCTCTCTCTCTCTCTCTCTCTCTCTCTCTCTTTCTCTCTCTCTCTCTCTCTCTTTCTCTCTCTCTCTCTCTCTCTCTCTCTCTCTCTCTCTCTCTCTCTCTCTCTCTCTCTCTCTCTCTCTCTCTCTCTCTCTCTCTCTCTCATTAAACATCATGACAATTGAATTAATTTTACTCACAGACTTCATTGTCAAAATAGTTACAGTACTCATGAACTATTACAATTTCAAAAATTCACCGCACGAGAAAAGTGTGCTCACAAAATACAACCTCCACTCACAGAAACACATCTACCCTTGCACTGGCATACTTTCATGCGCACGCGCGCGCGCGCACACACACACACACACTGTATTTTGAATGTTATAAAGTATCAGCCTTTATTTACTTATTGATTTCGGAATATACAACGGGATATGTTGAATTTTTCAACAGTTTGTTGCTACCACCGATGCTGCAACTGCCTGTATGAGGGGGGAGCCAAGACGTGCTTCTGACACAATACAGGTGAGAAAATCGCTGTTCTCATACTCGACTTTTAAAATGTCATTTCTGCAGTCTGAAAATGAGTTCTGTTCAAAAACATTGACAAGTTGTTGGTGTTCAAAGGAAAGATTTGTTTTAAAGTAATTTCTTAAGGGCAACTTCTTTTAAAACCAACTAATAGAAAGAATTGTTACAGTGCGTCAATATAATTATAAATTTTCGTCTTTAAAGGCAATGAAATCAAATGACTTGTACTTCAGCTTTTTTTTTTCATTATGAGAAAGATGATCTAAATTTTAGTTTGCTTCAAAGTGTTATGTTCAAATGAGTAATTTTTCAGATAACAAATTTAGATTTTGAGTAATGTTGATTACAGATACGAGAGTTTTCCATTGTTTAGTCGAAATGTTATCTTTTAAAATGCACTCTCTCCCTATCTTCACTTCTCTCTCTCTGTGTCTCTCTCTGTCTCTCTCTGTCTCTCTCTGTCTCTCTGTCTCTCTCTCTCTCTCTCTCTCTCTCTCTCTCTCTCTCTCTCTCTCTCTCCTCCCCCCCCCCCCCCCCCCCGACTCTTGCCTCATTTTCCATTTTCTTCATCTGTTAACTGCTTTCAGGGGCTTGGAGGCTGAAGACCAGTCCTGAACTACTGTGGAGGTTGGAGTCCTGTCAAGTCCAGTCCAGTCAAGTTCACCCAAGTCAAGTCAAGTTAAAAACACTTGAGTCATCCCATGAAGGGCAATTACAATACAGACAGGCATGTTGATACGAATCCTGATCTTAAAAGACACAAGATATATATATTTCATATTTTTTCAAACATTCTAGGATAACTTTAAATAATGTCACAAAAACACACGCATGCACGCCTGTTATAAAATAGATTTTGGATTTAAGGTGTGGTCTCATACTTGGAAGTTTGTTTATTTACAGTGACTCAGGTATTTTTTAAAGGCCACGTAGTTTTCAAACTGAATTGTCTGATGATGGTGTCGATTCAACACTTCATATTGACATTGAACTGCTTGCATCATATTCTACTTCAACATATTCCTTTCCTGATCTCTACCACTACGGGGTTTGATTTTGTTGGAATCGTCCCATCTCTGGGATTGTTTTACAGTTCTGTAGGACAGGTGTCAATTTTATGTGTTGCAACATTCCAGCAGAAATATGTGCCAGTATTTTCAAAATTATTTGGTTTTGGCTACAAATTAACACCGGTTTATGAGGCTAGGGGGATACAGAATAAGTTCAGCAATATTTGAAAGGAAAAAAATGATTTAGGATTTTCCAGACACAAGACTCGGTTGACTCATGTGCAAGACTCGGTTGACTCATGTGCTGTATTTTTTTTAATTCACAACTCTGGTTTGTGTAGTTGTGGTGGTAAGTCTCGAAGAAGTGAAAACCTGCATCTGTTGCACAAGTTAAGACAGGATTCAGTGATTTATTGATAAGATGCAACACTTATTTATTGTAAGTTAGCTAAAACTCCAGTAAAAAAAAGTTTGACAAAACTTGCTACCATTTTATGCAAACTTAAGTGACAGTTGCCATATAATTTCATGTTTAATTATTTGGTTTGGTTGTCTGATGCATGTCATATACAACTAAAAAAAATGGTGTGTGGAGATTTAGAACTCGGCTACATGATATTCTGTGTGATTGAGCTCTTTATTATTTTTTTTTCATTTTTTGTGAAAACTGTTGGGTATGACTAGCTTTAAACAAAGATTTGAATCTAAGCTCAGATTTATTTTACAGCAGAACACTTCCCGACATGTGCATATTTTAACATGTCTGCTTTCACTGGGATGTGCAGACAGATTTTTAAAAAATGTTTTACTATTGTTTTGTAACATAAATGTAGAAAGAATATTTTTTTTAAAAAGAAGAAAAATTTGAAAAAATTGATTTGAAAAATAGACAGACAGCAAAAGAGTATTTCATGAATTACATTCTCAAGGCCATTAATTAAAAACATATGACCATAGAAGATTGATGAATATCATTATGAATTTTGAACAGATGAATTATCTATGTAGTTCCATAGAATGTCTTGCAGAATGTTTCTGGGTAATGATGGAACTTCATATTGTAAAAAAAAAAATTAATTGCAATAAATATGCTAATATTCTCTGTACAAGTCTATCAGCAAAACAGTGCATTTAGATTTTCGCGATTTTAAATTGTTATAGTTTGTAAAAAATAAAAACATCCCGACAAATGAAAAGCTTTGTGTTGCAGATAATTCGTAAACAATAGATGTATTCTATAGAATATTGCTACTGTGATAGAAAAATACTCAAATCAATTTAAGCTCTTCAAGTTGGAACAGAAGTAAGATAGATTGGGGTAAGACATGTTTATTCATTTAATTAATGGCTTTGTATGAGTATGTCATAAATATTTGGCTATATATTTTTTAAAGATACAGTTCAGACTGAGACTTATGTGGTAAAACAAGAAGCTGTCGTTTGGAGAAAAAAATACTTTTTCAAGAACATTTCAGATTACTGTTAAAAAAACCTTTACCGCCCCCCCCCCCCCCCCCCCCCCAATGTAAGGCAGGTGGCAAAAGAGAAGCAATCAGTACCTGTTGAAAATGTGCTTAAGGTTTTTTTCAAGGAGAAAAAGCGTACAAAGAATCACGGGAGAATAGCAAAATTCAGTGGACTTTTTTTTCTTTCTTTTTTTTAACCCAATGCAAATTTATGTCCGTGTCTCGTTATTCTCATGCTCATGGCTCATGCTATATGGCGATGTTTTTTTTTTAATAAATTTTTTATGAGAATTTTCAGTCATTAGAAATTAGGTAAATGTGTTCCATAACCTAAAAATGATCGTTGGGAAGTGAAGTGTCAAATACCTCGAGAAAAGGAATTGGAAAATAGGCAATCAAATAGGTTTTGATTTTCGCTGAAGTAGACAGATGTGCTCAAACATCCTAAAAATAGTTTTCTTTTAAAAAAAAAAATTGCCATCAGAACTAATCACTGCTGTTGGGAAATCTGTACTCTAACCACCACTAAGCTGTCGGGTATTTCAGAATTATTTGTGGGAAGAATTGGAAACAAGTTTTTCAGTATCGGGAGCAAATCTGTGTAATGATTTTCCAGGGGTATACCATTCATGTGTGGTATCAAGTACATCAGTCAGATTATCTGGTAGTTGTAGGCGTTTTTATTTTTATAGAAATTAACAAATCGGTGTTATGATTATAGTTAAGTGTGCCTGTGTGGGTGCGCGTGTGTGTGTGAAGGGGCTAGTTGTGGGAAGGAGACATGAGGTTGAAAGGAGAGGCAAGGAAGGGAAAGGGGTGTTCAGTAGGGGATCTGATGCACATTTAGAGCAGTGGGGACACTAAAAGAGGGCTGGCTGGTAGACTTTGTAAAATGGTTTTGGAGGGCTCATACTTTTCAAGGGATTCAAAAATGCCTGAAGCCTGAAATATTGACAGCTTTACTGGAAATTTGTGGACACCCATGCCCAATGTGTAGCCTTGGCTTTTGACAGAACTGGTGATTCCGATTTAAAGTTTCATGCTATTGCGGGCCACAGATCATTTATTTCTCTATTGTCTAAACTTTCATTTCAAGAATAATCGAATAGGTGCTCGTTTGCTTTTCATTCCATCCAGTCCCTGTGTGCAGTAGTTATCGGTTCTAACTGGCACACGATGGCCTTTTCATCTGAAACAGGGTCCAGGTTTTGATATGTGGGTAACATTGTCTTTAGCTACATGCCAGTTGTCCACGTGCTATTGTGTCCACATGAATTCTAACCTTCAGACCGACCATCTGACAGACGACCCTTTCCTGTTATTAACGTTTAACACTAACTCTAAAAATAACCTCAACACTAACCCTGGCCCCACATGTGGACACAAAAGGCAGGTGGATAATGGTATATGCTGACACAGTGGCTACACATTTTTTCTTTGGGGTTGGTCGGAGGAGGGAAGGGCGCGAGAATTTTTTCAAAAAATGATGCTAGGAAGGGGGAGGGGTGTTATAATGTTCTGGTATATAGTGATGGGGAAAGTGGTGTAAAGACTGAGGATGGGGATAGGGGACAGGCAAACTTGTGATTAGCTTCAGGGGTGGGTGGAGGTGGGGAGCCTTTCAGAAAAAAACCCGTACCTAAAAACAGAGGTAGGGGTGTGTTGGGTTTAGATTGCATGATAGAATAATCATTTGAAGTGTGTGTATTTTAGAACAGTTTATCCTAAAAACAAAAATCAGGGGCTGGGTTTAGAATGCATTAATGAATAACCATTGGAGGAAGGTGCTGGAAACAGGAATGCATTGCAGAAATAGGATGTTAATAAAAAGCAGGGGTATACAGTCTGTCCGGGTGTGTGTGTGTGTGTGTGTGTGTGTGTGTGTGTGTGTGTGTGTGCGTGCGTGCATGTTTGATAAGATTTGTGTTACAGGGTTATCTAGGAATGGGTCTACCTCAGGTATTTTATCATCACCAGTGTATGTTACATTGTGCAGCCTACACAGAAATTGCACACCCTTGTATGTGTATGTTTTTTTCTATTTTAGGGGTGGAGGTAAATAGCGAAAAGCAGTTAACCCAGATAACAAGAAGTAAAAACTCCGTATGTCTGTAGTTTAGAGAAACAGATGGCTTTGCTTATGTAGCCAACACTGGCTTTAAAAACTCGCCATTGCTTTTTTAAAGGCTGGAGATATAAGAAGTCTTGGAAAGTAAAATCAAGAAAGAAATTGCCGTATTTTGATTCGGGGGGGAAAAGGTTGGCATATATCTTAAACCTTGATTTATTTATTTCCCTTTTGTTAGTAGGGTATGGTTTAGCTTAGTGATCAGAACACTCACTTTACCCAAGCTAAGGTTAAGCTATAAGCAGCATTGAGCTTGGTTACCAAGCAGATTAGCAACCGTTTGCCATCTTGGCTTTAATAGTCACCTAGCTGTAAATAGGTACCTGCCCTCTTTAGGGACAGGAAAGATGAAGCAGTGAGGGAGAGGAGATGGGTGCTTCCCTCAATATGGTGGCCCCTAGAGAAGCTGAGGTCTCTGTTACGTCCCTCCCCAACGACTATGTAGGTTATGGGAACACTTTTACCTTTTATTCTACAAAATGTGGTGTGTTAAATGTTTGCCTTTAGTAGTATTAGTAGATTGATATGGTTGCAGGTATGTTATTGATGTGTCCTGTTCCATGACTTCCTTGTCTTTTGCTTTCCTGTAGCTCAGGGATATGCTCGTTGCCCAGGTCATAGCACTCCCAGCCCATTGATAGACTGCTCCATCTGCATCTCTCCTAGCAGTCTTTGGTTTCCATTTGTCAGCACAATTGTAATATTCAGCCTTTTTTATTTTTTCATTTGTTCAGTTAAATCTGAAAAAGAAATAAAATGGAAAACGTTTAAAGGCCCAATGTATTTTTTTAATGGAGGCAGATGAATACAAAAAAGAAATTTTAGTATGAAATGGGGAAAACATTTTGGAGGTCCCACAAAAAAATGGTTGTATTGGCTAGACTAAAATGACAATCAATCATCGCTAATTGTTGCATGATTGTTTGTTGGCTGTCGAGAATTTGTCCAACCTTTATACTGTATCTGTTCTGTACATGTTTTGCTGCAAGTATGAAAATTCACTTCAAATGAGTATATTCCAAAATTCCAGTGTACTCAATGTTGTGAAATGTATCCTAGCAGATCACTGATAATGCAGTGTGACACGGGTTGTTTTTTTCAGCCCTTCTTGCTAAATTTTGTGCTTTCGTAAAACTTGGGTCATGTGAAACTAAATTGAGCAGGTGTGGGTTTCTTTTAGTGGCTGTTCGTAGACTGTAAACGTCCAGTTGTACAAAATACTTAGCTGTATAAATGCCAGACATTTTTGTGTACTGTAAACTTTAATTTAAATGCATTTCAGCAAGGAATACTGGTGGACAGTTTTTGTCTTGTATTTAAAGGAATTGCTCTTTGCAGTTATCCCCATTTGCATCACATATTTTGACATTTTGTATAGAAACATCTACTACAGCTTTCTTGGCCTTGATAATGAAAAGCTGGTTCTTTTCATTCTTGCTTTTTTGATTACTCAATTTGAAGTACTGAGCACAAAGGGAAGTAATTTATTGCTGATGCCATTTTATCATTTCATTGTATCTGGTAGAATGTGATCATTGTCAATAGCAGTGTAAACAAGTCTTAACACATTCCAACACAGCCAAAACTAATAGTTTTTGTAGTAACTCATGATTTTGCTCCAAAGCATTTGCCTGTATTTGGCTTATCTGTTCCACAGATTATTTTATTTATTTATTTATTTTAATTTATTTATTTATTTTATTATTTTCTATCGAGGATAATGGAATAAGCACTCATGTGCTTTTTTACATCCTGTCCCCGTGTGCATGAAGTTATTTTTGTAAACCGTGTCATCTGTTCCCATCGGCACATGGTGGCCTACTCTTACGAAAAGCGGAACAGGATTTAACTATGTTCTGCGTGCATTGGCACAAGGGGCCTTGGTTTATAGTCTCATCCGAAGGTTTTAAGGATAGTGGAGTCAGCACTGATAACTCCAGAGTAAATGTAAGGGACACGAGTTGATTTGTTTTTTTTCCACCATTAACTTGCTTTTAACATTTTTCCTGCATAAACAGCAGGCATAGTAACGCTACATGTGACCCAGTAAAACTCCCATTTTCTTCCAAGCAGCACATTGCCCTTTCTTGAATGAGTTACACGGTGCTTTTGCATGTACATTTTTTCAGTAATGGTAGTTTTTATATTTGATGTGTCAATATTTGTTTTAGAGTTTTAAACTTTTTGTCTTTATCTGGGAAGTTATGTAATTGGTTTAGTTGCATGTGACCACTCCAGGCATTGCCCATATTGTTCACCTTCAGATGATGGTATGTGTGTGTAGCGTGTTGCCTGTATCATGTCTTATAACAGCCTGAAGGTCGTGGCTTAGCCATGTTTTTAAACTATGCTTTTTGTGTGAAATTCTTAGTTTTGCATTATCTGGTAGACTTGTTTGAATTCATCAGTTAATATCTTTCATTTTGTTTACTGCCCCCTCCCCATATTTTATTACTTTGGAGCTAAATCATTTTTATATGCATTATTTTGAAATATACATTTGAAACTGCTTTCCAGTTGATTTTACTTACATGAAAAGTAAACTGGAAACCCATTTGCCAGTAGCATGTACATTTTTTTAGCTTTTAAATGAGTGGAGAAAATGTTGGGCATTCCCTTTAGAAGATCAACAAAAATGTTTCATGTAAACAGTATTGCTTCCATTTTCCATGTGTCATAGCAGCCTTGTACAAAATTGTGTGCCTGAAAAAGGGTTAGGTGGTGAGCACACACCACTGGCACTTGACTACCAAATTGACTTTTTTACTGAGAAAACTGCAGTGTTTGCACAACTTACAAGCTGATATTTTGCAAATACATACTTGGGGTGTCTGTAAAGATAACATGGCTGGAGTTTAGCTTTTTGTCACTTCTGTGTTTTAAAAGCATAATCGGATTAAACACGACGTAGTCTGAACTATTTCAAAAGATGATGTAAGAATTCTAGTCAAATGGGTCATTGTGTCGCTGCTGGTCAGAGCATTGGGAAAAGCCTACCTCCCCCTTCAGCCAAAAAGCTGGAGTTAGGGTTGGGTAGCCGGTTCGCAGTTGAAATAGAACAAAAAAAACTTTAGGGCATCTTGCTATGACTCCAAAGGCTACGTATACCTTTTATCATCTTTAACTGTGTTCAATATTTTAATGGACAAGGTATTTAGCTTCATTGATATTTGATTAATGAAACCGGTTATAACAGTCTGATTTATATCATGAAAATGCGTGCGTTAGTTTTCTCTTTTTAATTGACGGCGCGCGCGCGCACCCGTGTGTGCGTGTGTGTGCGTGTTGTGTGTGTGTGTTTGTGTATGCCCGTGTGTGTATGCCCGTGTATGTGTGTTTGTGTTTGCCCGTGTGTGCATGCCTGTGTGTGTGTGTATGCCCGTGTGTGTATGCCTGTGTGTGTGTTTGTGTATGCCCGTGTATGTATGCCTGTGTGTGTGTGTGTATGCTCGTGTGTTTGTGTATGCCCGTGTGAGTGAGTGTCCCCGCTCGTTTGTGTGTGCGCGTGCGTGCGTGTGTGTGTGTGTGTGTGCGTGCGTGTGCGCTTAAAATTAATCAGGGTATAGGTTGTGCTATTGCAGCAAGGAGTTCCAACTATAATTGTGAAATACAGCTGCCATGTGACAACTTTTGTTTTTTCATTTAAATGTGGGTTTTGTTTTTTGTTTTTTTCTTTTGGCTGGTGTACGCAGTGTATTTTTATGCTTACGTGAGTGCACGCGTGGGTTTGTGAGCATGTGTGCCCTTGGGGTTTACGTTAATGCGCAGGCTTTAGAGTGTCATTCTGCTCGTGTGTGTTAGTGTGTGTGCGCGCACATGTGTGTGTGTATGTGTGTTTCTAGATGCCTTAGCGTTGACCGTGATATGCTGAGAGGGAGGGAGGGAGAGAGGAGAGAGAGAGAGAGAGAGAGAGAGAGAGACATGCATTAATGCCATAAATCTAAACATGCTGATTTTTTATGAATACTCTTTCGTTTTCATTTTTGTGCTGTCCATCGTGTTATGATTTTTTTTTCACACACCCACATCTGCAAGCATTGGTTTTGTCAAATTTCATGTACCCCTTGGTTTTTTTTTTTATCGTGAAACAAATCTTGAAATCATCAATCTTGAAATCATCAATCTTGAAATCTTCAACTGTGTGTCTTATCTTAATAGAAGAGCGTATTAATTTAATTGATAATAATAGTCTTAGCGTACATTTTATGTTAGGTTCATTTCTTAAAAATGTGCGCGCGCGCGCGCGCGCGCGCGCGCGTGTGTGTGTGTGTGTGTGTGTGTGTGTGTGTGTGTGATTTTACATGGGTGAGTTTATAACTGGCTGAGGTATTGCTGAGTTGTGGGTGCTTTTTATATTGATGGGTCTGTGCTGATGTTGGGATCTTGTGTTGTGGTATATAATTATATATCCGTGATAATGTTCACATACATGTTTACTGCTTTTATGTATGGTTTGTAACCCACCTGAATTTTTTTGTCATGAGACAATGAGTATTTGAATAAAAATGCTGTTTATTTTCAATGTTTGTTTCCATAACTGAATAAAATCATTTATTCCACTAGAAAAACTTTGTCATATGTTGATGGAAAATATTACAAACGTGACCATAATTAAAACTTAAGGACTTTGTGTGAAGTTCCGTGCATGAATGGCTGTGTAGAGCATGCAAACATCTTAGCTGCATATACACCTTTTCTCTGTGCATCTTTCAGGGTCCGCACACCTTTTACTCTACCACCCACCCACCCCCCTGCTCCACATCCCTTCCCCTCCCCTCCCTGCTTCCTCCCCCTCCGCTCACTCCCAACTCCTATGTTTACGCGAGCGCGCACACGCACGCACACGCACACACACGCACACAAGCAAGCAAGCAAGCAAGCAAGCAAGCAAACACATATATTCTATCTCTCTCTCTCTCTCTCTCTCTCTGGCTCTCTCTCTCTGGCTCTCTCTTCCTACCCCTCTTGTGAACTTTTCAGAAAAAGAAAAGGCCCCACAGCGATATCCACTTTGATTTATTAATAAAATCCATCGCAGACACGAAATTCTGACGATCGTGTTTGCTAAGAAAATAACGGTTGTTTTGATGGAAGTGGATACAAGAGAAGCATTTTTCTTTCTTTTTTTATTGGGGGGGGGGGGGGGGGGGGGCGGAGAGTAGATAAGCAAGAAGTTACAGAATCCCAATATCCAGTCTAATTTTTATGGAGTGTTTTTTTTGGCTATGGTCATACAGAGTTATGTCACCGCATTTATCAGAATTATACACACACGCACATGCATAAAAGCCCACATACACGCTGCACTTTTAAGTTCGAATGAATACACTGACACTTACAGGTCTGTATGGCGCACAACAGTCGTACACTTACTTACGTACACGTACACATTCAGGTTTACGTACACACAGACACAGAGCCGTGTGGACACAGATATAGACACATATACGCACACGCGCACACATTGCTTGTAGATCGGGTTCGATTCCCGGTCGAGGGGATTTTTTCCTCTGGAGTTGACATCAGTGCTGACTCCACTTCCCCCCAAAGTCTTTTCGGATGAGACTATAAACCGAGGCCCTGAGTGCGAACGCATGCAGAACATCTTGTGCACTTGTTAAATCCTGTTCCGCTTTTCGTAAGAGTAGGCCATCGTGTGCCGGTGGGAACAGATGACATTTGCAAAACTGCATACACGCGGGGGTTGGATGTAAAAAAAGCATATGATTGCTTATTCCATTATCCTCGGTATAAAAGAAAATAAAACATATTCACTTGACAGCAACTGAATGGACGCAGTCCTGTGGTGTGTGTGTGTGTGTCTGTCTGTCTGTCTGTCTGTCTGTCTGTCTGTCTGTCTGTCTGTGCACGCGCGTGTATGGGCACATGTATGTGTGTGTGTATGTGCACTTGTATGTGTGCGTATGTGTGTGTTTATTTTGTTTGTGTGTGTGTGCACGCTCGCGCGCTTGCGCATGTATATGCTATGCATGCTTATGTGTGTGTGCGTGTGTGTGTACGTGTGTGTGTGTGCGTTTATTTTATTTTTATTTATTTACTTTTATTCTTTTATATCGAGGATAATGGAATAAGTACTCTTGTGCTTTTTTTTTTTTTTTTACATCCAGTAGTCCCCGTGTGTATGCAGTTGTGTAAATGTCATCTGTTCCCACCGGCACACGATGGCTTTCTCTTACGAAAAGCGGAACATGATTTAACGTGTGCACAAGATGTTCTGCGTGCATTTGCAGTGTTGTCTTTGTGTTGTGTGCATTTAGTTGTGTGCATAGGCACGCGCGCGCGTGTCTGTGTGTGTATTGCTCTCAGACGTGCTCACAAACACATTTATAACCATGTATATGTGATAGCGTTTCTCTATAGATCATCCTTTACATGCAATCTCTTAGCGTCAACCAGACCCGAGAGAAACAGAAACCTGCAGTGCTTCTCAAAAAAATATTTGATGTAAAACTGATTGAATCCATGATTAAAACTAACGATGTTCCTGATCTCTCAGCATAAGCCCACGACACACTTAACTCTGGATTGAAACCAGGTTCGAAAATTTGGAAAAGAAATGCTTTACAAAATATTTAGCTTTCCGACATTGACAGGATTCTAAGCTGAGTTTTTGCAAGGACTTAATTCCATGGATTGTGATTTTGTTGATTTTCGCTTGTTTTGATTTGTTTGTTTGTTTGTTTATATGTTTGATTATTTGTTTGTTGTTTGTTTGTTGCTGTGCTTGCTTGCTTTGTGCAAGTAGAGACAAGGACAAGATAGTCTGGTGGTTAGAACATTGCGCTCGCAATCTGACGATCCGGGTTCGATTCCTGCTCAAGGGGATTTTTCCCTGGAGTTAACATCAGTGCTGACTCCACTTCCCCCGAAAATTCCTCGGATGAGACTATAGACTGAAAAGTCTTGTGTGCAGACGCGCTCAGAACATCCTGCGTACACATTAAAACCTGTTCCACCTTTCGGAGTAGTAGGCCATTGATTGCCGGTGGTAGTGGTGGTGGTCGTAGTGGCCGGAGTGATAGTTATGACAGTGGTAGGGCTGCTGTTGATGATGACGATGATTGATGCTGCTGCTGCGCGCTGCTGCTGCTGCTGCTTGCTGCTGCTGCTGCTGCTGCTTCTGCTGCTGCTGCTGCTGATGATGATGATGATGATGATGCTGAGAGGAGGAGGAGGAGGAGGATGGTGATGCTTCTGCTGTTGCTGCTGTCACTTCTGCTGCTGCTACAGATGATGATGTTATTTTTTCTAAACGTTCTTCTTTTGGATTGTCAGGTTTCATTGTCTCATCGTTTCTTCGATGTCTAATTATTTCTCATGGTTTTCTTTCTCTGTGGGCGGTTTCAATTCCCACAGTAACGGTTTTCTTGTCAACGGGTGTTTTATTTCACAGAGAGACAGAGACAGACAGACAGGAGAAAACAGAGAGAGAGACGAGAGAGAGAGACAGAGAGGAGACAGAGAGAGGAGAGAGAGAGGAGAGAGAGAGAGAGAAGAGAGAGAGAGAAGAGAAGAGAGAGAGAGAGAGAGTACAGCCAGCTAGCGAGCCAGACAGGAAAAGAGACGGACAGACAGACGGACGGACAGATAAACAGACAGACAAATATCTAAAGAAGTATTGCGGTGTGCGTTTCATCACTCTCTATGTATGGCACACCACGACTGCCAAAAAAAGAGACAATGATAGTGATGATGATAGTCCTCCTCCTCCTCCTCCTCCCCCTCTCATCTCATCAATCATTATCAGCAACAGTTTGATATTGATAACAGCAAGATAAGAGATGATGATGATGATGATAATAATAATAAATAATAATAATAATAAAAAAAATATAATAATAATCAAAATAATATAATACAACAACAATAATAATAATAATAAAAGCAACGATAATGATGAGATGATATGATGACGACGTCGACGACGACGACGACGACGACGACGTGATGATGATGATGATGACGACGACGACGACGTCGACGACGACGATGATGATGATGACGACGATGATGACGACGACGACGATGATGGCGATGCTGCTTGCTGCTTGCTGCTGCTGCTGCTGCTGATATGATGATGAGATGATGATGATGATGATCAACAACAACAACAACAATGACTCAGCTCAGAGCGAGCCCCATCCAAACTGACCTGGCACCAGGGTGAGCAAGGCTGCTAACGGTATGGTCAGTGACCCATCAGCAGTACAGCCTAACATTGGTCATCAACTCCTCGTCACGCACTCCTCCTGATCCTGACCATTTCAACACCACCACCCTTGTGCATAGCAGGGGGATCAAAGATTGCAATGGGCGACATGATCAATCGGATGAGACTATAAACCGAAGTCCCGTGTGCGAACGCACGCAGAACATCTTGCGCACACGTTAAAACCCCGTTCCGCCTTTCGGAAGAGCAGGCCATCGTGTGCCGGTAGGAGCGGATGACAAAAGACATAAGAAAAATGACATAAGAAAAACCAGCATGCACACAGGTGTCGTGTTTAGACACCATTCCTGAGGGGAAAAAAATAATGGGTAGGCGCTGCACTTGTGGCGACGCGCTCTCCCCGGGGAGAGCAGCCCGAATTTCACGCAGAGAAATCTGCTGCGACATAAAGTGGTATAATATAAAAAAATATATATATATAAAATTGATCAGTGGTTTAGAGCTAACATGTCTGCCTAGAAAGCGAAAAGTCCGGGTCGGAGTGTGTGGTGGTTTGAATCCCGTTTGGGCCCAAAACTTTTCCCCCATCTATTAAGACCATAAGTGGTGGTCTGGGTGGTATTCTTTCGGTGAAACAATAAACTGAGGTCCCGTGTGTTACACGTCATTATTTAGTGCACGTAAAAGAACCTACTGCAACAAGAGGGTTGTCCCTGGCAAAATTCTGTAGAAAAAAGCCACTCTGATAGGGAAACAAATACAGTTGCAGACAGGAAAAGGAAAAAAAAACTAATGATTGGCGCTGCACTTGTGGCGACACGCTCTCCCCGGGGAGAGCAGCCTGAATTTACGCAGAGGAATCTGCTGACATAAAGTGATGTCAAATTAAAAAATTGAATTAAATAAAAATTAAAAAAATTAACGACGTGGGAACAGCAGGACAGGAACGTAACAGAAGATAAAAACAGTACACGCAAGCACCAAAAGAACAAAGAACCAAACCAACCAAACCTTACAAAAAACAGAAACAGGCGGGAGCGGGGTTGCGTGCTGTTGAGTAAACATGATACTCCCCTGTCCCTACGGTTAAATCCACCAGATGATGATGATGATTATTCTTGTCCTGCTTCGTTCCATCTTTCCCTGACTGCTAGATTATTTATTACGGAGGGAATAATAAACAAACCCCATTGATCCATATTCCTACACTTCACAGCCGTCACGTTTCCTCTTCTTTATTTATTTATTATTTTTTAATCAACGTTTTGGTTTTGCACAGAAGCGCTGTTGCTTGGAAACAATCCAGAAAAGACATGCATCGCGTGCAATAAAGAAGGATTAAGAGATAAATAATAGGTAAATAGACCTTCTCCCCCTTACTATACTACTACTATACTACTACTACTACTACTACTACTACTACTACTACTACTACTACTACTACTACTACTACTACTACTACTGCTGCTGCTGCTGCTGCTGCTGTTGCTGCTGCTGCTGCTGATGATGCTGGATGCTTCATTTCGTTACTACAACTGATGATGATGATGATGATGATGATGATGATGATGATGATGATGATGATGATGATGATGATAAGATGAGACGACGACGACGATGACGATGACAGCGACGATGATGATGACAATGGTGACAATCGGAACGATAATAGTAGGAATGATCTAGATTTTGTTGCTGTTGTTGTTATTTTTGTTGATATTGTTGTTGTTGTTGTTGTTGTTGTTGTTGTTGTTGTTGTTGTTCTTCTTCTTCTTCTTCTTCTTCTTCTTCTTCTTCTTCTTCTTCTCTTCTTCTTCTTCTTCTTCTTCTTTTCTGTACCAGCACAATTGAACTTATGAAATCAAGAACAACAAACAACACACCGGTCCTACGACACAACATCAAAAATGGATGCTCTTTTCTTTTTTTTAAGGGGAGGGGGGATGGGAGGTTGATACATACATCACTTTCATACGGAAATAACAAAGTCATAAATCTTGTCTCGTAAGATAAGACACATACATAATTTCTGAACAAAGGAGAGAGGAGATGCAGGGGAGAGGGAGGGGGAGGAAGGAAAGATACCAGCTTATGTAGACATGAAAGGAAACAAGCAGAAGAAAGCAAAACAAAGCACACCACACACAGAGAAAAGGTTTAGCCCAGACAGTATTTTCTTTCCCGCTGATGACAGAGTTATTAACCACAGAAAAACAGGAAGGGGTAACGAACTAAATGGAATCCACACAGGAATAACACAAAATACAAAAATAATACGGATACAAGACTAAAGAAAACGTGACATTTGCAAACATGTTTGGCTTTTGTTCTGGTTTGGGTTTGAGTTTTTTTTTTTTTACTTCTTTTTAATTTTTTTTCTGTTTTTTGTGTGAGTGTGTTTTTTTGTTGATTTTGGTTTTTTGCTTTTATTTTCTTCTTCTTCTTTTTTTTTGTTTGTTGTGCTTTTAATGTCGGTGGTAGTGATTTTTGTTCGTCTTTGCTGTTGTTGTTGTTATTGTTGTTGTTTTTTGTGTACTTGGGTGGTTCATTTTGTGTGTGTGTGGGGGGGGGGGGGGGGGAGGATCTTTGTCTTTGTTAGTGTTGTTTTTGTTGTTTGCTTCGTTGGTTCAGATTTTGTTTTTTGGTTTGCTTCCCATGTGTCCTTAGTCTATGCTTTGATTTTTACTTTGCAAGATATAGCACTACATCAGTTCCACTTATCATTATTGTTTTGTTTGGCATTGTTTTTTGTTTGCTTTTGTTTTTGTTGGTTTGGGTTTGTTGTTTTTGTTGTTTTTTTGGGGGGAGGGTTCTGGTTTATTTTTTTGTTTTAGGTGTAGCTTTCCTGCCTTGTGGTTGGTGGTGTTTTTAATAAAATTTTTTTTTTACTGCTTTATCTTTTGTATTGTTCCTGCCCTCATGTTCCACACACCAGTCAGTCACTCGCCTTTCTCCTTATCTCCACCCCCCCTCTCTAATGCATACACAACATGCACAAAATGCACAACTTCATGTGCAGCATACACTAATACATTATCAAATGAACTGTCTGAATCACCAACGTTTCATAAACACTCAGAACAATCTTGCCCGTATTCCACAATGAAGACATTGCATGATTAACAAAACAAAACAAACAAAAAAAAAACAAAGAAATTTCCCGAACGTAAACAAAACGCAAAGTTTGATCTGACGAAAGTGGAATGAATTCCTAGCTGATGATATCCATTATTTTCATAGAAAATAAAGTCACGAATAAAACAGGAGGTTGTCATTTCATTTGCTGTGTACAAGGGAGATAACAACTTTTCCCAAGGGGGAAAAGACTGACAGACACATATCTGGATGAATTGGACAATTGATCGGGCATTGCTTTTTTTTATTTTATTTTATTTTTGCTGTCTGTGTATTCTGTCAGCAACAGACAGATAGAAGGAAGATCTGGATCAGAATATTCAGCAAAAAAAACCAAACCAGAAAGCGGAATTAGTAAAATGACTCGTTCATGATTACTCCCCTTTATCATAATTATTGACTGTGTTTTATGAAATGTGACCAGTCTTTATTACAGTTGTTACATATTCTTTTTTATTTTTGGAATGATGTCCTCTTAAAAACGTTGTTTGTCTGTACTTTTTTTTTTTTTACAATGATAAGTGGATAAGATTTGCATTTTTTTTTATAGAAAAAAAAGAAAATGTTATACTGCCCGACAGTTTTACCAATGATAATAGATATGATGTAAAAGTGAAAAAGATAATATTTTGATACGAAATACTCAACACCCCCCACCCCCCCTGCTCTGCCACCGTTGATTTGTGAGCTTTTAACTTAAGAGGCTATCTTCCATTGTTTATATTGTTTCATTGGTTTTTTGCTATGTACAGTTTTTTTTTTTATAATGACAATCTCTATCTCTCTATTTCTCTCTCTCTATATATATATATCTGTATCTATCTATCTATCTATCTATCTATCTATCTATTATCTATCTATTATCTATCTATCACTATCTATCATCTATCTATCTATCTATCTATCTGTCGCTTCTGTCTGTCTGTCTGTCTGTCTGTCTGTCTATGTCTGTTATATCATCTATCTATCTATCTATTCCTTAGTCTGGCGACCGTGGGAGCACCCCTGAAGACTTAACAACCAGTTTCCTCCATTCCTCTCTCTCTCTGTTCTGCCTTTCTCAGGATTTTCTTGAGTTCTAGGCCTGTCCATTTGCTGATGTTGTCCTTCCAAAACTTTTTTGGAAAAAGACAGGCACCCCCACCACCATCATAAAACAACAAACAAAACAAAACAAAAAACCCCCAAATCCCTTTAATACAAACCACTGATAAGCTCGAACTCAACACCTCACAAAAACACTTCCACGGTGTGTTGTGTGTGTGTGTGTTGTGTGTGTGTGTGTGTGTGTGTGTGTGGTGTGTGTGTGTGTGTGTGTGTGTGTGTGTGGGTGTGTTGTGTGTGTGTGTGTGTGTGTGTGTGTGTGCGCGCGTGTGTGCGTGGTGTGTGTATAAACATAATTCTCTTTACTGCTATGGCTAAACCCAACATTCATTTTCTTTCCGACCTTTATTGACCCCATCTTTTCGTGACTGACAGATTATTACGGGAAGGAATAAACCAGCCATCAATATTCCTGAACCAGCTCTCAGACTTTTGGGGGATAGTTATGTTTGTTTGTGTGCGTAACAACAAACATGGCACACAGCGTCTGCGAAAAGGAAAACTTTGATGATGATGATGCCGATGATGATGACAATGTGATAGTGATGATGATGATGAGAATGTTGATTAAAAGGTAAGGTAAAGGTGTCCCATAACCTATATGGTTGTAGGTGATCGAGGCATCAGAGACCTCAGCTTCTTTAGGGGCCAGCACATTGAGGCGGCGCCCATCTCCTCTCCCTTGCTGCTTTACCTTCCTTGACTATAAAGAGGGCAGGCACCCATTTACAGCTGGGTGAACTAGGGGACTGTACTGAAGCCAAGGCGCGCAAACAGTCACGGAGAAAGTCGTCGGAGGGACGTTGTGGTGGTCGTCACCTCGGGTTGGTTACTCACTCAGTCTGGCTCCGCGACTGAGCTAATACTGTCGTTAATATGGGGATTATTAGGTGGTGTCCTACATATTACGTTAGCTCAGAACAGGCACAACAACAACACCAAAGCGACCCAACAGCAGCAGTGCAGGGCCCCTCTGGGTGATCGCCTCGCGGCAGCCTGACATAGACAGGCTTCCTGTACACTTATGACCCTGCAGGTGTGACATTGAACTTGGGTAATTTTATTTATCTATCTATATATATTTATTTAGTTATTATTTTATTATTATTATTTATTTATTTACTCTTTTATACTTTTATATCGAGGATAATGGAATAAGCACTCTTTGCTTTTTTACATCCAATCCCCGTGTGTGTGAGCAGTTTTGTAAATCTTGTCATCTGTTCCCAGCGGTACACAACAGCCTACTCATACGAAAAGCGGAACAGGATTTTAACGTGCGCACAAGATGTTCTGCGTGCGTTCGCACACGGGGCTTCGGTTTGAAATCTCATCCGAAGGACTTTTGGGGAGAGTAGAGTCGGCACTGATGTTAACTACAGGGGAAAAAATCCCCTCGAACGGGAATCGAACCTGGGTCGTCAAATTGCGAGCGCAATGTTCTGACCACAAGGCTATCCCGTCCACTATAACTAGAAAAGAGAGATTGAAACGAGTGGTGCGTGGGAACAGCAGGTAAAGAACCACACAGAAAGGATCCAAAACAACAACATTTACGGGATCTTTAACGTGCAATATTCAGTCCTGTGTACACGAGTGGTGACAATTGAACTACCAGGCACTAGAATTTCTGGGCGCTTACCACGGTACCAAAGCAGCTTGTTGCGTGCACTTGGTGCAGCAGCAACATGATGCTTGCTAACGATGTGGCCAACTCCATCAATCCTTAGTGTCTGTCTTCATCTCGTCCTTCTATCACTGGCAGATTATTACTGGGGAATACTGAACGACGTGATCGATATTCCTGCACCACACAACCTCAGTGCTTTTATCGTTGTGTTTAAGTAACAGCAACCAAACGCTATATCTGAGGATGTAGTTTTCGTGTGAGTAACAATCCATATACGTGATAGTATGTTGTAATGATAATAATGATAATGATAATGATGATGATGATGATGATGATGAATAATAATAATAACAACAACAACAACAACAACAACAATGATACTACATGCTGCTGCTGCTGCTGCAGCTGCTACTACTACTTCTACTACTAATACTATTAATTATTATCATTAGTTCCATAACACTGATGATGATGATGATGATGATGATGATGATGATGATGATGATGATGATGATGATGATGATGACGACGACGATCGACGACGACGACGACGGGCGACGACGACGACAACGACAACGACGACGACTGCGGCGACGACGACGAGATGCTGATGATAATAATTATGACGATGATAACAATAAATCTAATGTTGGCTCAGGACAAGCACCACTGAAGTGACCCAGTGGTACGCAGGGAGGGCTGAACCTAAACGGTCAGTGGCCCACCAGCGGCCTCACATAGATAAGCTCCTGAGGATTTCTGACACTGAGGATACGACATGGAAAGCCTAGGTCTGGACTTGAGGGAAGGAAGTAGAATGAGCGGCATGAACACAGAATGACCTGAACAGTACAGAAGAGGAGGCATCAACAAAAATGGGAAAAGAAATGATGAAAAGAAAGGGGGTGACAGCAGGTTGTCTGAACTTTTATTAGGATATGTAAACATGATACTCCTTCTGTCCAAGGCTGAATCTAACAAGAATTATTTTTTCCCTCTTTTTCTTCTTTCTTCTTCTTTCCTCTTTCTTTCCATCGTTTCGTGACTGGCAGATTGTTGCCGGTATAACAAACAACCTGATCAATATCCCTGCACTATGGAGTTATTATAACCTCTTTTTTTCTTTATTATTTCTTTTATCAATCTTCTTGGAAGGGGGGGGGGGGGGGGGGGTAGAAAGTGTCATTGTATGAGAACAAGCCATTAAAGGTACACAACATCTGTAGGGACACACCCCCCTCCCCCAGGGACCACCCCCCCCCTCCTAAAAAAATTTAAAAGGAAGAGAGAAAAGAAAAAAGAAAGAAAGCAAGAAAAGGAAAAGATTTGATTGATTTGATTTATTCTTTTATATCGAGGATAATGGAATAAGCCCTCGTGTGCTCTTTTACATTCAGTCCCCTGTGTATGCAGTTTTGTAAACGTCATCTGTTCCCACCGGCACACAATGGCCTACTCTTACGAAAAGGGGAACATGATTTAACGTGTGTGCAAGATGTTCTGCGTGCGTTCGCACACAGGGCCTCGGTTTATAGTCTCATCTGAAGGACTTTTGGGGGAGTGGAGTCAGCACTGATGTTAACTCCACGGAAAAAATCCCTTCGAACCGTGAATCGAACCCGGGTCGTCAGATTGCGCAATGTTCTGACCACTAGGCTATCCCATCCCCTAAAGCTCCTTCGCCTTATTCACTTGCTATTGCATGTGTCACAATGATAATACTAATGCCCTTCACATCGCCTCATCTACCCCGTACTCTTGTAGACCGTTGAGGCACCACTGAAGATTTTGCAATCAGCTTCCTGCACTCCTCGCAGTTTTCAGCTTTCCGAAGCAAGTCGTTCCACTCAAGGCCCGTCTACTGCCTTCCCAGCGTTTCCTCTGTCTGCCTCTTCGTCTCCCTCCTTTTACTGTTCCCTGTAGGACAGTCTTGGCTAGTCCAGATGTTCGTGTGATGTGTCCGTACCACTTAAGTTAGCGGTTTTTCACTAAAGTCAGGACCTCTTCGTTTAATCCCATGGCATTTTAAATTATGGTTTTCAATTCCTGGCTTGCTATGTGATTACTGTATGAGATACCAACAACAATAGCAACAACTACTACTACTTTTATTGCTTGTTGGTGTTTTTTTCTGTTTTTCCTGTTGCTACTACTACAAGCATTCCACTTCTGTTATAGCTTCTATCTTACTGAGTCATGATGATG
Organism: Stramonita haemastoma; assembly: GCA_030674155.1. Lineage (NCBI taxonomy): Eukaryota > Metazoa > Mollusca > Gastropoda > Neogastropoda > Muricidae > Stramonita > Stramonita haemastoma. The sequence continues at coordinate 28,227,052 of CM060329.1, forward strand.
ATGATGATGATGATGATGATGATGATGTATGATGATGATGATGATGATGATGATGATGATGATGATGATGATGATGATGATGATGATGATGATGATGATGATGATGATGATGGATGATGATGATGATGATGATGATGACGACGAGACGATGTCCCACGATGATGATCACGAGATGAGATGACGACGACGATGATGATCGCGACGACGATGATGATGACGACGATGTGACAAGAGATGAGATGACGACGATGACGATGACGACAGTGACAAAGATGATTATCACGAAGGTTATGATATTGCTGATAAATTATCATCTGATTCTGTTCTTTTCCTGCTTGTGTTTGTCTTCTTCCTCGCATTCTTCTTCTTCTTTCTTCTTCTTCTTCTTCTTCTTCTTCTTCTTCTTCTTCTTCTTCTTCTTCTTCTTCTTCTTCTTCTTCTTCTTCTCCTCCTCCTCCTCCTTCTCTTCTTCCAAGAGAGAAAAAAAAATCCTCATACACCAGCAAAATAGAATCAAACAACACAGAACACACAGATCAATACAAACACAACGCATCATCAAAATGGATCATTACTTTGCTTGTGATACATCATTTTGCAGCTGGAAATAAACAAAGTCCTAAATCACCGTCTCGAAAGATAGGAAGCACATCATTTCTGGAGAGAGAGAGAGAGAGAGAGAGAGAGAGAGAGAGGGGGGGGGAGGGAGGAGAGGGAGAGGGAGAGGTGGGAGAGGGAGGAGGGGAGGGAGGAGGGAGGGAGGAGAGGGGGGGGGTTACCACCTGTATAAACACGCGATGGAACAAGCAGAATAGCGAAACGAAAACAGAGACAAATATGTCGATGCAGTATTTATTTTCCTTTCTTTCTTTCTATCTGCTGACAAAGTTATTATCGCCAAGAATCGGACAGAGATAAATGGAAATCGGCAAAATCGGCTAGCTGTGGATATAAGGATAAGGAAACGTGACATTGTAATCAGGTTGGGTCTTCTGGTTTGGTTTTTTTTATGTTTTTGTTTGTTGGTTTTCGGGGGCTTTTTTTGTTCTATTTTGCTGGTTGTTTTTTTTGTGGGGACTTTGATTTTTGTCTATTAAAATATTTTCTTTATTTATATATTTTGTTTTTTGTAGAGATTTTTTGTTTGTTGTTGTTTTTGTTTTGTTTTTTTTTTTTTTTTTTTTTTTTTTTTTTTTTTTTTTTTGGGGGGGGGGGGGGTTAACGGCGGTGCTTTGTAATCTGTGTTTGTCTTTGTTGTCATTGTTTGCTCGAAGGTGTGTGTGTGTGGGGGGGGGGGGGGGTGTCTCTTTTTTTGTTTGTGCTTTGTTTTGTTGTGATTTATTTTAGTCTCAATTTTTCGTTTTTGTCATAAATGTTTTATCTGTTGCTGTATCAGAGAAACTTTCAAATAGGAAAAGATATCCTTCGGAAATGGAATGCGGCTACCTTCATGGTGGGGCAAAAACGGTCGCACACGCAAAATCTTACCATTCGTGAATCTGAGACCTCTAGCCAAGGACAGAAGGAAAAAACTTGCTCACAGAAAAAGAGAAAGTGTGCCAGTGCATGGATGTCTGTGTCTGTATGTACTGTGTGTCTGTGTCTATGTTTGTGTGCTCTGTCTGTCTCTCTTCCTGTGTCTGTCTCTCTCTGTCTCTGTCTCACTCTCTCTCCTCCGTACATGTGCATCTGTGCACTCACGTGCACAATGTGTATGCATGTGTGTGTTGTTGTGTGTGTTGTGTGTGTGTTGTGTGTGTTGTGTTGTTGTGTGTTGTTGTTGATGTTGTGTGTGTGCTCGCATAATTATGCCTTTTTGCTCCTTCAACTCTGTGTGTTTGCGTGTCTGTCTGTCTGTCCCTCTCTCGCTCTTTTTCTCTCCATTTTCTTCCGCATTAAGTTTTGAGAAAATCTCTCTATCTCTCACTCTCTCTCTCTCTCTTCTCTCTCTCTCTCTCTCTCTCTCTCTCTCTCTCTCTCTCTCTCTCTCTCTCTCTCTCTCTCTCTTCTCTCTCTCTCTCTTCTCTCTTGCACACACACACACACCACACACAGATACACACAAACACACACTTGCGTACACTTGGAGCTTTTATCCTATCCCCTGATACCTAGAAAACGCATACACTAATTTGATACTTCACGTACACACCTATGCATCATCACACAACGTATCTTGAATTGCCAGATGGCTTTAAACACACACTATGCTGCATATTTCAAGATAAAACATTACATTTAAGCAAAAATAGTCACCAACCTAAACAAAATGCGAAGGTTGATGTAAATAACATATCGGAATGAAATTCTAGTTGATTTTTGGTCCATTGTTTTCAAAGAAAATAAAGAAATGAATGAATAAATAATAAGATTGTCATTCAGTTTACTGTAATATGGGAGATAATAAGTTTTTTTCTTAAAGAAAATGGGGGGGGGGGGGGGGGTAAGGTGGGGGGTTCAGGCGAACACTATCTAGATGAATTTGAGAAAAGATCAGACATTTCTTTTTTTGTTTCTACATCTGTATTTTGTCAGCAACAAGATCATGAATCATATGGATACAGATATAAAACAAACACAACAAGAAACGAGGAAACAAAGTTGTAAAGGACTCGCTCGTAATTACTCCCCTTTATTACATTGATGCTGTTTTATGAAATGTGACACACCCTTGATAAATTTTATCGCGCATGCTCGTATGTAAGTGTGTGTGTGTGTGTGTGTGTGTGTGTGTGTGTGTGTGTGTGTGTGTGTGTGTGGTGGTGTGTGTGAGAGAGAGAGGAGAGAGAGGAGAGAGAGAGAGAGAGGAGAGA
>CM060329.1:28237364-28239864 GCA_030674155.1 Stramonita haemastoma
CAAAAGTTTTCTGAGCTTCGGAATAATGTCCTACTTCATGAATATTTTGTATCCAAGATCCATGTCAAATTTTGTCATTTGTTCTCTTCTGATAAAAATACGGTATTAACTTAGCAAATTCGTAGTTAAGAGTAAAGTTGCATAACATTAATGAAAAGACTGACTATATTTTTATTTCTGCGAAAACTCTGTATATGAACGTATTCTGTTAATGCAAACTATATGTCTGTTCAGTTAATTTTGTTTTCTGAAATCTTTCATGCCCCACAAGGGGTCAAAGTCGAATTAAATCTTGAATCTTTAATCTTGTCTGTCTGTCTGGTTGTTGGTCTCTGTTACAAAGGTTTCTGGGTGTGAAAGTCACTACGTTCATCTAAAGAGATAGTTTTGTGTGTTGACTTTTCCCAACATGTGACGTTCTTTGTTTGATGGCGCATGCACTGGTGTTGTACTTTTTGCTTCTAGTTTGACGTAGGCCTTGTTGCTTTTAGCTGTTTCTGTTTTCTGTGTCAAGAAAAATACTTAATGTTCTGTTTCTTTTGATTTGCTGCTGCACTACCATTTTAGGCAGTTTCTGGAGTTTCTTGCAGGTTCTATTTTGTAAATCTAGTATTTACCAATAAGTAGGAGATTGTATAAAAAAAAACTATCGATAAGAAAATGTTGTAGCAAGAGAGAAGAAAGAATATAAATGACGAAGTGATAATTGATTAAGTTGGTGGTGAATGTTTGAAGATATTCTTCTATGGGTTTCTAGATATCGAGCTTGATTCCCGAGTCAGCAAGTATTTTTGTCTGGGTGTGATTCTCCAGGATGGGAACAGTCACCGTTTTACATCCACTAAAGTGTTTACCAAAAAAGGTTTCTTTTCTCTTCTTCTTCTTCTTCTTCTTCTTCTTCTTCTTCTTCTTCTTCTTCTTCTTCTTCTTCTCTTTTACTTCTACTACTGCTCCTACTACTGCTGCTACTACTACTGCTGCTGCTGCCACAGTTACTACTACTACTACTACTACTACTACTACTACTACTACTACTACTACATACTACTCACTACTACTACTACTACTACTTCGTCGTCATTTAGCTTGAAACTAAACTTCGTTTCCCTACCCTGTAGGTCTGTGCGTGACTGTGTCATATTTCCCTGTCAGACAGTGTGGTAGTCTATCAGTACAGTGATTATATGACCCATTCCCGGAGCACACTGTCCAAACCAGAACTGGAATGAGTTAGCGCAATACGATCCTCTATGACGTTACTGTCATCGTTATTATCGTCTTCGTCATCATCACCATAAGGAAGTGGTGATGATCGATCATAACTGTTCTGAGGTGGGGTAGCCTAGTGGTTAGAACGTTGTGCTTGCGATCTGACAGCCCGGGTTCGAACCGGGTTCGGGCTACCACTGAAACACCCTATATTTGTTTGTTTGTTTGGGTTGATGGGTTTTTGGAGGAGAGAGAGAGAGAGAGAGAGAGAGAGAGAGAGAGAGAGAGAGGAGAGAGAGAGAGAGGGAGAGAGAGAGAGAGAGAGAGAGAAGAGAGAGAGAGGGTTGTTGGGGTTTTGGGGGTCTTTTTTTTTAGGGGGGGTTCCTTGGAGTTTACATCAGTACTGACTTCAGTCCTCCGAAGTCCTTCGGATAAGACTTTTTTTGTCCGTTTGTTTCGCTTTTCGGCTAGATCTCTGAGGTTCACCAGAGGCGAAAGTTTTGAGTATGTAACCGTTTTTGTTCTATACTGTTAAGGTAGCTGCATTGCGATTGGTTGTAGTGGTAGTGATGATGGTGATGGTGGTGGTGGTGGTGGTGATGGCGGTGATGATGATGGTAGTGGTTGTGATGGTAGTAGAGGTGGTGGGAGGGGCGGCTGGTGATGGTAGTGACAGTAGTGGTGAGTGGTGGTGTTGTGGTGGGTGGTAATAGTGGTACTGGGAGGCTATACCCCCGTGTATTGATGACACCCTGTTAGTTCGTGCGTGACAGTGTCAGGTTTCTGAGCTAGGCAGGGTAACGCTCTATCTCTGTGGTGATGAGGGCTACATGGATACGCCACTGACCACTCTTGTCTTACAGGGCAGTGCACTATAGTATAGCTGAGTGAAGGCTACCCTGAGTTCCTGCATCACTTCCATGTTGTATCATCGTCAGCAGCAGTAGCAGCATCGGATAATGAAAACTGTCATCAGTGGTGATGATGAAGATGATGATGATGATGATGGTGATGATGATGATGATTGATGGTGATGGTAGTGGTGATGATGATGATGATGATGATGATGATGATGATGATGATGATGGTGATGGTGATGATGATGATGATGGTGGTGACGACGACGACGACGATGATGATGATTACGACGACGACGACGACGATGATGATGATGATGACGACGACGACGACGACGATGATGAAATGATGGAGACGGCGGCGGCGGCAACGATAATGATTATGACGACGACGACAACGATAACCCTTAAGACGACGACAGTGATGATGATGG
>CM060329.1:28272364-28288872 GCA_030674155.1 Stramonita haemastoma
TGTCTCTCTCCTTGACTGTTCACATTAGCCTCTGTCTGTTTTCTGTTGTTGTCTCTTGCACCACTAATTTATGATGATATTTTGTGCACAAACATACACACACGCGCGAGCGTGCGCACGCGGGCAGACATGTACACACACACACACACCGCGTGCACACATACACACATATGCACACACATACAAAACACATATACGTACGTACACGCGCACACACATTCACACACACACATACACATACACAAACACTTGAGAGAGAGACAGACAGAGACAGGACAGACAGACAGACAGACAGACAGACAGACAGACAGACAGAGTGACAGACAGACAGATAGACAGAGACACAAACACAGACAGACATATAGACAGAGACAGAGGTAATGTAAAAGACATTTAACGTGGGCTTTGCACACATGAAACTATACGGAGACAGAGAGCTGGAGGAGATTTGAGGTAATGCTTCTGTCGTGTAAACGACATACCACCAGCCTTGTGCAAATTCTAAAAGTAACTTTTGATACACTTTCCATTGCCACGTCTGACTGATTGGTTTTACCCAGTGGGAGTTGGTTTATTATATATATTTGTACTCTGTCTGTCCTTTCTGGTCTGTCTGTCTGTCTGTCTGTGTCTGTCTATCCTGTCTGTCTGTCTGTCTATCCTGTCTGTCTGTCTGTTTCCCTTGTCTCTTGTCTGTCTCTGTGTCTCTTCTATTCCTCACTTACACGCTCATTGAATTGCATGCGTGCATGCGTGCTCTCCACACACACACACTCACATGCACATACACACATGTGCTTGCGCGTGCATGCACGCACGCATGCACGCACGCACGCACGCATAAAACACACACACAGGGAAACAGATAGAGAGAAACAGACGAATAAGAGGTGAGACAGAAAGAAATAGAAAGAGAAAGGTAGACAAGACACAGAGAGAACAGAGACAAGAGACAGAAACAGAAGACAGAGACACAGACAGAGACAGACAGACAGACAGACAGAAGGAGAGAGAGAGAGAGAGAGAGAGAGAGAGAGAGAGAGGAGAGAGAGAGAGAGAGAGAGGAGAGAGAGAGAGAGAGAGAGAGAGAGAGAGGAGAGAGAGAGAGAGAGAGAGATAGAGACAGAAAACAGAGACTGATGACAGAAAGAAACAAAAAGAAAACGAGAGAAAGAGACAGAGAAACAAGACAAAGAGACAGAGACGAGCGAAACAGCTAGACAGGCAGACAGAAGACAGATAGAAACAGTAAAAATCAGAGAAAAAGAGATGCAGATAGACTTACAGACAGACAGAAGGCACACAGATAGATAGACAGATAAATAAACAGACACACACAGACAGACAGACAGAAGACAGCAGACAGAAGACAGGCAGGAGCAGCAGCAGGCAGGCAGGCAGGCAGGCAGGCAGGCAGTGAGAGAGCAGGTCAGACAGAAAAAGTGAAGTCATACAAAAGACATCTGACGTGACTTTGTCATACTGAAAGCACAGAGAGAAGAGAGAGAGAGAGAGAGAGAGAGAGAGAGAGAGAGAGAGAGAGAGAGAGAGAGAGAGAGAGAGAGAGAGAAGAAGAAGAGAGAAGACAGACAGACAGAGAGAAGAGAGAGAGACAGACAGACAGACAGAGACAAGAAGAGACAGACAGACACAGACACACACAAAGACACACAACACACACACACAACACAAACACACACACACAGACAGAGACAGAGAAGAGAAAGAGACAGACAGAAAAGAGACAGAGACAGAGAGAGACACAAAGGACAGAGAGACACAGAGACAGAAAGAGACAGAAAGACAGAGAGAGACAGAGAGAGAAGACAGAGAGAGCAGAGACAGAGAGACAGAGACAGAGAAGAGACGGAGAGACACAGACAGAGGTACAGAGACACAGAAAGAGAGAGACAGAGACAGAGAGAGACAAAGATACAAAGAGAGACAGAGAGAGAGAGACATAGAGAGATGCAAAAACTGGATCTGGATGATTCTAGCTAATGCTCCTGGTACGTACCCACTCTTACCCAGAGTCTGAAAGTAACTTTAACACAGTGTCCGTAAAACCACAGGGACTACTGGATGTGATTTTTTTTGTCTCAGTCTAATGGGCATGGTAGCTGAGTGGTTAAGGTGACAGGCTTCTTTCCTTATTGGTTTAGAAGTTGCAGGTTCCAGTCTTCATTGCAACAAGTGGATTACTAAAAATAAACATAGGGGTTTTTTTGTTTTGTTTTTTTCCGCTGTGTGTAGACTCATATGAAGAGCTCCTAACTTCAGTGAAAAAAAAACCCCTGCAAACTAAAGTGGTACGGGTACGTCACACGAACATCTGGACTGGCCAAGACAGTCTTACAGGGAACGATAAAAGGAGGGAGACGAAGAGGCGACAGAGGAAACGATAGGAAGACAGCATCAGAGAGTGGACAGGCCTTGGGTGGAAGCTATCTGCTACGGAGGGCGGAGGATCGTGGGGAATGGAGGAGGCTGGTTGCAAAATCTTCAGTGGTGCCCCCAGGGTCCGCGGGACTACGGGACAAGTGAAGGTGAAGGTGAAGGACAGTCTCTGGGATCATGTTGCTGTTTTTGCTTCGTGTGCATGCTCGTGAAGGTAGATTAGAGATCCAGTGTCAATGTTGATCAGGCATTTGTCATTTGTGTAAGAATTTTGTGGGTTTTTGAAGCATAACATCGTTATTCATTATTTGTTTTACTTTCTATTGTCACCTTCATCCATTACACGCACGCACGCACACACACACACGCACACACGCACACACACATCCACCCCCCCTAAGCACACACACATACACACATACTCCACACCCACACCTCCACACACACACACATCCTCCACACACACACATAACCACCTAACCCCCCCCTCCCCCCACACACTCCCTCCCCCCATCCCCCCCCACACACATGCACTCACACTAGCGCCCTTCTTATCACTACACCACCTCATCAACCCTTACACCTCAAACCTCCTCCCCTCCCCACCCACCCCCAGTCCCACCCCTACCCTACCCCACCCCTCTCTCCACAAACCTCATAACTTTCTTCCCAGCTCCCTGCGCTGTCCGATAATGACTGACCGGGTCTTCTGTCACGGTCAGAGGGGACCATCCCCACCAGTATGAGTGCCCAGGTCGCAGCCAGAGGAAATGAGTTTTCCCACACACACAGAGTGAAGATGTAAGCCGATAATGAATCACATCGATTGGTGGAAGATCCCTAGTGAAACATGGACCATACCGGCAGACATTGAAAGAAGGATACAGGCAATGGAGATGACATGCTTTCGCAAACTCCACAGGCAATGGAGATGACATGCTTTCGCAAACTCCACAGGCAATGGAGATGAGATCTTTCCAAACTCCTTGTCATTTCATACAGAGATCACCTCACAAAATGAAAAAGTTAAAACCAGAATTTAAAAATTGCCATCGGTCAATGAAGATTCCTAATTTCAGTGGAAAAAAAACAAACCGCAAGCTAAAATGGTACGGGCACGTCACAGGAACATCTGGACTGGCCAAGACTGTCTTACAGGGAACAGTAAGGGGAGGGAGACGAAGAGGCAGACAGAGGAAACGTGGGAAGACAAGCATCAGAGAGTGGACAGGCCTTGGGTGGAACGACTGCTACGGAGGGCGGAGGACCTGGGGAGTGGAGGAAGCTGGTTCAAAATCTTCAGTTGTGCCCCCACGGTCCACGGGACTAAGGGACAGGTGAAGGTGAAGGTGTTATCTTGCAAAAACAAATCAAAGCGCTTACATTCGACCTATACAACAAACAAGCAATCAATGACAATTGTTTTATGAAAATTCGAATGTACGCACACACGCACACAATACCTTCGGTTACACTCCTGTATTAGCTTGCGGGTCAAGTAGTATCTTTTATAGAGTGCCTTTTCGACAGAGAAAAAATGTTGTTGATTTTCACAGATTTTTTTTAAAAGTATAAAAATGCACTGTACACTGGTCTTGAGGATTGAGGACATAGAACAATACCAGGTAGTCACGAAAAAGGGGCCATAGTCTGGTGGTTTAGAGTGTAGTTTGGTCTGACGACTGGACCAGCCACATGGAGGCGTCCGTTTTAGGGAATTTACCCTTGGAGTTGATATCAGTACTGACTCCACCCCTTCCCCAGAAGTCCTTTAGATGAGACTATAAAGTAAGGCCCCCGTGTGAAAACGTTACGCAAAATATCTAACACGCACACTAAAAAAAAAACCGCATTCCATCTTTCACAAGAGTATGCGTTTCATGTTTTATGGTTTCTGGACTGGCTGGGTTTTAGCTTTAAATGAGTCTTAGCTGCGAGCCAGGCAATCAATAAAAGGTAAAAAAAAAAAAGGTAGCGGTGTTCCATAACCTATCCAGTCGTAGGGGAGCGAGGCATCAGAGACCTGAGCTTCTCTAGGGGCCAGCATATTGAGGGTGGCGCCCATCTCCTCTCCCTCTCTGCTTTACCTTCCCTGACCCAAAAGAAGGCAGGTACCCTCTTTAAAGCTGTGTGAACTGAGGAACTGTACTGAAGCCAAGGCGTGCAAACTGTCATCCATCCACTTGATAACCCTGCACAATGTTCCATATAACATTAGCTTGGGCAAAGCAAGTGCTCTGACCACTGAGTTATCCCATCCCCAGACGATCTATCCAAAAGACTGAACTACTGATTTGAAACTAGCTGGTTATAAGAAAACAAATTCAACAGAAAGAACAGAAATGAGTTCAAAACCAAAAACAAAGTATAAAATATCTCCTACAACAGAGTGTTGAAGGATGTGATACTATCTATTCTAAAAACTGTTAAACATATTTATTGTCACACACACACACACACACACACACACACACACACACACACACACACACACACACACACACACACACACACACACACACACACACACACACACACACACACACACAACAAAACACACAGAGGCAAGAGACAGAAGACAGACAGAGAGAAGAGAAAGACAGACAGAGAAAGACAGACAAAGACACAAAGAAGAACTAAAACCAAGCAACAGATCCAAAATACCTTATAGCAGTTATTTTTGTTAAAGCGGCTTGCAAATGAAACAAATGCAAAACCCACTCGCAGGCATCTTTTTTTCTTTCTTTTTTTCCTTTTAGGCTACTATCAGCAGAAATAAACCCTCCCTCCCTCCCTCTTTGACCTACACCCCCACACACCCCCTGCCTGCCAGCATCCTGACACAGCATCGATTCCTGACAGGAAAGGAAAGGAAAGGGAGATCACCTGCCGCCTTTTTCACCACTGGCTAACAATAACAGTCACTGGGGAAAGAGAGAGAGAGAGAGAGAGAGAGAGAGAGAGAGAGAGAGAGAGAGAGAGAGAGAGAGAGAGAGAGAGAGAGAGAGAGAGAGAGAGAGAGAGAGAGAGAAGAAGACAGAAGAAGAAGAAGAGAGACAGGAGACAGAGAGAGAGAGACGAGAAGACGAGAGAGAGAAGACGACAGACAGACAGACAGACAGACAGAGACAGCACACACAGACAGACAGAGACAGACAGACAGACAGACAACAGAGACAGAGATGACAGACAGAGACAGAGAGAAAGACAGACACAGACAGACAGACAGACAGACAGACACAAGAGTCTGTAGGATAAGACAATAGGACGATGACCCCATGGCAACAAGCATTTAGGCGCGTAAAAGAACCCAAGGTAACAAGAGAGCTATCCATGAAAAAATGCTGTAGAACAAAGCCCTAGATAGAGAAACAAAATGTACATGCTGACAGGAAAAAAAGAAAAAAATAGGTGGCGCTGCTCTTGTGGCGACGCGCTCTCCCGGAGAGATCAGCCCCGATTTCACGCAGAGAAATCTACCTTGACTGAAAGTGGTATTTAATACAATACAAAACAATGCAATAACAATGCAATACAATACAATAAAATACAACTACAACACAACACAACATAATACAATACAATACAACAAAACACAATACAACACAATACAATATCATACAAACAGCAATACAATACAACACAACACAACGCAATACAACACAACACAATATAATGCAATACAAACATCTGACACTGAAACCACAAAACCAAACTGTATAGACAGAAAATGAATTTAAAAAAAAATTCTGTAACATAAAAAAAGGAATTAGATTAAAACATTATTTTAAGAAACAGCTAGAAGCCTGGATCAGTTAGGTATTTTAAACAGACATTATTTGAAATAAAAGAGAATTAGAAAAAAAGGGAGAGAAAGAGAAAATTAATTAAAAAAAAACCAATCCCGTGGGACGACCCCGACAAAAATGCCAACAGATTGAATAACAGATACAAAAAACAACTGTGGTGACATTTATATGGGGGAAGACGTGTGGGCACATTTCAATAAAAGAAGCACAACCGCATCTAAAAAAAAAAAATAATGAAATAAAAAAAGACAATCTCTTTAGAGATTAAAAAGGAATTGCTAGCAGGCGGAATGACAGAGCATATTTGTTGACACTGTATGGGGGGGAAGGGTTTCAATAAAAGAAGCACAAGTAGAAAATGTAGGCAAAAGTGCCCACAGGCAAAACCACAAACAAAATATCTCTCATTTGTTTTGTTTTGTTTTGCTTTGTTTTTTTAAGACGAGATCAGTTTTGTATTGTCAGAGGGAGGGAGGAAGAATGGGAGAGATGGAGAGGGAGGGAGGGAGGAGGGAGGAGGAGGAAAAGAGAGAGAGAAAGAGAGAGAGAGAGAGAGAGAGAGAGAGAGAGAGAGAGAGAGAGAGAGAGAGAGAGACAGACAGACAGACAGACAGACAGACAGACAGACAGAGACAGAACAGAGACAGACAGACAGACAGACAGAAGACAGACAGACAGAAGAAGACAGACAGAGAGTTATACGAAAGGAAATCATCACATCACCATCACCACCACCACACACCACCACCACCACCACACCACCACACATCATCATCATCATCATCATCATCACATCATCATCATCATCATCATCATCATCATCATCATCATATCATCATCATCATCATCGTCATAGTCATATATAATAATTAATGATACGTGCTGCTGCTGCTGCTGCTGCTGATGCTGTGATGAAAAAAAATGATAATAGTCATCATCATCATAATCATGATGATGATGTCGATGACGATGATAATGATGATGATGATAACAATAAAACTATATATAAAAAAACCAACAACAGCGCGAGACTGATCAATAGCATGACTGTGGGATAACGGAGTGAGTAATCTACCTGTTGACTTATTCTTCTATTACTGATTAACGTTTGTTTTGTTTGCCTTTTAATTTTTTAAAGCAATATTTGTTTAGCATTAAAGACCGTATGTATTTGGAAACAAAGAAGAGAAAAAAAAACAACATTTTTTGCAGTAAATGTACACCTGTTACACCATGCTCAGCAAAAGCACACCCCCAACACGCAAACAAAAACAAAAACACAAAGAAAAATAACAAGCAGAACGTAAACTACTGGTGGATGGGCTGAGTGGGCTAGGATGGAGAGAGAGAGAGAGAGAAGGAGGAGAGAGGAGAGGAGAGAGAGAGGGGAGAGAGGAAGGTGAAGAGAGGGAGAGAGAGGAGAGAGAGAGAAGAGAGAGAGAAGAGGAGGAGAGAGAGAGAGGAGAGAGAGAGAGAGAGAGAGAGAGAGAGAGAGAGGAGAGAGAGAGGAGGAAGAGAGGAGAGGGGAGAGAGAGAGAGAGAGGGGAGAAGAAATAATCAATAACCAAATCAAAATCAAATTCTTTTGTTTCGAGGATAATGAATAAGCACCCATGTGCTGTTTTACATCTTCCAGTTCCTGTTCCTGTTCCAGTTCCTGTTCCAGAGAGAGAGAGAGAAGATGAGAGAGAGAGAGGAGAGAGAGAGAGAGAGAGAGGAGAGAGAGAGAGAGACAGAGACAGAGACAGAGGACAGAGACAGGAGAAAGGACAGACAGTAGGCAGACAGAAAAAAATGCAAACAGTGACATAAGAGAGAGAGAGAGAGGAGAGAGAAGAAGAGAGAGAAGAGAGAGAGAGAAGGACAGAGAGGACGAGAGAATGAAAGGAATGAGAGAGAGAGAGAGAGAGACAGACAGACAGACAGACAGACAGACAGACAGAGACAGACAGACAGACAGACAGACAGACAGACAGAGAAAATGCAAAATTGGACATGAAGAGAGAGACAGAGAGAGAGAGACACACAACAGACAGACAGACAGACAGACAGACAGACAGAGAAAATGCAACAGTGACATAAGAGAGGACAACAGACAGACAGACAGAGAAAATGCAAACAGTGACATAAGAGAGAGAGACAGACAGACAGACAAAAGAAAAACATGCCATCAGTGACATAAGAGAGAGAGCAGAGAGAGAGGACTGGGAGAGGAGGAGAGAGAGAGAGAGAGAGGAGAGACAGACAGACAGACAAGACAGACAGACAGACAGAGAAAATGCAAACAGTGACATAAGAGACAGACAGACAGAGACAGACAAGAAAGAGAGAGGACAGACAAAAAAAAGAAAGAGAAAGAGAGAGAGAGAGAGAGAGAGAGAGAGACAGAGACAGAGAGAGACAGAGAGAGACATGGCGTTGGTGGGGTAGGATGGAAGGAGGGGGAGGGGGGGGGGGGTAGGGAGGAGAAATAGCATTCCGCAATAGCATGCCGCAGTTAACAGACTTATCTCTGAAGAGCTGAAAAGGGAAATATTACATATCTGGAATGCAGTTTGAGATGTTTTCCTCCCTCTTTTTTTTGTCGTTTGTTTGTTTGTTTGCTTGCTTGCTTGTTTGTTTGCTTGCTTGTTTGTCTGTTTGTTTTATTGGTGGATAAGGGGAAGTGGAGGGTGGTGTGGTTTTAGAGGGTTTGGGGCTACTTTTTTGTTGGATGTGTTTTGATGTTCGTTGTTGTTGATTTACTGGGGGGGGACGGATAGCCTAGTGGTCAGAACATTGCGCTGGCAATTTGACGACCCGGGTTCGAGTCCGGTCGAGGAGATTTTTCTCCTGGAGTTAACATCAGTGCTGACTCCACTCTCCCCAAAAGTCCTTCGATGAGACTTTAAACCGAGGCCCCGTGTGCGAACGCACGCAGAACATCTTGCGCACACGTTAAATCCTGTTCCGCTTTTCGTAAGAGTAGGCCATCGTGTGCCGGTGGGAACAGATGACAATATTTACAAAACTGCATACACACGGGGACCGGATGAAAAAAAAGCACACTATTGCTTATTCTGTTATCCTCGATATAAAAGAATGAATTAAATAAATAAAATAAAATGAAATAAATAAATAAATAAAATAAATAAATAAATAATAAATAAAATAAATAATAAATAAATAAATAACTGTTGTTTTTGTGTTCAAGTTGCGTTTAGTTCAGCTATCCACTTCGATTATGGCATGTATAGCTCTACGCATCCCATTTTAATGCTACCCCCTTAGTCCAACTGTCAGTTGTATCGTATACCACTCACAGCATTATTTTTTGCGTGAAATTCGGGGTTGCTCTCTCCAGGGAGAGCGCCTCGCCGCAAAAGCGCACGCCATCCATTATTTATTTTTTTATTTTCCTGTTTGTATGTGTATTTATTTTCCTATCAGAATAGCCTTTTTTTTTTTTTACAGAATTTTTCACAGGGACAACTCTCTCGTTGCCGCAGGTTCTTTTTATGTGTAATTAATATATGCGTGTTACACACTGACCTCGGTTTATCGTCTCATCCAAATTACTAACACCTAGACCGTCACTTATGGTCTAGTGGATGGGTGAAAAGTGTGGGCACAAACGGAGGTAGGCTAGAACCACACAACACACTTCGAACCCCGACTTTTCGCTTTTTAGGCAGATGCGTTATACCTCTTGACCCCTGATTCATAGCTTACATGTTGATAATCGTAGTTACTTTTTCCTTCTTTATTAGACTTTAGCTTCGATTTTATTTACTTATGTTTTTTTATTGATTTTTTTCTTTCATTTCAAGGATAACTGAACAAGCACTCGTGTGGTATTTTTTACATCCAGTCCACGTGTGTGTGTTGTTGTGTTGTGTGTGTGTGTGTGTGTGTGTGTGTGTGTGTGTGTGTGTGTGTGTGTGTGTGTGTGTGTGTGTGTGTGTGTGTGTGTGTGTGTGTGTGTGTGTGTGTGTGTGCTTTGTCATTTGTCTCGTTCTCGGCACATGCTGTTAGTCTGTCGAGCCTAAGTCATCGGCTTATCCGTTTCTGTGCGTCTAGCGATTTTGAGTCATAGATCCCCCTGGTGACCAGTCTATCGCAGGTACCCCAACACCATGGCCTACTCTTCCAAAAAGCGGAACGGGTTTTAACGCGCTGGGCCTGACAGACTTGTCAAGGCGCTTAACGGTTGCGCAATGTGTTTTTCCTTCATAAGACAGACAACAAATCGTTGCGGTCTGAGCGTTCAATGAGAAGAAGAAAAAGAACACAAAAAAACCCCAAGTAAATGAGATGAACAGAGCCGAGGAGTCAGATAATACCGCTAAGAGGATTTTGGCACGGCTTCTTGCTCTTAAAGTGTGAATGGATGTTGGGGTAAGGTGAGGTGAGGTGAGGTTGATGAAGACTATTGCTATAACAGCGCTTCACACTTTAAGCTTACAGTACACATGAGTGCACGAGTGTACGTACGTAATGTACGCATGTGTGTACGTACAGTCATGATAAGATCATCATCTATATAGGCACTTATGCACATACAAAACGCAGTGCGTGCACACATTCACACCGCACACGTACACTAATACATACACGCATCGATGCGTATGCAGTCACTTACACGTGCAAGCAAGTAAAAGCACATGCATAACTAAAAAGCACTGCATGCACATATGAGGACAGGTAGGCAGGCAGAGGCAGACAGACACGCACGCACGCGCGCACGCACACGCACGCACGCACGCGCACCGCACGCCACGCACACACACACAACCGCACACCAGCGCACGACGCAACACGCACCACACCACACAACACACACAGCACACAGACACACACAGGCACCACAGCACACAAACAACACAAACACACAACACACAACACACACACAACGCCAGAAGCGTCCACAGCATACACATACACAACACACACATCAACATCAACACAACAACACACACACATACACACACACTACACCACACACCACATCAACACACACAACACATACACTACACACAATACCGTACATACTACATACATACCTACATACTACTACATACATACATCATCATCATACATACCATACATACATACATACATACATACATACATACATACATACATACATACATACATACACACACACATGCCAGTTCAATTTTTCTTTTCAATTCAAAGTTGTATTAGACATTTTCATTCGTTTTCAACAAGCCATCATTTCTCTTTTTTTTCTCTCTCTCTCTCTCACTTTTCTGGCTTCGGCCAAATGAAAGTAAAATTACACGTTGCAAACAACCTGTAAATCTGTCAGATGTCTGACATGTTTACACGCGTACAGTTCGGGCGTCTGTGCTTAAGAGAGAGAGAGAGAGAGAGAGAGAGAGAGAGGAGAGAGAGAGAGAGAGAGAGAGAGAGAGAGAGAGAGAGAGAGGAGAGAGAGAGAGAGAGAGAGAGGAGAGAGAGAGGAGAGAGAAGAGACGAGAGACAGAGACGAGACAGAGACAGAGAGAAGAGAGAGAGAGACAGAGAGAAGAGCAGACAGACAGACATACAGAAGAAAGAGAGACAGAGAGAAGACAGAGAGAAGACAGAGAAGAAGACAGACAGACAGACGAGAAGAACAGAGAAGTTAAGATACGAGAAATGCGGGACAGATAAAAGAGTAGAGCAACAGAGTGACATAAGTGAGACAGACAGAAGAGACAAGCAGGCAGGAGCAAGCAGATCTTTTATCGAATAATAGGTAAGCACTCGTAAAGCTATTTAGCCATCAGACGTTTAGGGATATCAAGTTGAACAGACAACAAGACAGAGGGAACAGAGAAGAGACAGAGAGAGACAGATAGGCAGACAAACTGATAGAATGACAGACAGACAGACAGACAGACAGACAGAAGAAGACAGAGAAAGAGAGAGAGAGAGAGAGGGAGAGAGGGAGGGAGGGAGAGAGAGGGAGGGGGGATAGAAAGAGAAAGAAGAAAAGACAGAGAGAGAGAAAGAAAGAGAGAGAATTTAGAAACAGAAAAAGACAGTGAGACAAAGAAACAAAGACTAACAGAGACCATCAGACATTCATTTCAGAAGACAAGAGGAGACCAGAGAACGCACATCATCCTGCAGCAGACAACACACACAACAGACTATTATTATTTGGCACCAGATTGGATATAGTATGACCTTGGCAGTCAGCTCAGCTCAAAATACAGCCTGAATGGAAGAGACTCTGACATCACTGTACTCCCCACATGTCAGTTTCCTTTCCCTTCATCCCCATCCCCCCCCAAGCCATCCCCCCCCCCACCCCACCCCACCCCCCCCCTTCTGGTAATGACAGGGGTCTGTCAGTACAAATACCATCCCCCCCCCCCAACCTTCTAGGAAAGTCTGTAGCTACGAATTCTCCCCTTTTCTATCCCTTCTTTTGTTTCTGCTTTGTTGTTGTTGTTGTTCTTCTTCTTCTTCCTGTTCTTCATCATCTTCTTGTCTATTTTGTACCTTCTTGTTCCTTGATCCTGCTTTTTAAAAATATTTTTTTCCAAAAAGACTTAAAAGATAACAGTTTATTCCCTACTCCGAAGGCAGATGTGCTGGGCCTGACTTATCAGGGCTTAACAGCAGTCGAACGCATTTTCACTCATGATATGACAAATTACAGTAGTAGTTGCTGTCTGAGCATTTGATAAAAAAAAAGAAAGAAAAGAAGAAGAAGAATCCTGGATCTTTCTGTCACTCTCAGAATGACGTCATACATACATATCCTAAAAGCAGACCAAGGTCAGACGCTTAGCTAGAAAACAAAATGTGAAAAGAAGAAGGTAGAAACAGGCAGAGGCAATGAGAGAAAAAGGAAGGAAGGAAAGGAAGGAAGGAAGGAAGAAAAGAAGAAGAAGAAAGAAAAAAAAGAAATAGGATTGATAGAAAAGAGAAAAAACATGTTGTCAGTTATGGATTCAGACCGAGATATACAGGTAAGAAGGAAGAGGGGGAAAAACAACAACACAACAAAGAAACACGTGAAGTGGAAAGGAAAAAACACAACACAACAAAAAACACGTGAATGAAAAAAACAACAACAACCAGCTATAGGTTATTGCCTTCAGGTAAACTGAAATGGAAGGAGGTCATAGAGAGTGAGAGAGAGAGATAGACAGACAGACAGACAGACAGACAGAGAGACAGACAGACAGACAGACAGACAGACAGACAGTCGACAGACAGACAAACAGACGGACAACACGACAGAGGCAGAGGCAGAGACGACAGAGACGGAGAGACATAGAAAGCACAGAGAGAGAGAGAGAAGAGAGAATGAAGAGACAGCAAACAGATAGACAGGCAACAAACAGAGATGAACGAGAGATAACAAACAATGTAGAAAGACAGAGAGAGAGAGAGAGAGTAGAAGAGAAATGAAGAGACAGGCAAACAGATAGACAGGCAACAAACAGACAGATGAACAGAGAGATAAACATAGACAAAATAAGAAGAAGCACACACGCGCGCGCGCGCACAGTCATGCATGCATACAGGCCACAAGCACTTGTGTGTGTAGTGTCATTTTTCCTTTTCTATTCCATTTTCTTCCCACTCTTTTTTCCTGCCGCCAAGTTAAAAGAAAACATCCTCACACTTTGTAAACAGGCTTTAAAGTTGTCGAATGTCTGACAGGCTTACACACTGCAAGTTCTGGCACCTGTGCATAATTATGAGAGTGAGTGAGTGGGTGAGTGAGAGAAAGAGAGAGAGAGAGGGGGGGGAGATGAGAGAGAGATAGGGGGAGGGAGGGGGAGAGAGAGAGAGAGAGAGAGAGAGGAGAGAGGAGAGAGGAGAGGAGAGAGAGAGGAGGAGAGAGAGAGAGAGAGAGAGAGAGAGAGAGAGAGAGAGAGAGAGAGAGAGAGAGGAGAGAGAGGGAGGAAGAGAGAGAGAGAGAGAGAGAGAGAGAGAGAGAGGAGAGAGAGAGAGAGAGAGAGAGAGAGAGAGAGAGAGAGAGAGAGAGAGAGAGAGAGAGAGAGAGAGAGAAGAAGACAGACAGACAGAGACAGAAGGGAAAGAAGATGAGAGAGAAAAAAAACACACAGACAGACAGACAGACAGACTGATAGACAGACAAGACAGGCTGGCAACAGCTTTGGATGATAATGACATTGGCGGTCAGCTCAGCTAGAAACAATGTGAATGGAAAAGATTCTGGCATCACTGTACTCCACACGTCACTCTCCTCTCCCTTCATCCTCACTCCTTCCTCCGTCACTGTCAGAATGACGTCATACATGTCTTGAAAGCAGACCAAGGTCAGATCGTTAGAAAACAAATTAAAAATGTGTGGGAAAAAAAGAAGGTGAAAACAAGGCAGAGGTATAAAAAAGGAAGGAGGAAGGAAGGAAGGAGGGAAGGAAGAGGAAGGAAGGAGAGAAAGAAAATTAGAAAATAAACAGAACAGGAACAATGGAAAGGAGAGAGAGAAAAAAAACGGATTGTAAGTTATGCCCCCCCCCCCCCCCCCCCCCCCCCAAGCAAAAGTAAGGGGTTCAGAAAGAAATGTAACAGAGACACAGAAACAGACAGACAGACAGATAGACAGACAAAGAGAGATACTGTCGGAGTTAGAGGTCAGTATTTATTTTACTTATTTCATTTTAATTTTTTATATCGAGAATAATGGAATTAGCACTCATTTGCTTTTTTTTTTTTTTTTTTACATCCAGACCCCGTGTGTATGCAGTTCTGTCAACTTTGTCATCCGTTTCCACCGGCACAATGGCCTACTTTTCTGAAAAAACAGAATGGATTTTTAATGTGTGCGCAAAATGTTCTGCGTGACCTTGCACATAAGACCTCGGTTGATAGTCTCATCCTAAGAACTTTTTGGGGGGATAGGAGGGGGGGGGGGGAGTCGGCACTGATGTTAACTCCAGAAGAAAAAAATCCTCTTGAATGAGATTCGAACCCGGGTCAGCAGACACGAGCGCAATGCGCATCACTCTAACCACCGGCATTTCGTCCCCAGACAGACAGACAGACAGACGACAGTCAGCAGGCAGCAGACAGACAGAAGACACGACAACACAGACAGACATGTAACTGTAGAGAGAAAGAGAGAGACTCAGACGAAGACAGAGAATGATAGATACGACGAAAGATAAACAGAAGAAGAAAAAACTTAACAGCAGCAAAACTGCCAAAAGCATTAACAAACAGACAAACGGTTGATTGATTCGTTGGTTGGTTGATTTTGCTGGTTGTTGGTTGGTTGATTGGTTGGTGGTTGTTGGTTGGGTTGGTTGTTGGTTGATTTGGTGGTTGGTTGATTGGTTGGTTGGTTGGTTGGTTGATTTTGGTGGTTGGTTGGTTGGTTGGTGGTTGATGGTTGTGTTGGTTGGTTGTGGTTGATTGGTTGGTTGGTTGTGGTTGTGTTGGTTGTTGGTTGTTGGTTGGTTGTTTGATGTTGGTTGGTTGGCTTGGTATTGGTTGGTTGGCTTGGTTGGTTGGTTGATTGGTTAGTGGCTGGTTGGCTGGTTAGTTGCTTTGTCGGCTATATGGATAGTTGTTTAGTAACACACTTACCCTTTGAGTTTTTGGCATCATGTCAAATAACTGCTAGCGTTAAAAATAAAACAAACACAGACAGATAAAAAGAGAGCAAATGACAAAGAAATAAGAGACATGCAAACGACAAACAAAACAGATAGACAAACGTACAAATCGACACAGACAGGTAAATGAAAACTGACGACCAGACATAAAAACAGATCAGATAGACAAACAGAGACACGACAGATAGACAGACAGACAGATAGACAGACAGAAGACAGACAGACAGACAGACAGACAGACAGACAGACAGACAGACAGACAGGCAGAGACTGAATTCTAAGACAGAGTTAGCTTGTGTGAGAAAGACAAGGCCTGAGATAGGAAGAAAATCAATGCCTAGGGATTTTTTCTCTCTCATGCAAACGAAACATGAGACCTAGTGCCTATCTTTCAGTAAGATAGAGCAAAGGTTTGAAGGAGAAGGAGAAGGAGAAGAGAAGGAGAAGAAGAAGAGAGAAGGAGGAGGAAGAAAAGGAAGAAGAAGAGAAGACAGAAAGAAGGAAGGAGGAGTGGGGTGGGGGGGGGAAGGAAATGGATCAACAAGTGGGACGGGACAGTGGATAGGAGAAAGAATGAGGGAGAGAGAGGGGGGAGAGAGAGGGAGAGAGGGGGTAGGGAGAGAGAGAGAGGGGGGGAGGAGGGAGAGTGGGGGGATGAGGAGAGAGAGAGGGAGAGAGAGAGAGAAAGAGAGGGAGAGAGAGAGAGGGA
>CM060329.1:28288972-28321472 GCA_030674155.1 Stramonita haemastoma
CAAAATGTAGTTTATAATAGTCTGTCGCATGACTCCGTGCGCGCACACGCGCGCGTGCGTGTGTGTGTGTGTGTGTGTGTGCGCGTGCGTCTGCGTCAAGCTTTGTAACGACCAACTGTAGTGTTGGCCGTGGGGCTCAACGATAAGTCGGGTGGTGGGGTAAAATGCCCTGCTGCTGGGCAAAGGCTTTGGCTGGGTGGGAGACTGCGGCGGGGGTGTTGCGCGTCTTGCTGGCATTGGGATAGTTTGCCCTGGTGCGATTTGCTATTGCCTGGTGCAAATGCTTTTTGTTTTTGCATCCTTCTCACTACCTTCCTGCCCACTGCTAGCCGCCGCCTTCCAATGAGAATCCAAGTGTGGGGCGTGCTGCATACGTCAATATGGTTGGCGGGGGTCTTCCGGCAAAAGGCGGACGGACTACGGTTTGGTGCGCATCGGCAAGCGGCCTTTTCGGGTGGGGGTGGCATGCGCGCCCCGCGCCTGGTTTTTTATGTTTTTTGTGTGCGCTTGTGCGGCGACCCCCATTTCCTTCATCAATTCTGTTGTCTATTGTGTGCAATCGTTTTTCCTATCTTAAACAGTTGTCTCTCGTGCAAATCCGCGCTGTCCATGGGGAGTTTGCATATATTGCTTTTGTCTTTCACTGCGGCCTAACCTCGACTGTCCCGGCCATCCTACGCCAAGAGGGGGCGTGTTATACAGTGTTTTTTGGTGCCGTGGGGCTCACCGTGCAAGTGGCTGAGGCTGAAAGTCTTTGGTGGCATCTGTTACGGCACTTCTCTTAGCATCCGCCCCCCGCTGGTTTTTATCGGGTTTGTTGTCGCCATCGCGCACCTCCAGTTTGCTGGTGCAATTTCTAAATGATTTTGGTGCGAGTTTTCCGTCAATCGCTCTCAAACTCTGCTGACTGTCCGGCCCTTTCCCGGGAGCAATGCATCCAGAGGGGACGTGTTATCAGTGTATTGTTTGTGTGCGGCAGTGGCAACATCGTTGCTGGTGAAATGCTTTTGCTATTGTGTCAATGCTTTTGCGGTTCATTCCTCACCACGCTTTTATCGTGGTTCTGTGCCCATGCGCCCCCTTCCCTGGTCAAAGTGTATATGCATATGTGTATGCTTGTTTTCCGTCAATCCTTTCTCACAAAACAGCTTGGCTCTCGGCCTCCCTTCCCATCGGCTGTAGATGGGACGGGCCGTGTTTTCTGGTGCTGGTTCAGTGCAAGTGGCTGAGGCTGGGCTCTTTGCTGATTTGTCAAGGTTCGGGCGGTTTTGCGCGCACCCCCCCCAATGTTTGTTGTGTCGCGCTTGCGCCCACATCCCGCACACGAATGGTGGAAGTGTTGTCGCGTATTTCCTTTCCTTCACGCAAAAGTCGTGCCGGCGGCCTCTGGCCATCCGGCCAACGGCATGGGGGGTGTATCATGCCGAAGTCGGGCCGTGGTTTATCAAATGGGTGCGGTGACGGCCTCTGCTGCATTTTGCTAAGATTTTGGGCGGGTGTTTGCGCACGCCACCTTTTTACAATGTTTGTGCTCGCGCGCCTCTTGCCCTGTGCCAACTGTAATTGAAGTGTTGAATGTTTTTTGGTCCCGTCTTCAACAAAACGCTCGACTGGGGCTCCTTGCGCATCGCACGCCACCTGTCCAAGATGGTGGGAGACAGTGTATGCATACAGTACGATATTGTCTTGGTGCCGTGGGGTCTTCAACCGTGCAAAAGTCGGGGCTGGACGGGCTGAAAACGGCTCTTTGGCTGGCATCTGTGCTCAAAACGGCACCTTTCTCGGCGGGGGGTGGGTATGCATGCGCGCACGCGCGCGCGCGCTGGTTTTTATCAGTGTGTTTGTTTGTGTGCGCGCATGTGCGGCGACCCTCCAGTTTGCCCTGGTGCATCATATGCTGTATATTGTCATTATTGGTGTGCGAAATGCTTGTTTTTTGTCGCGTACACTTACCACCTTTCCTTCACACAAACTAGCTTTCGTAGCTTCGCGGCTCTCCTGTCGCCAAAATCCGACGCCACACCTTCCAAGATGGTGGGAGACAGTGTATGCATACAGTACGATATTGTCTTGTGCCGTGGGGTCTTCAACCGTGCAAAAGTCGGGCTGGACGGGCTGAAAACGGCTCTTGGGGCATCTGGCTCAAAACGGCACCTTTTCAGGCGGGGGGGTGGGTATGCATGCGCGCACGCGCGCGCGCGCTGGTTTTTATCAGTGTGTTTGTTTGTGTGCGCTGCAGTCGCGACCCTCCAGTTTGCCCTGGTGCATCAAATTGCTGTATATTTGTCATTATTGGTGCGAATGCTTGTTTTTTGTCTGCGTACACTTACCACCTTCCTTCAACAAACTAGCTTTCGTAGCTCGTCGCGGCTCTCCTTCGCCACAAATCCGACGCCACACTGTCCAAGATGGTGGAGAAAGTGTATGCATACAGTACGATATTGTCTTGGTGCCGTGGGTCTTCAACCGTGCAAAAGTCGGGGCTGGACGGGCTGAAAACGGCCTTTGGTGGCATCTGTGCTCAAACGGCACTTTTCGGCGGGGGTGGTATCATGCGCGCACGCGCGCGCGGCTGTTTTTATCAGTGTTTGTTTGTGCGCGCATGTGCGGCGACCCTCCAGTTGCCCTGGTGCATCATATTGCGTATATTGTCATTATTGGTGTGCGAAATGCTTGTTTTTTGTCGCTACACTTACCACCTTTCCTTCACACAAACTAGCTTTCGTACTCGTCGCGGCTCTCCTGTCGCCACAAATCCGACGCCACACCTTCCAAGATGTGGGAGAGTGTATGCATACATACGATATTGTCTTGGTGCCGTGGTCTTCACCGTGCAAAAGTCGGCTGGACGGCTGAAAACGCCTTTGCTGGCATCTGTGCTCAAAGGCACCTTCGGCGGGGGTGGTATGCATGCGCGCACGCGCGCGCGCGCTGGTTTTTATCAGTGTTTTGTTTGTGTGCGCGCATGTGGCGCGACCCTCCAGTTTGCCCTGTGCACATATGCGTATATTGTCATTATTGTGTGCAAATGCTTGTTTTTTCGCGTACACTTACCACCTTTCCTTCACACAAACTACTTCGTAGCTCGTCCGGCTCTCTGTCGCCACAAATCCGCGCCACACCTTCCAAGATGGTGGGAGACAGTGTATGCATACAGTACGATATTGTCTTGGTGCCGTGGGGTCTCAACCGTGCAAAAGTCGGGCTGGACGGGGCTGAAAACGGCTCTTTGCTGGCATCTGTCTCAAAACGGCACCTTTCGGCGGGGTGGTATGCATGCGCGCACGCGCGCGCGCGCTGGTTTTCATGTGTTTGTTTGTGTCGCGCATTGGCGGCGACCCTCCAGTTTGCCCTGTGCATCATATTGCTGTATATTGTCATTATTGGTTGCGAAATGCTTGTTTTTGTCGCGTACACTTACCACCTTCCTCACACAAACTACTTCGTAGCTCGTCGCGGCTCTCCTGTCGCCACAAATCCGACGCCACACCTGTCCAAGATGGTGGGAGACAGTGTATGCATACAGTACGATATTGTCTTGGTGCCGTGGGGTCTTCAACCGTGCAAAAGTCGGGCTGGACGGGGCTGAAAACGGCTCTTTGGCTGCATCTGTGCTCAAAACGGCACCTTTCTCGGGCGGGGGTGGTTGCATGCGCGCACGCGCGCGCGCGCTGGTTTTTATCAGTGTGTTTGTTTGTGTGCGCGCATGTGGCGGCGACCCTCCAGTTGCCCTGGTGCTCATATTGCTGTATATTGTCATTATTGGTGTGCGAAATGCTTGTTTTGTCGCGTACACTACCACCTTTCCTTCACACAAACTACTTTCGTAGCTCGTCGCGCTCTCCTGTCGCCACAAATCCGACGCCACACCTGTCCAAGATGGTGGAGAAGTGTATGCATACAGTACGATATTGTCTTGGTGCCGTGGGTCTTCAACCGTGCAAAAGTCGGGCTGGACGGGGCTGAAAACGGCTCTTTGGCTGCATCTGTGCTCAAAACGGCACCTTTCTCGGGGGGGGTGGTATGCATGCGCGCACGCGCGCGCGCGCTGGTTTTTACAGTGTGTTTGTTTGTGTGCGCGCATGTGCGGCGACCCTCCGTTTGCCCGTGCATCATATTGCTGTATATTGTCATATGTGTGCGAAATGCTTGTTTTTGTCGCGTACACTTACACCTTTCCTTCACACAAACTAGCTTCGTAGCTCGTCGCGCTCTCCTGTCCCACAAATCCGACGCCACACCTGTCCAAGATGTGGGAACGTGTATCATACAGTACAATTGTCTTGGTGCCGTGGGGTCTTCACCGTGCAAAAGTCGGGCTGGACGGGGCTGAAAACGGCTCTTTGGCTGGCATCTGTGCCAAACGCACCTTTCTCGGCGGGGGGTAGCATGCGCGCACGCGCGCGCGCGCTGGTTTTTATCAGTGTGTTTGTTTGTGTGCGCGCATGTGGCGGCGACCCTCCAGTTTGCCCTGGTGCATCATATTGCTGTATATTGTCATTATTGGTGTGCGAAATGCTTGTTTTTTTGTCGCGTACACTTACCACCTTTCCTTCACACAAACTAGCTTTCGTAGCTCGTCGCGGCTCTCCTGTCGCCACAAATCCGACGCCACACCTGTCCAAGATGGTGGGAGACAGTGTATGCATACAGTACGATATTGTCTTGGTGCCGTGGGGTCTTCAACCGTGCAAAAGTCGGGGCTGGACGGGGCTGAAAACGGCTCTTTGGCTGGCATCTGTGCTCAAAACGGCACCTTTCTCGGGCGGGGGGTGGGTATGCATGCGCGCACGCGCGCGCGCGCGCTGGTTTTTATCAGTGTGTTTGTTTGTGTGCGCGCATGTGGCGGCGACCCTCCAGTTTGCCCTGGTGCATCATATTGCTGTATATTGTCATTATTGGTGTGCGAAATGCTTGTTTTTTGTCGCGTACACTTACCACCTTTCCTTCACACAAACTAGCTTTCGTAGCTCGTCGCGGCTCTCCTTCGCCACAAATCCGACGCCACACCTGTCCAAGATGGTGGGAGACAGTGTATGCATACAGTACGATATGTCTTGGTGCCGTGGGTCTTCAACCGTGCAAAAGTCGGGGCTGACGGGGCTGAAAACGGCTCTTTGGCTGGCATCTTGCTCAAAACGGCACCTTTCTCGGGCGGGGGGTGGGTATGCATGCGCGCACGCGCGCGCGCGCTGGTTTTTATCAGTGTTTTGTTTGTGTGCGCGCATGTGGCGGCGACCCTCCAGTTTGCCCTGGTGCATCATATTGCTGTATATTGTCATTATTGGTGTGCGAAATGCTTGTTTTTTGTCGCGTACACTTACCACCTTTCCTTCACACAAACTAGCTTTCTAGCTCTTCGGGCTCTCCTGTCGCCACAAATCCGACGCCACACCTATCCAAGATGGTGGGAGAGAGTGTATGCATACAGTACGATACTGTCTTGGTGCCGTGGGGTCTTTTAACCGTGCAAAAGTCGGGCTGGACGGGGCTGAAAACGGCTCTTTGGCTGGCATCTGTGCTCAAAACGGCACCTTTCTTCGGGCCGGGGGTGGTATGCATGCGCGCACGCGCGCGCGCGCTGGTTTTTATCAGTGTGTTTGTTTGTGTGCGCGCATGTGGCGGCGACCCTCCAGTTTGCCCCGGTGCATCATATTGCTGTATATTGTCATTATTGGTGTGCGAAATGCTTGTTTTTCGTCGCGTACACTTACCACCTTTCCTGTGACACAAACTAGCTTTCTTAGCTCTTCGCGGCTCTCCTGTCGCCACAAATCCGACGCCACACCTATCCAAGATGGTGGGAGAGAGTGTATGCATACAGTACGATACTTGTCTTGGTGCCGTGGGGTCTTTAACCGTGCAAAAGTCGGGGCTGGACGGGGCTGAAAACGGCTCTCTGGCTGGCATCTGTGCTCAAAACGGCACCTTTTCTCGGGCCGGGGGGTGGGTATGCATGCGCGCACGCGCGCGCGCGCTGGTTTTTATCAGTGTGTTTGTTTGTGTGCGCGCATGTGGCGGCGACCCTCCAGTTTGCCCCGGTGCATCATCATTGCTGTATATTGTCATTATTGGTGTGCGAAATGCTTGTTTTTTGTCGCGTACACTTACCACTTTCCTGGACACAAACTAGCTTTCGTAGCTCTTCGGGCTCTCCTGTCGCCACAAATCCGACGCCACACCTATCCAAGATGGTGGGAGAGAGTGTATGCATACAGTACGATATCTGTCTTGGTGCCGTGGGGTCTTCACCGTGCAAAAGTCGGGGCTGGACGGGGCTGAAAACGGCTCTCTTGGCTGGCATCTGTGCTCAAAACGGCACCTTTTTCGGGCCGGGGGTGGGTATGCATGCGCGCACGCGCGCGCGCGCTGGTTTTTATCAGTGTGTTTGTTTGTGTGCGCGCATGTGGCGGCGACCCTCCAGTTTGCCCCGGTGCATCATATTGCTGTATATTGTCATTATTGGTGTGCGAAATGCTTGTTTTTTGTCGCGTACACTTACCAGCTTTCCTTGACACAAACTAGCTTTCGTAGCTCTTCGGGGCTCTCCTGTGAGAGAGCGAGAGACTGAGGAGAGAGAGAGAGAGAGAGAGAGAGAGAGAGAGAAGAGAGAGAGAGAGAGATGAGAGAGTTTCTGGCCTAGTTGTAGGCCTAATGTGGATGTTTTCAAACTGTTAGTACCCGAAATAAACGGGGAAGTTGTACTGAAATAACAACCAATCAGGAAAGACCCACTATCAACATAGGCACAGGCGCATATAAAAGCTTTTTCGTGTATCTTCTCGAGCATATAAACCTATCTAAAAGCGCGCGAAATCGACATCCTCCACTTTTTTTTTCCCTTTCCTATGTCTGTTCCATGCAGGGTACCTTGCTACTATCAACAGCAGTAGCAGGATAGGTCTCCACCTCCATCCTCCACCCTAATAAGCACCTACACCCAGGGGCACCTACAAATTTAACAGTTTGTGACTCATCTGTAGTGAAGGTAAGTTGTTGCTGGTTGGGTATTTGTTTGAATCTAAACATTCTTGCAGTTCATCAGACAGTAGTTTTTCATGTATGTATGTTTGGTTTGTTGTTTTTTTTTTACTGTCAAGGGTTGCCTTTCAAACTCACATACACATACCACGCCCACACACACTCACATGTAGGGAGACATTCATGCAAACACACCCAAATCATTCATACATGCAAGCATATAATTCATACGAACTTTTTCATTCACGCAGTTAGACACATGCATGCACAGAATGGCAGACACAAACTGCTACAAACTTATACCCAATTTTTACCCCTCCCCCTCCCTCCCCCCCACTGTTTTGTTCTTTGAATGCTCACACAGAAGCAACAAAGTCTGTCATAATAGAAAACATGTCCAGTACTGCTGTGAAGCACCTCACAAGTCAGGCCCAGTGCATTCCTCTTTAGCTAGGAGAGAACTGTAATCTTTAAAGTCTTTCCGCAAAAAACGCAGGCAAATGGACCAAGACCAAGGCAGAAGCAATGACACTGACACTGACACTGACACAGTTTTATTGTCCATACAGCATTACAGCCCTGTAAGACAAGGGGAATAACAAGTTCAGATGAATTCGTGTAACAAATAACATTTTTCAAATTTTCCTCTCACTTCGCACTTACATATACTACTGCACATTCTAATTGCCATGCAGGTCACACACACACACACACACACACACACACACACCCCACACACACACACACACACACACACACGCACACACACACACACACTCTCTCTCTCTCTCCCTCCCCTCCCCCCCCCCCCCCCCCCCCCCACACACACACACACACTAACAGAATCAATAAAGGACCATCTAAGGACTAGTTACTCTGTTCCGTTATCTTTTTCCTAATATTCATTGCTTCTCCAATGAATTTAGCTAGACTTTCTATTTTCTCTTCACTGCTGGCAGATAGAATATTTGCAACAGAATTCATATCAGCAATGCCTTTAAACACACTTAGCGCCTCACAGTTTCTGCGTTTATCAGAATAGGCCATACAATCGAAAAGAAAGTGAAATTCGTCTTCTGTGGCATTTCGGCATGAAGGGCATATATTATCGTTAGAGTTATCTTCACTTTTTAGGTACAATTTTTAAGGCCACTGACTCTTAGCCGAAATCTACTGAGACTGATCTTGTACCATTTGTTGGTTATAAAAGACAGATATCTTTCTGTTTGAAAGACACTTTTGAAGGAACTATACCACATATATTTGTCATTATTTTCTAAATCCGAATGCCAGTTCTGTTTGTAGCATGAAATAAGTCTATCTTTAAATTCATTAATGAAACTATATTCACATCCTACGTCTCTACTCAGCCACACAATACCAAATCCATTCACACATAAAGTTTTCTGTACATTTGACACCCAATTGAGTCGACCAGATTCATGTTGTAAGATTAGCATTTCATAAGCCTGTCTACATATTCTAGAAGCTGGTTGTTTAAGAAGTTTTAACCAGTATTTAATGCTTTTTGTATATGCCCTTATGTATAACGGATATCTACCACTTTCCCCGTAAACTAGATGGTTTGATGCATGTAAAGGAACAGATAGAAATCTCTTTATAGCAAATGTGCGAACTTTGAAACTTTGAACTTTGTGAAATTTTGGGGATTGTATGAAGAAGGCAGAAGCAATGAGTGAGATAGAAATGATAATTTGAAAAGAGAATTAGCAGAAAATTTCCAGAAAGTAGTGATGCTATCTATATTGACCTCCCCCCACCACCACCACCACCACCACCTTTATGCCCACTGGGAGATCTGTCCATTTGATATCCGAGTTTGTAAAGAGACTTTAGCAGACACTTGAGCAAACTGCCGCCAACTTCACTTTCACAGAATGGGGTCACATTCCCAACTGCTGTCGTCAGTGTCCTAAATTCAGCCACCAATCACAGCAAGGCAGCACCTTGTTTGAAAATAAGCGTGGGCTGGGCTGCTCCCCTCCCCTCCCCCCCCCCCCCCCCCCCCCCCCCCCCCTGGAATTTGAATTTCAAAACAAACCCGTGCTGCTTTATCAGCCACGCTGCTAGATCTAAAAGGAGGTAGCCCACCCTGCGCTCGTGTGCTCGCACGCACGCACGCACACACACACACAGTACATTGGGTTCATACATTCTCTTTAAGTGTAGGACAGACATGCTCCCTTTTTAAGAAAGAATTTGACTTCCTTAGGTAAAATAAAGTACTGAATCAGAGATAAACTTCAGAAACTATCTTAACCCATAGTGCAAATGAACAATTTAGGATAGAAAGGGAGAAGCTAATTCTCTTCAATGCAGATCAAAGCCTAGTTATTGCACATCCCTAGATAATCAAATGTTTAAACAAAATAAGCATAGCCACAACCACTTGCTAATATTTTCAAGACCCAGAAACAAACTATACAAATCGAGCTTCTTGCATTCAGGATAGGCTTCCAAAACTTTGAAACTTACCAAAAACAAAGATCAGTTTCAAACGCATCTAAAAGTATAATAATTTCATAAATTATTAAGTGTTTCGGTTGTTAGAGGTAGTGCGCCTGACCTAGAAAGCGAAAAGTCCAGGTGAAAGTGTGCGGTGTTTTTTTGTGGGTTTTTTTTTTGGGGGGGAGTGGGGGTGTTTCTTAACTATATCCATAGTTTTTACAGGTGGTGGCTTCTTAGATCCTCCATGTTGAGGTCAGCCACAGAACCGTAAATGAAAGTACTCTCTTTCTCTCTCTTGCCATTAAGATACTGATCTTAGATTCTTTTTTCAATTAACACTCCTCCTGAAAATAGTTGTATTGATAAAATGTCCTCTCAAAACAAATGGGCTTGATGAAAAGGTGAAAAGTGTACAAGTCAATTCAGTAAATTTGTTACTGATAATAGATGTGTTTTGGCGGCTATCCCAGAGCTCTTCAGGGCTTTACTTCATTTCATCGGACTCTTACACATCTTCACTCACCCCCGTACACACACACACACACACACACACACACACACACGCACACGCACACACACACACATTGTGTGCCGATTAGAACTAATGACATTTACAAAACTGCATACGCATGGGAACTGGATTTAAAAAAGCAGAAGTGTTTATTACACTATCCTCGAAATGAAATAAACTCTCTCTCTCTCTCTCTCTTTTCTCTCTCTCTCTCTCTCTCTCTCTCTCTCTCTCTCTCTAACAAGACTGGTGTGGCCACATAAAAGAATCCGACAAGGACAGCTGGTTCTTTTGTCAAATTTTCTGTCAGACAAAAAATGTATAAAGATACTACCCCATAACCAATTACAAAAGCAGCCTTGTACATTAAATTAAGGTTAAGAGCTTTGGGTTTAAATGCATCCAAAGGAAGGTTTCCTTCCGACACCTCTACGCAGTTCCCCACCCACCCTCTACACTTCCCACCTAAAAACGCAAGAAACGAAAAAGTTCGAATCTGTGTGCCTTCTTGTATCACGATATCCACCTGCCTTTTGTGTCCACATGTGGGGTCAGGTTAAGGAAAAAGGATTAGTGTAAAGGTGAGTGTAAAGGTTTGTTAACAATTAACATTAGTAACTGGAAAAGGGTTGTCAGTCAGCTGGCTTGTCTGCCTGCATGCATGCATGCATGTGGACACAATGGCAAATGAGACATAATGGTACCTAGCTTTTGGCATAATGGTTCAGAAGTTTTCTTTAAATCCCAAATCACCCGTCCTATTAATGAGCAAAGGTTGGGGTTTTTTCCTAGTGCTTCACTGGTTGGATTTTTTTAATGACAATTTTCCGGTTCTAGAATCAGCTCAGTGGTTTCTAGCAGCCTACCTTTGTTTTCAACTAGGCTGTTGGTGTTTTCAAAAGAACAAGATTGGGTAGATAAACAAAGGAAAAAGCCCAACGGTATGGTCATTTTTTGCTTATTCCTCGCGTTTCCCCAATGCTTACAACTATCCAGCTCTGAAATCAGCGAGTTCCAGCCTCCTGTTTTTTTTATTGAAAAATCACCTCCGTTTCCAAAAGAATCTAAGTTGAATTGATTGGCAAAAATAATTGTTAGCCCCAAAGAAAACATTTTTTAAACCTACTCCTTTATGGTGCTAGCCTTCTTTTATTCCCACTTGCATAGCCATACATAGCCAACCCCTTTCTTCTAAGTGACAAAACAATGTAGAAAAGGAATTATCTCAAAATAAACTATATACAAACAAGCCCGCTCTTTTATATGCCAGCCTTTTAATTCTATTTCCAATAAGCTAGACACACACAAACTGCATCCCCCCCCCCCTCCCCTTCCAATTATTTTCCTTTTTGCACCTCTTCTACCAAATCAAATAATATGGTTTCTCTTTTTTACCCCCCTTAAAAATAAAAAAAATATGTACATACACCAGCATCCTCACGTGCGCACACACACACACACACACACACACACACACATTAAAACCTGTTCTGCCTTTGGAAGAGTAGGCTTTTCTGTGCCAGTGGGAACAGATGACAAAATTTTCTAAACTGCGTGCACATTGGGGCTAGATGAAAAAGACCACATGAGTGTTTATCCACTATCCTAAAAAAAAAGAAGGAAGCACTCTCTCTCTCTCTCTCTCTGTCTCTCTCTCTCTCTCTCTCTCTCTCTCTCTCTCTCTCTCTCTCCTCTCTCTCTCTCTCAAGACTGGTTGCTCACATAAAGAATCGGACAAGGACAGTTGGTTCTCCTCTTGTAAATGTTTATGTCTGAAAAATCTATAATGTTGCTACCCTATAAATGGCTATAGAAGCAGCCTTGTGCGTTTAAGGTTAAGAGCTCTGGGATTAAATACATCCAAAACAGGATTTCACTCTGAATGTTGCTACCCTATAAATGGCTATAGAAGCAGCGTTGTACGTTTAATGTTAAGAGCTCTGGGATTAGATACATCCAAAACAGGATTTCATTCTGACACATCCACACAGTTCCCATGCCCTATATGTGGTGCCCAAAAGGAAGACAAAATCCACTTTTTGCAAGTCATACAATGATCTATCTCTATCTGTCCCATAGTCTGGCGACCGTGGGGGCGCCCCAGAAGACTTGACAACCAGGTTCCTCCATCCCTCTCTCTGTTCTGCCTTTCTCAAAATTTTGTTGAGTTCTAGGCCTGTCCATTCTCTGATGTTGTCCTTCCATCTCTCCCTTGGGTCTGCCTCTTTTTCTTCTTCGCTAGACAGTGCCTTGCAGTATTGTAAACGCTTATGTCTGAAAAATCTATGTTGCTACCTTATAAATGGCTATAGAAGCAGTCTTGTACGTTTAAGGTTAAGAGCTCTGGGAATAAATCTATCCAAAACAGGACTTTTTTTCGTTCTGTCACATCTACACAGTTCACGTGTGTGGTGCCCAAAACGAAGACGAAGTCCACTTACGTCATGCTTTTAAATATAAAAAAATTTGAAAAACAATAATTCAATTTATTTACTTTAGTCCGAAGATGACACCTATTGATAAGATCCTTTGCAAAGTTTGCCGCCATAGATTGGGATTGTAAAAGAAAAACTGTGTTCCAGTGACACAGTGTTTCAAGAAGATTAATGTCAGGTTCTTTCATTTAAGGAATGTTTTCACATTTGAACTGAGCTTAAATGATTGGTAGTTGTCATGTGATTGAATAACAGTTTTGCCTTCATATCTGTTTTCACATAAAATTAATACCGACTTTATATAAAAGAGTGAAAAGGATATAGGAATATGTCGACTTGTAGTTATACCACACCAGACTTCCGGGGATGCACTGAAGTTTTCAAAATAGTCTTGTTCATGATTTGTAAATCGTCATCTGGAAGGTTTACCCAACTGACCCTATTATGTCTGCAAATTAAGATTTTTCTCCCAGATGCTATCACTGTTTTTTCGTTTCGTTTTTTTGCAAGGGATAAACAGCAAATAATTATAAGGAAATTTGTAAATGCTTTGGACAGAAGATTTCAAGACAGAAAAATGCTTTCAATGAAAAACGAAGGGGTACTTCCAATGGAGCACATGTGATGAAACAATTCAGTGTTTCATCTTCTTGTTGCCCATATGTCATAGGGTGTATTTTGTTCACTCTTTGAATTTTCAGCTGGTTCCAGGTGCTCTGTGATATTTTTGTAAACCAGTATCCGCCTGTTTCTATTCCTTATCTGGCAGGTCATGTTACTGAAGTGCTGCAAACCTTCCTCTCCATAAGATGCGTATTCCAATCTTGACTGATCACAGAAATTATTCCAAGCAGACTAAACACACAAGCTTTTCACAGGAACGTCTTTAGACTCTACAAACATTGAAACTTTTTTAAAAATCAAAACTACATATTCGAAACTGCATTATGTAGCGTGTTAAAAACATTCAAAGTATTAAAATCAAATCAAATCTTCTTGTGTATCGCCCAGCCAACCACAAGAGGCTATATCGGGGC
Organism: Stramonita haemastoma; assembly: GCA_030674155.1. Classification (NCBI taxonomy): domain Eukaryota; kingdom Metazoa; phylum Mollusca; class Gastropoda; order Neogastropoda; family Muricidae; genus Stramonita; species Stramonita haemastoma. The sequence continues at coordinate 28,302,406 of CM060329.1, forward strand.
TGTCACCCTTTCATTTTTGTTTAATCTCTGATTAATTTTGCGCATATTACATAGATAACTAAAACTTCCACACACCGTTGCGATGATTAAGGTGTTTTGTTTCACTCCTTCATTCTTGCCAGCTAAATTGAACGACTTTATGATTGATCTAATCGCAGGTGGTAATGACCATCAAACTCCGCTGGAAAATACTTTTTTCATACTCGTCAGATTTATGTATTGATAAGTATACTGTTTTGTTAAGATTCCTACCTTTGACGGAAAGACGAAACCACTATTGGCCTTTGAAAAGGACTTCAATAAGGAAGTCGACAGCTAAATTATCAGCTCAAAACGACATTTCCTTGGCGATGAATTTATCTAATACACTTAGTTAATATGTTCATTCAAATGGAGAACAATTAAAATCCAAATTCACACGCTCATCCAAACTTTGATGAATATTTCAAGTTTACAGAAATGTTAAAAAGCGAAGAGATAGCACTCAGCCAGTCACTAGCCAGAACCAAGAACGGGAAACTAGCCAAGCTGAGAGCGAGGTATCGTGACATCATCCTGCTGCTACAGTTTCTTCTACAACCCAACAGAAACGCAATCGTCACTTCCGTCGCTGCCTCACACTGTCACCAGAAACCTGCCAAGTGGTAAACCTGAATGAGTGCATTTTTATAACATTACCTTAATATTGTATTTCTGTCTTATTCCTTACCTGTTTTTGTTGTGCTTCTCCCCTTTTATCAAAACTTATGTTTTATGGGACTATTTTGATGATAGATGGTGGTGAATTGATGTTTTCAGTCATTTAACCTCATCGTATTCCCATGTTTGCTCCTTAATTATTGCGCCCCCCCTTTTTTTTTTCTTTTGTTGATTTGTTTTGTTTGCTTATTTGTTTTTTTGTGTGTTTTGTGTGTGTGTGTGTGTGTGTGTGTGTGTGTGTGTGTGTGTGTGTGTGTGTGTGTGTGTGTGTGTGTGTGTGTGTGTTTGTGTGTGTGTGAGTGTGTGTGTGTTTTTCCAAATCGAAATCATCATTGATTCTTACTTCATATTCTTGTTTCAGAATGAGTGCCTTTTTGTAACATTACCTCAGTATTGTATCTCTGTCTTATTCTTTACCTGTTGTTGTTCTCTCTCCCCTTTTATCAAAATCTTATGTTTTATGGGATTTATTTTGATGATAGACGGTGGTGGATTGATGTTTTCAGTCATTTAACCTCATCATATTCTCATGTTTGCTCCTTAATTATTGCGCTTTTTTGTTTTGTTTTGTTTTGTTTTTGTTTGTTTTCCTTTATTCAAATCAAAATTATCATTGATTCTTACTTCTTTTTCGTTTCTGAATGAGTGACTTTTTATAACATTACCTTAATATTGTATCCGTGTTATTTCTTGCCTGTTGTTTGATACTTGGTATGGTTTCTTACTTTTGGTATTTGGATCATTATAATTGTTGTTGTGTAGTTGTGGTTATTATTTTATTTTTTCTTATCTTAATGTTATCCCTGAAAAGGGCGGGGACTGGATGTAAAAAAGCACACGAGTGCTTATCTATTATCCTCGAATAAAAGAATTTTGCCTTGCCTTGCCTTGCCTTGCCTTGCCTTGCCTTGCCTTGCCTTGCCATGCCTTGCCTCTCTGATGAAATACTGCCTGAAGCACAAATCAAGGTACTGGCACTTGGCCCAAAGTTCTGTCCCACTCCAAAATCTTACAATGAGCTGGAACTATTTGAAAATATCATGGAAGGAAACAGAGGCCTCCGCCTTAAAGAATTTTTTTACAATGAGAATACACCCAACCAATACCCATCAGACCTCAGTTCTACAAACGAACCATGTTGCAACCCCCAAGAGGACATGACCAGTCACTGGAGGCTTACTGTCTGATCTTGGAAAGTCTTAACTCGGTCATACATCCCACTGTCTCCCAGATTTCAGAACCTCAACAAACAAGAGCAGATGGCCATCGAACAGTTGCGAAATCAGGTTCTTAACAGATCAATTCGCATCTCACCTGCTGATAAAAGTGGATCTATTGTAGTCCAAAATCTAGAGGAACATAAAGAAGCCACCAACCAACTCGGCAATCAAACTATCTACAAATCCCTCTCCTTGGACACAACCAAAACCATTGCAGAGAAATGCTCTATGGGAAAAACTCCTGGAGAACCAAACCATCCACGACAACTGTTTTAAGTGAGACATGGCAGATTTAGATAGGATAAAGACGCCTTACTTTTATCACCTGCCCAAATTTGTTAAAAGTCTACAGTTCCTCCCCCCCAAAGAAGACCCATTGTGTCCGGAATTGGTGGACCAACAGAAAAACTTTCGAAGTTGGTGGACCACTGGTTACAACCCACAGTGAAGGCTTTAACCTCCTATATCCAGGACACAACACACTTCCTGCAAATATTGGAAAGCTAGAAACAGAAATTAATTTTGAGCCGCTTCCTCCAGACTCACTCTTTGTCACATTAGATGTGGCGCGACTCTACTCAAATATTCCACATCCTGAAGTGACAATCTCTCTGAAAGAAACCCTCACCTCATCTCCCCAACAGACTGACACAATGCCTCCCTAGAAATTGTCCAACACATCCTGCAAAACAATGTCCGAGTTTGAGGGAAACTTCTTCCACCAGCAGCAGAGCACAGCTATGGGCACCCCTATGGTCCCCTCCATAGCAAACATCTTCATGGGATCACTGGAGGGACGCCTTTTGTCAGCTTCTCCATGGTGTGTGGAGACAGATGGATGGCGTCGATACATAGACATCGCCTTACTCTGGCGGGGGGGGGGGACAACTTGCGCCAATGCCTTGGTTGGCTGAACGAACAGCACCCCACCATCCAATTTGCAGGCAACTATGAGACATCCAGCATCCTCTTCCTGGACGTCAGTGTCAGCATCTCTCCTGAATGAAAGCCACATCATCACTGACCTACCTCCACACCAAGGACACTGATGCTGGCATGACCCTGCCTTTCAACTCCTGCCATCCAAGACACTGTGTACGCAGTATTCCATACAGCCAGTGTCAGAATTCGGAGGATCTGCTCGTCTGCTGCCACGTCCCACCACCGCAGCCAGGAACTGTGCAACAAACTGGGTAGAAGGGGCTATCCTAGGTAACCTCTAAAAGCAGCAGTCAACAAAGTATCTAGCCTACCCCGACAGGGTACACTCATCCATAAGATGAAAAAACCCACAGAGCAGCGAACCCCATATGTAGTGACCCACAACCCCAGCAATCCACCCCTCAGCAAGTGGCTGAAGGACAATCTCCAGATCCTTCATTCAAGCCAGCAGTGCATGGGGAAAGCAGCCCCCTTTCCCCCTATTATGGGATAAAGAAACTGCATGAATCTAAAAAGGACTGCTAGTGCCATCCAGAATTCCTGCTCCACTACAACCCAAACGATGCTGGACCGCCAGGATGCTTCGAGTGTGCCGCAAAAAAGGTGTCATATGCCAGAATCATCTCAGCATCACTCACTCCTTCCATGGCGTACGCACACAACAACAGTTCATAATAAGAAACAATTTATCATGTCAATCCACAAACATTACAATTATACCTTATAGATTGTCGCAAATGAAGAAACACTCAATACTACTCTCTATAAACGTCTGTCCTCGGCTCATTCTCTGGTAATGAGTTTTTTGACAGAACGAACAGTTCGTCCGTTTTCAGAAAGCAATATCGACTGAAAGATCAACTTCCACAGGTTCTCCCCAGGCACTGTTCTGTCTCCCATTCTTTTCACCCTTTACATTAATGGTTGCACTGGCTCTGATCTAATACCTTTAATCAAAATTAATGTTCTGATGACTCTGCTCTGGAAAACCTAACTCCCATGTCATGTATTCTCAACAAGTTGAAGAGTTTACCTCCTGGTGTAAATAAAATTGTCTAGATTTGAACGCTAAAATGGCAAAAGAAGTGTTGATTGATTTTTAAAAACCCTGAACCTACACCAAATCTTTTCATTGATGGTGTAATGGTTGAACGCGTGCATGGATATAAATATCTAGGTACCGTTATTGACAATAAACAATTTTAATGCTAATACAAATCTTGTGAATAGAAAATGCCATTCTCCATCTTTTTCCTTCAAAAGTTCCGTAGTCTTCAGGTAAACGTGAAAGTTTTACATTTTTTTTGTCGATGTTTTATCGAGTCTGCTCTTTCCTTCTCCTTGATGTGTTGGTACAGAAGCTTTACTGTCAAAAACAGAAACGTACTGAACAGGATTGTAACCAGATGTGGCAAAATTGTGGGCTGTTAGCAAATGAAACTGAATGATTTGTATGAATGGTGTGTGAGTGAAAGAGCCAGACATATGTAACTGACGGTACCGTGGGCTAGCAAAATACTTTGAACTTCTCCCATCTCAAAAGCGCTACAGAGTGCCCAAGTCAAAAACTCTGCGATATAAAAAGTTTTATTCCCACCTGAATTATGCTGCTTGATAAATGCATGACAATACGTCTGAACTGACCCATAGACGATAAGCCAGCGAGAGAGAGAGGGGGGGAGAGAGGGGGGGAGATTCAGTGCTCAGGTAAAAAAAAAGGGATTTTGAAGTGTAGGAAAGGCTACCTTTAATCATTTTAAACTGTTCAATATTTTAATGGACAAAGTGTTCTTTTTTAAAAAATTTCATTGATTTTTTTAAAATCATGCATATTATAACAATTCGGTTTATGTGTGTGCACGCGTGCGTGCGTACGTGTGTGTGTGTACGTGTGTGTGTTTTATGAATGTGTTAAATGTCTTAATAGAACAGTGTTCAGATTTAATTGGTATTTGTCTTATCATACAATATGTTATAACAATTTGGTTTATGTCTTAAAATGCGTCCGCATGTGTCTGAATGTTTTTAATATTGTGTGTGTATGTGTGCGTGTATGGGTGCAAAGCCATGTTAAAGTGTGTGGATGCTGGGCATACTGTTGCCACACGTATGTTTGTGATTTTACTAGTGTAAGTTTACAATTGGCTGAGGTATTGCTGACTTGTGGGCTTTTTCTACTGTGATGGGCGTGTGCTGTATGTTCAGAACCTGTGTTGTGCTATATTGATTTGATTTGATTTCTACGTTGATTTTGTTCTTATATATGGCTTGTAACCCACTGGAAATTCTCCGTTTTAGAGATATAAATATTTTGAATTTGAATTTAATACGTAGGGGAGACTGATGAGACACCACAGAACAGGTTCTACCACCACAGATCAGACATCAAAACAGAAAAATACACTGGTATGGTAGCTCAGCACTTCAACACACACCATGTACCACACTCTTGCAGACCTGGCATATACAGCAGCAGAACAAGTCAAACAAGCCAATCATCAGACATTCAAACACAGAGAACAGTATTGGCAACACACACTTAGAACAAACTATGTCAAGGACTGAACGTGTGTGATTGAATACAACCAGGACCTCCACTTAGGTAAGGTGAGATATGGGGGTCAAAACTGAATAATTTTGTTTATAGGCTCATGTTAGACTTTGTACTATACAATGAAAGGGCATCATGGGAAATGACTTAAAATACATCTAATTAATCGCTCCGTTTCGTGCACTGTTGTCTTACAATCCAATATCGCCGCCAAAACTGTTTTGATTTTCCTGACCTTTTTATCTATAACAGGTGCTGAAAACCCGTTTCAAAATATATGCTGTACATCTTAAATTCTTTAAATTTACATAGAGAAAAGATCTCCGTATTTGCATATAGCAATTTTTTATATTTAAAAATATAGTTTCGGCCACTTTTAGGCCCATGTCTACCATAAATGGAATTGTGTCTGAGCAGCCAAGCTTTGTGAACTTTCTCATCGTGAAGGTCACCAGTTACTGATTTCCAGTCCAACATTGTCGAACTATGCACGCGCACCACAAAAACCACAACAGATTGACAACCAGAAAAAACTGTTGTTTATCTACATGTCTACCCAACACCATCTAAAGTCATGATGACAACATATTGCAATGTCAAATGTCGACACACTTTTGTTAGTATTTCATTCTTTTATTCTTTATTTCTTATTATCCCTTTAGGGGATATCGAGTATTTTACATCAAGAAACGAAAACCTAGTTAAAAAACATCCATGCACCATGTAACTAGATATTTTAACACAGTGCCAGAGAACAAACATCTTTTTTTCTGTTTGCATATTTTAAAGTCTTTGAACATTGTTTATGCGTTATTTCCCACAGTATTAACCATTAAACAAGCAAGGAGAAAATACATACAGGGACTTCCTAGAACTGTCGGAACAAGACGGCTTTGACAGATTTGGTATGGCAAACTTTGTCAACGAACTACAGACCGATTGGACTGCATTGCGGATTATTTCCCTTTCGATTTTTTTTTTAATTTGTCAGTGGGGGAAGGGGGAGGGGTTCAATTTTCTTTTCAATACTGAGCTTTTCTTTAATCATGGCCAGTACATAAATGAAAGTCTATCAAATAATCACAGCAAAAAAAGATATGTCAGATTATAAGTGAATACCTGAAAATGCACTACATGAATAACGGAGCAAAGCAACTAACCTTTAAAAGTAAGGGACATTATAGTGGGCGAGCTTAAGGGAGAGAGGTGACCCCTTTCTCTCCTAAAAAGCGGGAGTCAGGGAGTTGTGCCCCCTGAAGCTGAAGAATTTTTTTTTCTAAAATGTAGACAAAGTTTCTCATGAAATGAAAACCTCTCCTGAGTGGAAGTATTTAAAATCCCTTTACTGTCTAAAAATAACCACAGTCATGAAAAAAATGTTAGCAGCACTGTTGTACCAGGAAATCTTTTAACATGTGTGGCATTGTGAGCATAGGCCTGAAGACTGTTTCCCCCATTAGATAAGTATAGGTTTATACAGACCTCTCAGAATAAGTTTCAAAGACTTCAAAGAGTTCTCTAGAGGATTTTTAAGACATGCATGCGAGTGATTCATATAGTATTACATCTGTAGCTTACACACTAATTATATCGTTGATTGCCACCCAATATAGAATTATTAGTACGTACGTATTAAAGCCCCGAGCGTGTGTGTGTGTAGTGGTTGTGGGGCGAGATCAAATCTACTCTTTTTTATTATTAATAATTTCAAAGTACACCAAAATGAAAATAAAAGAGCACACCGAAACGCTTCCTTTTTTTCCTCGCGATGTTTGCAGTTTTCATTCAGTCCTTCCAGCCATCCATCCAGATTGTATGGTGTGTCAGTGTAGTCTCTATTTCATGGACAATAAAATATGCATTCTTTAGTATTCATTGATTGATACATTCGTCTGTGTTTTTGATTGCCCTAGTGTCTGGTGTACTGACTCATTCAGTCATTTCATACCCCACAGTCATACCTCCCTCCCCAGTCCCAATCAGCTCCCTGCATTCCGCAGACATCTTCTCCACACAAGTTTTCCCAATTTTGTTTTGTTTCCATGTTATCTACTATTTTAAACAAATACTTTATTCATATATCTTTTAGTTTCTTCTTAATTAATTGATACTGTAGAGAGAGAGAGAGAGACAGACAGACAGACAGACAGACAGAGACAGACAGACAGAGAGAGAGAGAGAGAGTGGTAGAGAGAGAGTGGGGAGAGAGAGAGAGACAGAGATAGAGAGAGAGAGAGACAGAGAGAGAGAATGTACTTCCATGGAGTAGTTATTAACAGGAAAGATTTTTTATTAACAGGAAGGACTTCTTATCTCAATTTTCCTGTTAAGAATTATAGTCCAGGGGAAGTTCGGATTTCGTCTTTTTGAAGATGCTAATGCACATTTTACCGATCAGTATTAGGTGATTAATAAAGGCGTGATGCTTCTTCAGCTCTGTTTATCTTTCAATACCAAATAATTTGTCTGTCGTTGAAAGTTTACACGAAATATTTGTTTCTAATAGAATTATTTGTTCGATGTGTTTCCATAGTTCCTGTACGACTGGACAGTCACTGAAAAAGTGTTCAATGGAATTGGTGGTGTTTATACAGTATGAGCACTTATTGGTGTCTGTTACTTTCATTTCACTTAATAGAATGTTATTAGGGTAAATGCTGTGTAATATTTTCCAGTGCAACACACTAAGTCTAGTTTCCGTTGAAACTATTGCTGCTCTGTTCCATGCTGATTTATCTAGATGGATTCCAAATTTTCTTAGCCAAAACAAATATGCAGACGGGTAAACCTTTTCGTTATCTACAGCTAGTATTTGTCTAATTTGTTTCGGTTTAGCATTATACATAACAGCTGGACAGGTTTGAGACTTTATTTCGATTTCACTCTGTTGGATCCACTGTTTCCAAGATGTGGGAATAGAATTAAATAAAACATTGTATTCAAAGAGTGTGCTTGCCCTATTTTGTCCAATACGGTCTTGAATTTCTACTTAAGACATTAGTCTATGCTCATGTTCATGATTTAAATAATTGATTTGTTCAATACCCTTACTTTGCCATTTCTTTAAAAACAGTACATTACCTTTGTACTTTATCAAAAAATAATGGAAGAGAAGCTGGGATTGAAAGTTGGTGTGGTTAGCATCAGCAGACTGACATGTCGCTTTGCTGTCTAGGTAGGTAGTAAAAGCTTTATTCCAAAAATCGGTTTTTATTTCTTCAAGATGTAAAATTTGATCTACAATTAATATAAAATATTTTCTCTTCGTTGGCTATCTTTTGCATGTGCAACTTAGGTATTGTCCACCAGTTTTCTTGTTGCCTTGGGTTGCTTAGTTTGCCTATAGTTCAAATCTACTCACATATGATTACAATAGCAGTTCTGCCTTATTCCAATTTGTTCTTTGACAGACAAGTATCACCAGACTGTTTAATTTGGCATTTCACTTATAACTCATGAACATCTCCAATTGTTCATTAATTCACATTGATTGCATGTGTGCCTGTGGGTTGTGAGAGGGGATGGTTTGAATGTTTCAAGTAAATAAAAAAAAGTTAAGTCGAAAATCATTTAGTAAAAAAAAAATCTCTGAAGTTCACAACTGTCTCTTAATAAAGCTGGATTCCACATTTACCAATTTAGTTAGAAAATGAAAGCCGCACTGGGGACGAAAATGTCCACATGTGGAAACTAAAAGTACAATCACTGGTCTTAATCATAGTGGGGTTTTTTGTTTTGTTTTTTATAAGTCTCCACATAATTTCGTGTGGAACCAGTGTTGGGCACCAGTTGTGTCCAATTTATTTAGTATGTGTTTTATAACAGCTTCAGTCCAAACAGTGTCAAATCTTGGTCCAGACCACGTATGCTCTGAAAAGTCAGCTTCAGCTTCAAACTCCTGCCCACCATTGCTTGCACGTGAATGCGTTTTATCACAGGCGCAGCAAAAACACTGGTTTGGTTTGTTGTTACTTTGTTCATCTAGCTTCCTGCTCAGCTTTTGTTTGTTACACGGGATTTATTGCATAGTTTATTTTTATATGCTTGGTTGTTTTTCATGGGGTCGTTTGTCACATGTCGTAATTTGGTTATTTTCAGCAGGATTTAAAATCTTGATTGTAGTATATACTTTTAAAAATATTTGATTTATTTCGAAAATCACCAATAGAGTTCTATTTGAAACGAAAGGAACTTTACCCATACCCTCGTCCGTTTCGTCCGTTTCTTTTGCATTCCGCATTCCTATGGTTTCTTTTCTTTCCTCTTTATTTTTTTATTTTTACTTTTTTGGTTTTTTGGTTTCTTGCCTCTGTTCTACCCCCCCCCCCCCCCCCTCCCACTCCTGCCCCCCCTTTTTTTTTTTATTCTGTTCTTCCCACTTTTCCAATCTGATTTCTTTGTTCTTGTTTTTGTTGCTGCCGTTTTTTGGTTTTGTTCATTTCTTCAAATTGACCTTTACTTTTGGTTGCTTTTGCTCGTTGTTCTTGTGTTCCTACTACTTTCCCTCTTGTTATTAAACTTCTGTTTTCTTTGCGTTTTCTTCTTTTTTCCATCCCGTTTTTTTACCCTTTGTCTTTATAGTACTTTTCCTGTAAGAGTTCCTTATGTTAAACTTTTACTCCCGTTTCTTTTGGCTTCTTTTAGCTTGGGGGTTATTTTGCATTTTCTTATGCTGTGGGTTGTTTTTTTTTATCAACCGACAGTTCTGCTCACAAGATAAAAACGCCAAGAATGAAGGAATGTGTATGGACAATCTTCCGTCCTTGTATGCATCCATGCACGTATGTCTGTCTGTATGCATATTCTCTCCATTAAGCACACACACGCGCACACGCACGCACATCACACACACGCTCGCGCGCGCGCGCGCGCACACACACACACATACACAAAATAATCATCTTGGTAACTGCATTTCCCATTAACCCTACCTTTCTATATTTAAACCAGTATCTATTTTGATAAAAGTTAATATCCCCCCCTCTTCTCTTACAAAAAAATGCCCATTCCCTATTCTTGCTCTCATACTCACTCACACAGATGACTTACCCATAACTTCTCTTATGATCCTTCCCACATACAGCTATCCATCCCGCCCCTTCCGTATAACTCACTTTTACCCTATAACCCACCCCCCACCCCCTCCAAATACTCTCCCACAATTAAAAACACCAAAAACAAAAGTTCGTTTCTGTGTCCACCTTGTATCATGATATCCACCTGCCTTTTGTGTCCACATTTGGGGCCAGGTTAAAGAAATAAAGGTTAGTGTAAAGGTCAGTGTTAATAATTAACATTAGTAACTGGGAAAGGGCTGTCGGTCAGCTGGCTTTTCTGCCTGTATGCATGCATACATGTGGACACAATGGCAAATAGACACAATGGTACCTAGCTTCTGACACATTTTTTAAATGTTTCATCAAAATCACAAACAACCTATCCTATCAAAAAGCCATGGTTGTTTCTGGTGCTTTTTTGATTAAACTTCTATTTCCATTTTCCAGTTCTGTATTCAGCTCACTGGTTTCTGGTTGCCGCAAATTGGCTCCAGTGTTTTCAAAAGAACAAAAATTGAGCAGATAAATAAAGTCAAAAGTCCAAAGGTACAGTTACTTCTCGCTTATTCCTTGCATTTCCCATCTGTTTAATTACTTTCCATCTCTGAAATCAGCGATTTCCAGTCTACTGTAATTTTGAAAATTATGTCCGTTTCCAAAAGAATAAGTTGAATTTTTTTAACAGAAACTACTCTAAAACAGCTACTCTTTTATGTGCTAACCTTTTATTCCCACTTTCCTAGCCATACACATCATATCCCTTTCTTCTGACCAAAGAGAGCTGTAGGTAAAGGAAGGGAATTTGCCCAAAATAAACTGTATGCAAAAAAAATATGCTCTTTGATTTGCCAGCCTTTTAATTCTATTTCCAATAACCTAGTCATACATAACCTACCCCCTCCTTCCAATTATTTTCCCTTAAGTGCCTCTTCTACAAACACTTTTGATTACCCTTTTCTTCCCCTCCCCACAAAAAATTACATATACACGCACATGCTCACATGTACACATACACACACGCACACGCACACACACACACACACACACACCAGGCGCACACGTTAAAACCTGTTCTGTTTATTGGAAGAGTAGGCTATTGTGTGCCAGTGGGAACTGATGACCAAGTTTTCTAAACTACGTGCTCATGGGGACTAGATGTAGACCACCACACGAGTGTTTATCCACTATCCTCGAAATGAAAGCGCACGCGCGCGCGCGAGCGCACTCACACACACACACACATACAATGTTGTCAGGTATCCATTAATTTTCTCCCCATGTCTGCTCTCAGTTTACCCACAGTGTACATCACCACCTTCACTACCTCCCCTTCCTCATTTTATTTTGGCTTCAGTGTTAGGCAGTACGTACGTCGAATTTCGTTACCTTGTATCTGTTTTGTAGCAACTTGACTTCAAACAAAGTGTTCAAATCTGCTCTTGGACGTTAGCTTCTGCTTCGAACTCTTGTACCCCCCCCCCCCCCCCCTCCTCTTCATATGCAGTTCAACGTGCTTTAACACATGGACAGTGAAAACACCCATTTTGATTATTGCTACTTTGTTGATATTGCCTACCAGTTTCGCTTTCATCTGTTACTTAAAATTCAATGCATAGTCTAGTTCTGGCCTTGCACTGTCATTTTGAACTCTGCATGACAATAAACCATCCAACTTTGCAATCGAGACGACTTCCGGAGACTTACTGCGCATGCGCGAAATTATGTTGTAACCTCCTGGGAAACTTTGCTAGTACTTGTTGATTCGTTCACACCTTCACACGTATTTGAACCTTTATTTACTTTTTCCGTGCAGAAAAGTATCTTTAGTTTATCATCTTTAATAGAATACTTTCCATGGACAAGCTTCAACTTTCAAGTGTTTTGAAGGAGGTGTTTGTCACAAGTTATCATTTTGGTCATTTTGAAAAGGATTCATGGACTTGGATCAAATAGTCCCCAATTTATTTTTTAAATCCAAAAATCACTTACACTTAATTCTGTTAAAAACGGAAGGAAATTCACCCCTGGGATCGTGGTCCACGGAGAGCGAGTCAGTGCCAAAGACTGGGAGACAGTTCTAGCTGTGCTGAAGAATGCAAACCCAGTCGCTTCCGCACCAGAATTGCTTGTAGAAAGGGACGAAAGCCGCGTTTTGCGTACGCGAACAACAATGACAATAGCAGTCGTAATAATAATAATAATAATAATAATAATAATAATAATAATAATAATAATAATGTTTGACAGTAATAATAATGATACTAGTAATAATAAAATTGATAATTGCACTCAATTTCAATTTCGGAGGAGTGGAGTTGGTTGTGATGTTAGTTCCAAAGAAAAATCCAATTTAACTGGTGCTTCAGTGGTGGCTCCCGGGCTACTAGATATGTGCAGTTTTCTAACCACTACCCCCCCCCCCCCCCCACACACACACACACAATTTTAATGGCCAAAACTAGATCAAAATGATAAAAACAACACTTGATGACTAGGGCAGGGATGGTCAGAAATGGAGACGTCAAATCGTATTTGAATATTTTGAGAGTTGAATTTTGTAAAAACGGGGTTTTTTTTGTTGGGTTTGTTTTGTTGTTTATTTTTTTTGGGGGGGGAGAAAGGAAATGTCATAAGCATATATGGAAAGCAATATTTTCAATAGTTCAGGCAGCTTACTGAGGATGAATTTCAACTTTCAAGAGTTCTCCCAAATTTCAAGATTTTTTAAATCGATTTGTTCCACCAAAGAAATGTCCAAGATAATTGTCTGTATTTAATTGTTGTCAGTTTGTTTAATTACAACTGAAACAGCATCGGGTTTAAAGTTGTGAAAAATTATCAAACTTTGAAAGGTAAAATCAAGTTGATTCGCTGATCACTTAATTTGTATTTGTCAAGACCACGATACATTTTAATGAGAGCTGATAGCTTAGTTACTAATATCCTCTATTCTCCAAAATGTGTCAAAATAATTACATTTCTCAATTCTCGATTTGTGGGCCCATGCGGGCCAGTGTGTGTGTTTCTGGCACGTGGTGCATGTGCAGTGTGCGTGCGTGCACGCGCGCGCGTGTGTGTGTATGCGCGCGTGCGCGCGTCCATGTGCGTGTGTGCGTGCGTGCGTGCGTGCGTGTGTGTGTGTGTGTGTTTTATGTGTAAGGGCGTTCGTTTGCACGTGGGTAAAAGTGAGCGCCCATACGTTGTGTACATGCACCAATGTGTGTGTACGCGCACGCGAGCGTGTTTGCATATTATGTGTATGTGTGTGTGCATGTGTGTGTTCTGAGATCGTTTTTACAACTAAAGACGACTGGGTAGAAGCAAAATATTTGTTCCCTTAGAAATTTGACAAGTGAGGCAACCTTCAAGTTTTCATGCTTGAATGGCGTCCATAAAATTAATGAAAACCGACAAAGAAATGGGAAAAGTTGCCGGTGGAATAATCACAATGGCTGTTGGTATCAGGCTTCTGTACAAGTAAACACCATCCTAAATGCTCAGGGGAAAAAATCATACCTTCATAGGCTTGCCAAATGGTTCACATGTATGCTCCGCATTTTTGAGACATTCTCTTTTGAAATATGCTTTTAAAATGACCATAATCATGACATAATGTTACCGGCTCAAAGATTTTAAATCGTTAACAGAGAAAGCTTGGTTAGAATAAGAGGATGGAGAGGATAGACAGTGCTAAACTTACCGATGACAAACAGCATGCCGACCATGAGCTCTTGTCGGAAAGGCCGCATGTTGACTGTCATGCGTAGAACGTTTTGGCCAATCAGCTGCTTCTTATGCAACCACGTGCATAATTTGTGTATTGTACTCGGATTCTTTGTCCTCTCTCTCTCTCTCTCTCTCTCTCTCTCTCTCTCTCTGTTACCCTGGGGGGCAAATTTTAGATTTAAAAAAAGAAAGAAAATTAATAATAATATTCTGCCTGTCCCCCACCCTCAGAAAAAAATATTTTTACTTAGATAATTATATCTTTCTTATTTTTATTTAATCTTGTCAGTTAAACACACACAGGGACCATTGTAATACGCTCAATTTCCAGTCAATGATGTCTACAGTTTTTGGTCTTCAATACTCTGTTTCAGAACTGTCTTCATTCTCCTTGTTTCCTCCTCAACACACACATCATAAAAATTGCTTGACTCCTTTAGGGAATTGTGTCCTGAAGTTACCATAACTACAGATTCCACTTCCCCAAAGGTCCTTCTGATGAGACATTAAACTGAGACCATGTTGGCCAATGCTCGCAGAACATCTTGAGCACACGTTAAAAAACCCATTACGCCTTTTGTAAAAAAAAACAAAAACAAAATAAAGGCCATTTCGTGCCTATAGGAATGAATGATATTTAAAAACAAAACACCGCATACACACATGTGTAGTGTTTAGACAACATTCCCAACGTCAGAATAGGGCTATTCCATTAATGATGGTTAGAAACAGTACAACACACCAGATCTTTTTGATAAACCTTGGAACTCTAGGGAGATAAAAGAAAAGAAAGGAAAAGACAGTTAAAAATGAAAGAATCTGTTGTGCAAGGTCCCCGCCACATGAGCCCAAACACACACACTAACAAACACCCTTGGACGGGGCTGAAAACAGCTCTTTCGCTCGCATCTGTGCTCAAAACGGCACCTTTTTCTGGCGAGGGGTGGGTATGCCTGCGCGCAACCACGCGCGCACTCGATTTTGTCAGTGTGCTTGTTTGTGTGCGCGCATGTGGCGGGGACCCTACACTTTGCTATGGGCATCATATTGCTGTATATAGTCATTATTCTTGTGCGCAATGCTTGTCTTTTGTCGCGTATACTTACCAGCTTTCCTTTCGACACACTAGCTTTCTTAGCTCTTTTGGGAAGTGGCTTCGCCACAAATCCGGCGCCATACCTATCCAAGATTGTGGGAGAAAGTGTATGCATACAGTACGATATTGTCTTGGATTCGTGGGGTCTTTCACAGTGCAAAACTGGGGGTGTGAACGTTGCTGAAAACCGCTCTTTCCCTCGCATCTGTGCTCAAAACAGCAACTTTTTTTCTGTCCGGAGATGGATGTGCGTGAGAGCAAACGCTCACGCGCTGGTGTTTGGCAGTGTGTTTGTTTGTGTGCGTACATGTGGCAGAGACCGTGTACTTTGCTGTGGTGCATCATATTGCTGTATATTGTCATTATTCTTGTGCAAAATGCTTGTTTTTTGTCGCGTACACATACCAGCTTTCCTTCCGACAAACTAGCTTTCTTAGGTCTTGCGGGCTGTGGTGTCGCCACAAATCCAGCGTCACACCTATCCAACCTGGTGGGAGAGAGTGTATGCATACAGTTAAATATTGCCTTGGTGCCGTGGGGTCTTTTACCGGGAAAAAGTCGGGGCTGGACTGGGCTGAAAACGACTCTTTGGCTGGCATCTGTGCTCAAAAAGGCACCTTTTTCGGGCGGAGGGAGGGTATGCGTGCGCGCACGCGCCCGCGCACTAGTGTTTATCAGGTGTGTTCGTTTGTGTGCACGCATGTTGCGGCCACCCTCCAGTTTGCCCTGGTGCATCATATTGCTGTATATTGTCATTATTCCTTTGCGCAATGCTTGTTTTTCGTTGCGTACACTTGCCAGCTTTCCTTCACACGAACTAGCTTTCTTAGCTCATCGGGGCTCTCCTGTCGCCACAAATCCGACGCCACACCTATCCAAGATGGTGGGAGAGAGTGTATGCATACGTACGATAAAATTATTGTCTTGGTGCCGAGGGGTCTTTTACCGGCAAAAGTCGGGGCTGGACGGGGCTGAAAACGGCTCTTTGGCTGGCATCTGTGCTCAAAACGGCACCTTTTTCGGGCGGGGGTGGGTATGCGTGCGCGCACGCGCGCAAGCTCGCTGGTGTTTTATCAGTGTGTTCGTTTGTGTGCACGCATGTGGCGGCGACCCTCCAGTTTGCCCTGGTGCATCATATTTCTGTATATTGTCAATATTCCTTTTATGCTTATTTTTCCTTATATATTCCTTATCCAACGATTTACTGTTCAGGTTCTCCCTCCCTCCACACTCTGTCATCTATCTCTCTCTCTGTCTCTCCTGTCTCTTACTCTGTCTCTCTCTCGCTCTTTCTGCATCTGTCTCCGTCTTCTGTCTGTCTGTCTCTGCTCTGTCCGGTCTCTGTCCTCTCTGTCTCTACTTATCGTTCTATCTCTGCTCTCTATCTACGTCAACTCTCTGTCTTTCATACTCTCTCTCTCTCTCTCTCTCTCTCTCTCTCTCTCTCTCTCTCTCTCTCTCTCTCTCTCTCTCTCTCTGTGTGTTGTATTTGTGTGTGTTGTCTGTCTGTCGGGTTCTCTGTCTCTCTCTCTGTCTCTCTCTCTGTCTCTGTCTCTGTCTCTGTCTTCTCTCTCTCTCTCTCTCTCTCTCTCTCTCTCTCTCTCTCTCTCTGTCTGTCTGTCTTCGTCTTCTGTTTTGTCAAACATATCTCCACCATTTCCCTTGTGAAACAAATAAGTCTTTATCGCTGTCAGTTTAAACTGGTTAAATGTTGTCTTTACAAGTACAAAAGAGAACAAGATAAAGAAACTAAAGCCCCAACACTTCAAATCAGTTTCTGGGTCAGTTGTGCAAATTACGTTTGTGGGTGGGTGTCAGTGGTGTGTTTTTGTGCAAACCTTTTAGAACTCTTGGCCCAAAAAGAATTCTCTTTTTATCGTCTGTGTTAGGTCTTTTTCAAGTTAAAATTCCTCTGTCGTGAGGTATAAACGGATCATTTTGGTCAAAGTTAGGGGTTGTTTTTTTTATCAGCGTGCATAGTTCTGCTTCTCCTCAAACATAGTGTGACTTGAGGAGGCAGTCGTGTGTTGGTCGTAGCCTTGTCTGTCGGACTTATCATGGCGCAGACTGCAAAGAAATGGATTTTGGCGAAACAGTTTGAGGGTGTACCCAAACAGGAAGATTTTAAACTGGTGGAAGACCCGATCTCTTTCAGTTTAAAACCCGGAGGTAAGTTGAAATGCAGTATGTTGCCACATAGAGGGCGGCAGACAGTCAGTATTACTCTTTTTCTTTTTACACTATACAACTGTGTGTGTATATTGAAACGTAAGTCGATCCTTGGGGGCGGGATAGCTCAGTGGTCAGAGCACTCGGGACGTGGATGGGTGACCGTTTGCGCGCCTTGGCTTCAGCACAGTACCCCTGTTCACCCAGCTGTAAATGGGTACCTGCCTCTTTAAGGTCAGGGAAGGTAAAAACACGAGGAAGAGGAGATGGGCGCCGCCCTCAATATGCTGGCTCCTAGAGAAGCTGAGCTCTCTGACGCCACGCTCTCATACGACCACATGGGTTATGGGATACCTTTACCTTTTTTTTTTTAAAGTCGATGCTTAACAAATTTTTCGCTTCTCAGAAAAAAACCCAGCTGTAGTCACAGCATTATGTGTCGCAGGGAATCAACAACAAACAAATTGGGAGAGGGGTGCAGGTAAAGATGGGCTAAAGAAATTAAAAGGGAGGAAAGCCCATGTAGGCCAACTGTGTAAAATTATTTTGATATGTTTGCGTGTGTGCTAGGGCCTTCGTGTTTCTGTATCAAACCACACTGCTGTTTAGTATTGTACACATTTTTCAGATTTTGATTTAACATGCTGTATCAGATACAAAAGGTAAAGCAGAGTGGGAGAGGAGATGGGCGCCGCACTCAAGACTGCTGCCTCCTGAAGAAGATGAGGTCTAATGACACCTCTCTCTTTTCTACGACCACATAGGTTATGGAACACCTTTACCTTTTTACTTTTACCTTGTATCAGATACAACTATCTAGATATGCATTCCTGTCTTTTTTCTGTCTTCCTTCCTCCTTCCTATCCTTTCTTTGTTTGTTTGTTCTTCCCATCCTTTGTCTTTCTCTTTCTTCTTTATGGTAGTGATATTAGGCAATCTTCATTCAAACAACTGTAGCGCAGAGAAGACATGCTAGGTCTGTAAAGTTTGTTTCGTTTGGATGCAATAAAATACATCAGCTATAACTGACGATCTCCTTTGTCACAGATAGATAGGCATTTAGCAGATCTATGCACAAAATCAGTGCTGAGTACACGTTTAAGGATCTAATGCCACTACTGAAGGCCTGACAGGGAATGGAGCCAGAACCAGAGATCTTTTATTCTTTCTTTTTAAGTCACTGATGCGCTAACATTTTCACCAAAGTGTCCTTACAGTAATTATATGCATAACATTTTGCAAACGGAAAGTCATACATTGTAACATATTACACAATACAGACTTACGTTCCTATATTATTTTCAGAAGAATAATTTTTGCAGAAAAAGTCAGCTTTTTAGGTTGTACTGATGACATTTTGACGTTGTCTTTTAGGGTTCTACCGTGTTTTCTAAGAGAAGCCTTTTTTAAAACGAAGATTGTAACATTTCTTTTGCATACTTTGCTCCATTTTTTTTTTTTATCTTTCTGTTACAGAAATTGTAATCGAAGCGCTGTTTCTGACTGTGGATCCTTACATGAGGTACGTAATAATCATAACCATATTTTCTGTGTGGGTTATTTGTATTACATGATTATTATGCATGTATACCACACACAGTCTCCTC
>CM060329.1:28323972-28326472 GCA_030674155.1 Stramonita haemastoma
GTATTGTACTGCATTACGTTGTGTTGTATTGTATTGAATGACGTTGTGTTGTATTGTATTGCATTGCATTGAGTTGTGTCGTTTTGTATTATAATGAGTTGTGTCTTTGTGTTTGCACTGAGTTGTGTTGCATTGTATTGCATTACGTTGAGTTGTATTGTATTGCATTGAATTGTGTCGTTTTGTATTACATTGAGTTATGTTGTTTTGTATTACATTGAGTTGTGTTGTTTTGTATTATATTACATTGTATTGTATTGCATATTAGTTTCAGTCATGCCACATTTCACTGAGGGAAATTCGGGCTGTCAATCCTGGGGAGAGAGCGCGGCGTTGCCTCCAAAGCAGCGCAACCCATTATCATCATTAAAAGAAGCTAACTCTGGTCTGCATGTGTGTTTGTTTCCATGTGCTGGGAGTGGCTTATTTTATCGACAGACGTTTACCAGTTAATCATCTTTTTTATTATTCTTTTTAGCATCAGGTATTCACTGCTTGATGTGCATCTTTCCACTCGACTTTCTAGTTAAGTTTGCACTGAAGAATTTGACATCTGGTTTACTCTGAAGCACTGTTCCTTCTTAATTGCAAGATTTGTAATTTTGATCTGTGTGTGTGTGTGTGTGTGTGTGTGTGTGTGTGTGTGTGTGTGTGTGTGTGTGTGTGTGTGTGTGTGTGTGTGTGTGAGGGAGAACAGACAGACAGACAGACAGACAGACAGACAGACAGACAGAGAGACAAACAGACACAGAGAGAGGAGTGATATTGTGCGTGTGTGTGTGCGCGCGCGTGCGTAGGCCTACATGTGCGCGCGTGCACACGCATGCGCGTGCAAACTCCCGCGAGTGCCTATTGTGTGTATATACCTCGGCATGTGTATGAACACTCATGCTTCCTCGCTGCACAGCCTGTGTCCAGCATGCATATGAATTCCAGCCACAAAAATCTATCCTGAACGCCCACAGCATACCTGTATTCATTGCCTGTATTCATTGCTCAGGGTGAAAGTCAGCAACAACCCAGGATTCCCGGAGGGGACTCTGGTCCTTGCCCACGCCGGGTGGCGTACCCTGACTTCGGTGCCCAAGCCTGAGGATATCCACCCGGCCTTCGAGGAAGCCATCGTCAGAAAACTGCCAGACCTGGAAGATCTGTCTCCTTCTTTGGGACTGGGATGTCTGGGACTGCCTGGGTAAGTTGGCACGTTTTTATTTTATTTATATATTTATTTATTCTTTTATATGGAGGATAATGGAACAAGCACTTGTGTGCTTTTTCTTTTTACATCCAGTCCCCGTGTGTATGCAGTTTTGTATATCTTGTCATCTGTTCCCACCGGCACACAAAGGCCCACTCTTACGAAAAGCGGAACAGGATTTAACGTGCGCGCAAGATGTTCTGCGTGCGTTCGCACACTAGGGCCTCGGTTTATGATCTCATCCGAAGACTTGTGAGGAGAGTTGAGTCAGCACTGATATTAACTCCAGGGGAAAAAATCGCCTCGAACGGGAATCGAACACGGGTCGTCCAATTGCGAGCAGCATTGTTTTGACCACTAGGCCCTAAAGAGGGCAGGTACCCATTTTACAGCTGGGTGAACTGGGGGGCTGTACAAAAGCCAAGGCGGGCAAACAGTCACCCATCCACTTGGTAACCACGCTTGATGCTGCTTAACCTTGGCTGGGGGAAAGCGAGTGCTCTGACCACTGAGGTATTCTGTACCCTATTGCAGACTTGTATACATTATTCCTTTGACTTGCAGGTTGACGGCGTATTTCGGGCTGCTGGACAGGGGTCAGCCCAAGCCAGGAGAGGTGGTGTTGGTCAGTGGGGCCGCTGGAGCTGTGGGCAGTGTGGTGGGACAGATCGCCAAGATCAAGGTGGGTAGTGACCACTAAGGAAGGGCCTGTATCGTAGAAGGAGGAATGATGTAGGATGTAAATCAATGACCCATCAAGTCATGAGGGCTGTGCTAATGTTTGGTGTAAAAAAAAAAGGGGGGGGGGGGGGGGGGCAGCAGAATCTGAAGATCATCATCGCTGTTGGTTTCTTTAACATGTTCAGAATGAGCAAGATCATACAGCTTTAACACAGGCCCAGACAGACAAAACAGTGACACAAGTATATTGCAAGCTTCCTTTCATTATCCAAATTTAACCAGACAGAAAAAACAATGTTTCCCTGATTAACAGTCAAGGCCAAAACATCCTTACTAGCTGTGAGATATATATCATTCGATGCCACTTTTACAATAGCTCATACTTAACACTGGTAAAAGGTAAGGGTGTCCCATAATCTATGTGGTCGTAGGGGAGCGAGGCTTCAAAGACCTCAGCTTCTCCGGGGCCAGCATCTTGAGAGCGACCCCATCTCCTCTCCCTCGCTGTTTTACCTTCCCTGACCCTAATGAGGGCAGGTACCCATTTACAGCAGGGTGAACTTGGGGACTGTACTGAAGCCAAGGCACGCAAACGGTCACCCATCCAACTGCTCACCACAC
>CM060329.1:28336472-28338972 GCA_030674155.1 Stramonita haemastoma
AAGTCAAGCAAAAGCAGGAAGGAACCACAACACAGGGTCGCCTGACTGTCAATGGGAATAGGCAGACTTTTCTTTTCTTTCTTGCAGTCCCGTATTTTCTTTCTTGCAGTCTCTTCATCAGTCCCCCAGCTTTCAACTCTACTTTGACACCCATGACTCATTCAAATCTGTGCAAGAGTTCATAGGATGCATTCTGAAGGGTTGCTTTATGAGCAAGACATTGATTAATACCCTACAAAAAAAAAGTAGTCGCTATTTCTATGAAAATATGTATGTCAATCCAGCTACAAAGTGCATACACACAAAATATACTCGTGTATACAGATTCATTTACAAAAATATACATTCCATGTCATTTTTTAATCGTGCGCGCATGCGCGCACGCACACACACACACACACACACACACCACACACACACACACACACACACACACACACACACACACACACACACACCACAACACACACAAATGAACAAATCATATCTATACTTTCACCACACTCAACAACACAAATTGATACAATCAAACAGTAAGTTTGCTGCCTGTCAATATTCAAAGTATAGATGGGACTGGGGACAAATGACTCGTCATGATTTACGGTTTCAATTAAGGACTTGTATACCTGCCGCTTCAAAACAATCCAAACATTCATGGTATCTGAACTTTAAAAAAAAAAAACCCAACTATTCACTAGATCTGACACAGATTCAAATTGGAGCGTATGACTTAAAGCTTGGAACTTTCAAAATTCAAGAACACTTACCAGATCAGACACAAAGGCGTCCACAACTCCATCGCGTAAGGGCAGGGAGCAAGCATTCCATCGCAGGGAGTCCAGTTTCAGCCCACCTCTGCACAAATAACACTATCACAAAAATGCTTGTGGTGATTCATTTATTTCTTTCATTTATTTATTTATTTTTTCATAGATAATGGAATAAGCAGCACTCGTGTGCTTTTTTTTTCTTTTTAAATCCAGTCCCTGTGTGTATGCTGTTTTGTCAATTTTTGTCATCTGCTCCTACCAGCACACAATGGTCTACTCTTCCAAAAAGCAGTGTGTGTGTGTGTGTGTGTGTGTGTGTGTGTGTGTGTGTGTGTGTGTGTGTGTGTGTGTGTTGTGTGTTGTGGTGTGTGTGTGTGTGGTGCGTGCATGTGTGTGTTATTTAACATTTTTTCTTTTTATATAAAAAATAATGGAGTAAGCACTTGTGTGCTTTTTTACATCTAGTCCCTGTGTGAATGCAGTTTTGTAAATCTTGTCATCTGTTCCCATCTGCACACAATGGCCTACTCTTACAAAAAGCGGAAAAAGGATTTAACGTGTGCGCAAGATGTTCTACATGCGTGTGTGTGCATGCGTGCGTGTGTGCATGCATGCGTGCATGCGTGTGTGTGTGCATGCGTGCATGTGTGTGTATGCGTGTGTGTGATAACTGAGCATGAATAGCATGTGAATAGAAGGACGGAGGCTTGTTCAGGCAAAAGCTGCATCACCTGCCCTGTGCCGCCTGTCTCCTGGAGAGGTGGGCTGTGTTGTGCAGGGTTTTCTGCAGGGCCGCTCTGCTGTTGTCCCCGCTCAGCTGGAAACCAGGGAACCGCAGAGCTCCCTGTGGACAGAGGACAGCTGTGGGGGAGAAAAACATGGCTGGTGTGGTGACTATGGTTATCCGTACATCAGTCACATTGTAAAGGTGAAGGTCTTGATAATAATAAAAAATACATGGAATTTTATAAAGCGCTATATCCTGAAAAAACAAATCAAAGCACTTGCATTTGACCTATACAACAAACAAGCAATCAATAACAATTAATCGTTTTAGCAAATCAAATGTACACACACACACACACACACACACACCACACACACACACACACACACACACACACACACACACACACACACACACACCACACAACACACACAAACACACACACACACAACACAAACACACACATACACACGCACGCAACATATGTGGTCGTTGGGGCAGCAAAGTGTCAGAGACCTCAGCTTCTCTAGGGGCCAGCATATTGAGGGTGGTGCCCATCTTCTCTCCCTGGCTGCTTTACTTTCTCTGACCCTAAGGAGGGCAGGGACCCATTAACAGCGGGGTCAAATTGGGAGATAACTGAAACAAGGCGCGCAAAAGGTCACCCATCCACTTGGTAACCACGCTCAATGCTCCTTAACCTTAGCTTGGGAAAAGTGAGTGCTCTGAGCACTGAGTTTATCTTGTCCAATGTACTGAACATTAAACACCAAAATTATCCTTAATCTTTACATGTTTTGGGGACACAAGAGTCAAGTCTTATACTTTACATCTTACATATAGCAAAATCATTCTAAACCTTTACATGTGAAGACTATTCATATTTTAAACAATAAACATTTATAACTGAATGTTCAGTCAGTGTCTTCCATGAACTAGTTAAAAAGTTTAAGTTAAAGTCTGTCCCGAGCCTAAGGCTCATCAGGCCAGTGCTTATCCCGGT
>CM060329.1:28343972-28348972 GCA_030674155.1 Stramonita haemastoma
ACTCACTGGATCCATGGTAAAACCAAAACTGGGCACGTGCAGAATCTGGACTCGGCAGTGATCAACACCTCCAAGTTTTAAGATCTGGTCAGGACACAGATTACAGTGGTGTTAACCACCTTCACAAAAGTTGTACATGTATAAATTTTAAACTCTTTCCCTGTTACTGAACAGGGCAATCTACAAAACATTTAAGACAATGCAGACATAACAACATCAAAAACTAAATAACACAACAAACACCACCAAGAAGACAACGACATCCCCCCACTCCCAACCAACCAACAAACCAATCAACCAACTAGCCTACCAAGCAACAGCAAGCATGATTTGTTGTACTAGTAGTACCAGTAGCAATTGTAGTGTCATTACATGATTATTTATAATCAGTTTCTTTTGTTTCTCAACAATTAAGGAACTTTAACTCATTTTATAAACAACAACAGAGAGAGAAAAACACACACCAAGAAAAATAACAACAAAAACAAATCATAATTACCCTTATAAAAAATGCCCTAATTTTAAGATATTAAAACCTTGAATTTAAATACAACTATGTACTTTAAGTGGTACTGCTGTACAATTGATTGTACATCCTCAGAGTACACAAAATTATGAGAATAGAATTGTTCTTTTCTCAATATTGTCTTTGAAACAGCAATCAAAAACAGTAAAACCTGTGTAATCTAATCTAATCTTCCTGTCACTATAATTCTATCCATGATAATGCCTCAATTAAGCGATTCATGCATTTTTTCTCTTTCTCTGTTGCATTTCAAATACCAATACTGTAGTAAGTCAAACTAGAGATTAGATCTGCCTGAGGTCAGTTTTGTGATCAGATGTTTGTTGCTGAGTAGATGAATTGTTTTGTGATCTGATGTTTGTCGATATGAATAGATGAATGAGTCTTGTTTCCCCACTAACAGTTAAAGAAAGAAAAAGGAAACACACACACACACACACACACACACACACACACACACACCACACAGTGCTATAATTAGAGCTTGTGTGTGTGTGTGTGTGTGTGTGTGTGTGTGTGTGTGTGTGTGTGTGTGTGTGTGGTGTAATATTCAAAACAACCAATACATCAATCAATCATGTAAGTTTATATACATGTATTATAGGGGAAAAACGTCAATAATAGATTCTGGTGCAAATGAGGTTACACACAGTAACAAACATGTTCAAGAACACCACACACCACACACACACACACACACAACACACCACACACACAACACAACACACACACAAACGATTGAACAGGTGCGCGTTTCAGAGCAAGTGCACACACATAAATTATTATACACAAACACTGTGCATAAAAAATAAGCCTGTTTTCTTCTGCTACAGCAGCCAGGAATTACTTGGCAGAAGTGGTTGTGTCTGCTGCCATGTTATGTCAGTGTTGGTGTGTACACGTGTGTGTTTTACGCTTCAGCACGTGACAACACATGCGACTGTAAACACTTACATCTTTCACTCTTTCGGTGGGCGTTTGAAAAGTAATCTTTCCCCGGACGGTCGCACACTGAGTACGAAATATGCTGTCCACCTCCTCAGCAGCGATTGCTTCAAAGCCCGTGGGCACAGTGGCTTCAATGACACATTCTTTAGCAGTTACACACCGCCCATGCCGCCGCCTCCACGCCATGTTGTTGTCGGAAACGCAGAGCATTGTGGGACGGTTTCTCGCGCAGTGGCCTATCGCAGTACATCAATGGAAAACGTGTAAAGACGTCTGCTGCACGGCACCAAGAAAGTCTCAGAGTAAAGTCGCCCACAAACACAGTCAGATCTCTGGATTGGAGTCGCTCGCACTCGGAGTATAACCGATGTCAAGATTTCTGTGAATGTGATGCACCGGATTGCTTTGTGTGGAATGTGTTTTTGGTAAATCCCAGAAGAGGTTTGGATATCAACGTTCCTGGATTTTACGTTATGTCGTGTGCGCTATGAGGTTCACGTTCAGAAAGATCGCCTACTGTGTACTTGGAGTGTATTTTGTTATTACCTGTTATACAGGCTTTTTGCTGCTCAAGAGGCGGACTAACCCAAATTCTGCTGAAAATCAGGAACAGCTATTGTTGAACAAAATAAAATCTTTATCAGGTAAGAGACATATATATGTGTGTGTATACTGTGTGTGTGTGTGTGTGTGTGTGTGTGTGTGTGTTTGTGTTCAACGATTAATTAATCATCAAAAGATCTTGATCTTACAGCATCACTTATTTCCAAACTTGGACAGGTCTATGAATTTGTATTGTGCCCTACTGATACAGTGTCAATCATTCATGAGACAGGCAGAAAAAAGAGAAATAGGGTAAAGTTCTGTAATCATAAACCACTCTTTATATCTGTGGATGCATTTAGACATGCTATTCTGTAAAAAGGATGCATTTTGGTATAATATTTATCATGCAGTTACACGTGTATGCACGACACACAAACACACACACACACACTCACACACACACTCACTCACACACTCACTCGCTCGCTCGCTCACTCACTCACTCACTCACTCACTCACTCACTCACTCACTCACTCACTCACTCACTCACTCACTCACTCACTCACCACACACACACACCCCACACCACACCACCACAACACACACACACACACACACAGCCGTCTATATCACAACTTTGAAAAGACATTAAATAATTGTACCACACCACACACACACACACACACAACCAAAAAAAAAGCAAATCAATGCTTATTCAATGACAATAGAAATAAAATGATTGATTGATTTGATTCACACACACACACACACACACACAACACACACACACACACACACACACAACACAACACACACACAGTGACACCACCACACACACAGAATACACATTCACGATTCATATAGCTAGAACGAAACAGCATAACAGAGCTTGCCAATATGCTTCCACTGTTCAAACATTGCTACCCCATCTCTGTCAAATAACCACGAACCATCTTCTGCTGAGCCTCATTTCTACCAACAGAAACTTCTTTGCCATGGTTTTTGATTTCAAGTGATTGAACATCTTTCATTTCATTTCAATACTGATTCAGTATGTAGCTGTGTATTCTTGAAACAAAACACACACACACACACACACACACACACACACACACACACACACACACACACACAGTGACACACATACAGTGACACACACACACACACACACACAACACAACACAGAGTATCACATTCACTGATTCAGTATAAATTTAGCTTAGTAAGCGAAACATGCATAACAGGAGCTTTGCCCAATAACTGGCCTTCCCCACTGTTCAAACATTTGCTCTCTCAGTCTCTGTCAAAGTAACCACGGGTAACCAGTTCTGTCTGGCTAGCCTTCATTATCTAGACCAAACAGAAAATGTTCTTTTGCCATGGTTTTTCTTGATTTCAAGTGATTGAACATCTATCATTTCATTTCAATACTGATACATTCAGTATGTAGCTTAGTGTATGTTCTTGAAACTAAAACACACACACACACACACACACACACACACACACACACACACACACACACACACACACACACACACACAGTGACACACATACAGTCACACACACACACACACACACACAACACAGAGTATCACATTCACTGATTCAGTATTTAGCTTAGTAAGCGAAACATGCATAACAGGAGCTTTGCCCAATAACTGGCCTTCCCCACTGTTCAAACATTTGCTCTCTCATCTCTGTCAAAGTAACCACGGGTAACCCGTTCTGTCTGGCTGAGCCTTCATTATCTAGACCAAACAGAAAACGTTCTTCTGCCATGGTTTTTCTTGATTTCAAGTGATTGAACATCTTTCATTTCATTTCAATTTTGGTTTTTGTTTTGCTTGATTTTTTTTTTTCTAAACTCAGTAAAAAGTTCTACAAGTTGTGCATGTATAGATGTATAGTACTTGAAAAAAAAACTTGTACTACTTTTAGAACTTATATAAGAGCAGTATAAAATAGGTTCCAGTCTTCACTGACTTTAGTTTAATTTGTAACTTAGCTTGGTCTCTAGCTGAGTATTCATAAAAAAATAATCTACTTGTAATTCATGAATTCGCAAAAGAGTGGTTTCTGCCTTTATTAAAACTAAAAGCTCTTTATAATATTTTTTATGTTACTCACATGTATAAGAAATCTAACTATTGGGCCCAAACCCATGCGCTATTCTATAATTCATGAATGAGTATTTAATGTGATAGAATGGATTTGAGCCTTCAAGATATGATAAACAGTCATACATCAAGGCTGCGTCCTACTCCTAGGCTCCAGCTGACACATGCAGCTCTTCTCATTGTTCAGGATATGATTTATAATATATCGTGTGGTCACAGCTGGGAAATGAGACAGATCCACAACTTCAAAGAAAGTGATTACTCTGGTACTTCAGTGAAGACAGGACCTTATTTCATGGCAGAGCGAATGCACTGTGTTCTACTTCAAGAGTGGGATGGTACATTCATCCAGGATCAAGTACAAAGTAAAAGAGAGCTGTAGTTATATATTTTTGTAAAGAGAGAAAAGATAAACCCTGCCCTCTCTTTTTATTCAAACTTTCAGTCATGGACTTGAATTGAGAAAAATCTGCTCTGATACTGATAGTGATACACACAGCCATAGATCTATAGTACTTAGTATGTGTACACTCTGTACATTTATAGATCATAGAGAATACATGCTACACATTTTGTATTCATGATCATGATATATAATGCACTCATATACTGCATACATGCACACGTGCGTGCGTGCATGCGTGCGCACACACGCACGCGCGCGCACACACACACACACAGTGACACACATACTCACACACACACACACACACACACACACACACACACACACACACACACACACACACACACACAACACACAGTGCCCTCACCTACCACTGGCTACCAGCTCTTTCACTTCACCCATCGACCTATCTTTGTTACCTTTTATTTTCCTTTTTTTTTTTTGGCATTGCCT
>CM060329.1:28353972-28361472 GCA_030674155.1 Stramonita haemastoma
AGACGTGGTTTTCACTTTTTTGGGCTCTCTCTGTCTCTGAATCTCTGTATGCAAGACAACATACCCAAGAAACAAAACAAAACCCAAACCAAAAACAAACAGCAAGATACACGCAAGAAATGGGAATGCAACAAGGGAAAACAAACATTATAGTCTATAGAGAATGGCACTTTTGAAATTGTGCATATTGCAAAGGCAGGCTGCGGCTGAACAATACATTATAAATGGCTACAGTATAACAATATTATACATTTTCCCGACCTTCCTTTGTCCTCTCCCCCCTGAAGTTTCAGAAATTATCTTCCCGAATGACTAGATTTAATAAGCAGATTAGAAAAAAAAAGAAATGTTCAAGAAACTGAGAAAGAGGGAATTGGAAGAAAGAAAGAACAAGTAGCAATATATCTATAGATCTAAGGTAAAGTAACAAGTAGCAATATATCTATAGATCTAAGGTAAAGGTAAGGAAAGGTGCCCCATAAACTAGGCGGTCGTAGGGTCCAGAGACCTCAGCTTCTCTAGGGGCCAGCATATATGAGGACGGCGCCCATCTCTTCTCCCTCGCTGCTTTACATTCCCTGGCCCCAAAGAGGGCAGGTACCCATTGACAGCTAGGTGAACTGGGGGGGACTGTACTGGAGCTAAGACGCGCAAACGGCCACCCATCCAACCGGTAAACCGCGCTCGATGCTGCTTAGCTTGACTGTGGGAAAGCGAGTACTCTGACCGCTGAGGAAGAAAAGGGAGTGGGTAGGGAAAAGAAGGGGGTGGGGGTGGCTGCTCTGAGCTTCCGTTCTCGTTAGCCTAGTGCTTGTTTACACAGACTTCTTTCAAAGTTCTGCAAGTGCTTCTTTAATTAAAAGTTTGACTGAAGCTTCTTTACCAGAAACACTAGTTCCAAGTGGAAGAAAGAAATAATTTAGGTAAGAAGAACGAGAATGTTTTCAGCGGGGTTAAATATCTTTTGAACACATAGTGTAACATTTTGGTAGTTTGTGCGATAAATTATCTTCTCACTCTGTCTCTAAGCCAAGCAACAATCAATCAAAGCAAATCAAAGCACGAAAAAAAAAAAAAGCGTTATGTAACGAAACAGATCTTTTAAAAGCAAAATGAACGAGAAATGGAAATAAAAAATATCGACGTGATTATTTTCTGCGCTGAACCCGGAAAGGTTAATCTTCATTTTATGTGGATTTATGGCTCCGGCTTTGTCCCCTCCGATCCCCTCCGCTCTGGAGTGAAAGTTCTGCCGTATTTTTGGAAAACTCTCTCTCTCTCTCTCTCTCCTCTCTCTCTCATCTCTCTCTATCTCTCTCTCTCTCTCTCTCTCTCCTCTCTCCTCTCTCTCTCTCTCTCTCTCTCTTCTCTGCTCTCTCTGTCTCCTCTGTCTCTGTCTCTGTCTCTTCTCTCTATCTCATATCTCACTGTCTCTGTTTCTGTCTCTCTTTTTTTGTCTCACTGTCTCTCGGTCTCTCTGTCTCTCTGTCTGCTGTTCCGTCTGTCTCTGTCCTCTGTCTCTCTCTCTTCTTCCTCTCCTCTCTCTCTCTCAGTCTCTCCTCTCTCCTCTCTCCCTTCCTCTCTCTCTCCTCTCTCTCTCTCACCCCCTCTCCCTCTCCTACTTGCACATGTATGCACACACGTGTGCACACGCACGATCAGGCTCCTCTAAGCTGTGAATGTGAATCATCGAAGTTCTTTACACTTCAGAAGTCAAATGGAATAGGCTTAGTCCTTTTTATCAACAAGGATTAGCTTCTCTCTCTCTCTCTCTCTCTCTCTCTCTCTCCTCTCTCTCTCTCTCTCCTCTCTCTCTCTCTCTCTCTCTCTCTCTCTCTCTCTCTCTCTCTCTCTCTCTCTCTCTCCTCATCTCTCTCTCGTCTCTTTCCTTTTTTTTTTTTGTGTGTGTGTGTGTGTGTGTGTGTAAAGTCAAAGTCAAAGTCAAAGTCAAAGTCAGTCATAGTCAATGTCTTTATTTTTTTTTTTTTTAACTTCCAGATACTGAGATAGAACGTGTGTGTGTGTGTGAGTGTACGTGTGTTGTGTGTGTGTGTGTTGTGTGTGTGTGTGTGTGTGTGTGGTGTGTGTGGTGTGTGTGCGTGCGTGCGCGTGTGTTTGTGCGTGCGTTCGTGTGGTGTGTGTGCGTGCGTGCGGTGCGTGCGTGTGTGTGTAAGGGGAGGGGTAGGGGACATTATCCCGTTCATAATTGACGAAACACGCGCATAGATAGATCTATCCTCACTTTTTATGTCACGTCACGGAAGAGACCCAGCACGATAAGATGACAAGTCTCTGCCACGTTTAGTTTCCACACCACCACCACCACTACTATCTCCGATAGATCACAGAGCTAGCGAGCTCTGTGAGTGTGAGGGTGTCTGTAGCATGGC
Organism: Stramonita haemastoma; assembly: GCA_030674155.1. Classification (NCBI taxonomy): domain Eukaryota; kingdom Metazoa; phylum Mollusca; class Gastropoda; order Neogastropoda; family Muricidae; genus Stramonita; species Stramonita haemastoma. Next base: position 28,356,363 of record CM060329.1, read on the forward strand.
ATCACGGATTTCGTGCCGTTTCCCTGACTACCAGAAAGAGTGGGTGTGGGGGATGCCGTGTGGAAATAGAGGCGATGACGCTGATTGACTGACGTCAAACTCATCAGTCGCTGGTATCATAGTAAAGCCTCGTGCAGAATACTACTATCTATGTATGTATCTATGTATCTTTGTATCTTTGTATCTATGTATGTATGTATGTATGTATGTATGTATGTATCTATCTATCTATCTATCTATCTATCTATCTATCTATCTATCTATCTATCTATCTATCTATCAATCTATCTGTCCCGTAGTTTGGCGACCGTGGGGGCACCCCTGAAGACTTACAACCAGTTCCCTCCTTGCTATGCATCACTCGGTGTTAAATGAAGAATACTTGCCAGCAGCTTGAATGTCTTTGTTACGTGTTCGCTCTGTTTGCAACTAGGTATGGACAGGAAACTAGTTTCCGAGGCGTAGGTTTGAAGTGTTAGGCTATATATCTAAAAGATGTATAATTTATTGATTATTGGATAAGTAGTGACCTTGTGTGTAATAAGAGCCCTTGAAGTTGCGTAAGTTCAGGAGACAAACATCCTAGATCGTCTTGCCGCGCCATCCTTACTTCTCCAACTTACTCCATTGTAAAGCTATCATTGTCTTTACTCGTTTCTTGATGAATGCATTGCCCGGTTTCTCCCTTTTGATATCAGTTTACTAGCCACAGACTCGTGTCTTTTCAATGCACCGCCACGAAGGGATTCGATGATAAGGCGGCGTAGGCCTACAGCACACACCACAAACTCTATCCCTTCTCTTCTGACCTTCCTTTCACTGATAAGTACCGAGATCTTGACTGTCCCTGTAGTAAGAAGCAATAAGCAAGGAAGTGTCACACACAGTACATGCCTTGAATGTACGAGAAACGGGATGGAAATGAAGATCAGATTTGACGTCAACCCTGCTCATGCTCAATAATAATTGTCAGTCAGTTAACGTTGTTGGGGACGGAAGCGTTTAAGAAATGAGCGCTGCAATTAAAAATGCAGGGTTTGTATATTTCAGACTACTGGGTGCGTCTTTTTTGAAAGCGATATTATATTACTGTTCAATGAGAAAATTTTAGAATCATTTGAAAACACCCACCCACCCACCCACACCCACTCCCCCCCTCTCTCTCTCCCTTACACACACACACAAAACACACACACGCACTCACGCACGCACGCACGCGCGCGCGCACACACACACACACACCACACACACACACCACACACACACACACACACACACACACACACACACACACACACACACACACACACAATCGCGTGACAAAACGCGTCCATAACGAAAGTAAAACAAACTAGGCTGAATCCAGACTTGGCTGGGAGCTGAAGCTTATACGGGTGAGTAAACATAGCAAAGATCGTCCGAACTGACCCCGAGGTCAGAGTTTAGGGATTGTGCGTGTGACTGACTGACTGACCGAGGTCACTGCGTCCTAGCGACTTACACTGATTAGCCCTGACTTCAGATTAGGCCCATACTGGCTCTGACACTCGCACTGAGTCGCACCGAGTCATTTTGACCGACGCCAGCTCACACGTACACTATGAACAGAAATCTTGCGCACACGTTAAATCCCGTTCCGCTTTTTGTAAGAGAAGGCCATTGCGTACCGGTGGTAACAGATGACAAGATATATATACAAAACTGCATACACGCAGGGACTGGATGTAAAAAAAACACATGAATGCCTATTCTATTATCCTTGATATAACATAAAAAATAAAAAAATAAATGGACACTTCCGAAGCTATAGCCTAGGCCTAGTCTCTTTTGCCTATTCTTTATTCTGCTTGCTGGAAATCAGCGTTTGTGAACAGAAGTGGTGGCCTGTTTCTTAAGTCAGGGTTGATTTGAAGTTTTCCATGACATGGTAAAAGTAATATAGTAAAGACTTTACTCTCCAGAGTAGATAACATGTAATGCAGAAATCATAAGTGTCGTTACTGTAGTGTGGCTCAATTATTATAAAAGGTCTATTCATAAACAAAAAAAATATCATACAGAGGCAGGAGGAGGAGGAGAGCAGCAGCAGCAGCAGCAGTGGTAGTAGTAGTAGTAGTAGTAGCAGCAGTAGCAGCAGCAGCAGCAGCAGCAGCAGCAGCAGCAGCAGCAGCAGTAGTAGTAGTAGTAGTAAAAGCAGCAGCAGAGCAGCAGCAGCAGCAGCAGCAGCAGCAGCAATTACAGCAACAACAAAACGCACAAAAAACCAACCAACAAACCATTTATATCATCATCATCATCACATCATCATCATCATCATCATCATCATCATCATCATCATCATCATCATCATCATGCATTCTATCTGTACAGAGGAACCATTAACAGCCAGAACATTTAAGCTTTAACACCAACAAACAATTATAACAAAGCCTTTTTAATGCATGTTTTTGTCACAGCTTGCGCGCTGAAGTTTGATGTAAAGAGAACAGAACATATCTGGAAAGAAGTGTAAATTTTATTGTTTATGTTAGATGTTTTTGGTATTCTATTAGTATTTTAGACCCTCAATTTTGATATTTTCTAGGTAACGAGCTATACAACAGATGCTCTGTTGAACTGTTCATTTGAAAATAATAGCATCATATATTCATTTTTCTTTTAGTAAAAAAACTTACAGGTTTTGAATAACGTTTGAATATTCCGATGATTCTTTGTGTAGTTTAAAACAAAGATCCTCTGCATATGGGTAGAAAACTTCGCCGAGATGCTCAACACGTATTTTATGTTTGTTCTTTCATCTGTCCCAAACAAGACAAGTTCAACGCGAGATGACAATAAACACAATGTAGGCTATCTGTTATTCTGTTAAACGATCCTCAGTCGTGATTCGCAAGAGTCTTATGAAATTGAAAAGAAAGAAACATATAAATAAATGATAGTAAAGTGTAGCCCTTGTTTGTCATATTAGAGAGAGAGAGAGAGAGAGAGAGAGAGAGAGAGAGAGAGAGAGAGAGAGAGAGAGAGAGAGAGAGAGAGAGAGAGAGAGAGACTTTTTGACCTTTGACAGAACGGTGTACACCGTGCTTAATTGTCACGTTCAATATGTTTATCATTGCTCGAGATCTTTTGACGGCAAATATATTGACGCTGACAGTGCTCTTTCGTTTCTTTATTCCCAGAGAATAATATTTTATTCATGAATAACTACATATCTACAACTGAGACATTTCTGACAAAATCTGGTAGGAACGATTTTTTAAAAGAAAATATTTGTGAATTCTACCGGTAGAGAATCGCTTGCTGTAGTGTAGTGTATGCGGTTTTTTTTTTAATGATGGTTGTGGTATGATAATGGTAGCAATAAGAAGGGAACAACATAACTTTAATAAGAGCAAGAAGACTGTCTTTTACTTCCTAACAGAAATCATACAGTTCAAAGGAATAATGCACACCAAATGGTTCACTTATACATGTATGTAAAAGACAAGCGCAATGTAAAGGCCGTATATTTTGTTAGCAAATGATCATTTGACGTTAAACTGGATAAAGAAGAGAAGTCAGGGGGGTATATTTCTTGTTATTGCTTTGCTTCTCTGTTGTTGCTTTTAGTTTTTCCAAATGGGTTGGTAAGATCTTTATTTCTGTTTTCACCTCTCACTGCAGAATGTCACAACAGACACATTTATTATTTCATTTTTGTTACTCTTGTGTGTGTGTGTGTGTGTGTGTGTGTGTGTGTGTGTGTGTGTGTGTGTGTGTGTGTGTGTGTGTGTGTGCGCGCGCGTACGCGCGTGCGTGCGTTCGTTCGTGAGTCTGCGTCTCCTTGCGTGCGTCTGGGTAGTAGAGAGATTTCCCATTCTGGAGAGTTTGAAGAACTTACAAGAACATTTTTGATAACAAGACCAAGCAAATGGATCTATAGCGGAGGCAGAAAATACAAAACGAGAGAAAGCTCACATAAAAGAAAATATCAGCCCAAACTTTTGTGTCACCGCATTCTGTAGGCAGGATTACTTTTTCTTTCGAGGAATTTAAAAGAAAGTTTAGGTGAAGAAAAAGGCAGACAGCCAAACAGGCGAATGGATATTAGAGGCAGAAATTAGAACACGAAGCTATAAAAAAAAAAATTAAAAAAAACCCAGAGCCTGAGAGTAAAGAGTCAACCCAAATTTTTGGTTATAAATAATGTTTAACAAGCTTGGCACCTACCTGTGGTTCCAGAAACAAGAGGAACCTTTCCCAAAAATAGTACCTCCACTGCGGGGTATGAGCGGAAACAGAATGTCAGGAGTGATCTCTGGGACTTTACGACTATTTCAGAGCAATCGGTACAGAGAGAGAGAGCACTATGCTGACTGAGAACTTTCCAGAATGTACCAATTGTACACAGGTGGTTCTGAGGTTGTCGCAAGAAAGCACCTGTAAAAATGAAAATAGCAATGTGCTTTAAAGATCTAGACTTTATGTGTGAAGTTCTGTAAGGACTTTCTGTCTCTGTTTGTGTCTGTCTCTGTCTCTCCCCCCTCTCTCCTCTAGCTCTCTCTCTGATCTCTCTCCCCTCTCCTCTCTCTCTCTCTCTCTCTCTCTCTCTCTCTCTCTCTCTCCCCTCTCTCCTCTCTCTCTCTCTCTCTCTCTCTCTCTCTCTCTCTCCTCTCTCTCTCTCTCTCTCTCTCTCTCTCTCTCTCTCTCTCTCTACTCTCTCTCTGCTCTTGTTGTGTTGTGTGTGTGTGTGTGTGTGTGTGTGTGTGTGTGTGTGTGTGTGTGTGTGTGTGTGTGGACACTGACAGTTACGGGCTTGTACCTCCCCCACTTTTTCTTTTAATGATCTGACCTCAATCTTTTCTCAGATCGTGTGTTACGCAATGTTGGCATTCAGTTTGTGGGGAGAAAAAAGTGGAAAATGCAGAAAAATAAGTATGTTTGCGACATAATGGTCACACACACGCACACAGCACACCGCACACACACACACACACACACACACACACATACACACATAACACACACCACACACACACACACACACACACACACACACACACACACACACACAACACACACAACACACACACAACTGTCTGTGTTTGTTTCATTTGTTTATATGTTCCTT
>CM060329.1:28363972-28366472 GCA_030674155.1 Stramonita haemastoma
TCTTTTCCCAGTGACTGTTTTTGTTAGCCAGTGGTGAAAAAGGCGGCAGGTGATCTCCCTTTCCTTTCCTTTCAGGAATCGATGCTGTGTCAGGCTGCTGGCAGGCAGGGGGTGTGTGGGTGTGTAGGTCAAAGAGGGAGGGTTTTATTTCTGCTGATAGTAAAAGGAAAAAAATAAAACAACGACAAAAAAAAAACACACCTGCGGATGGGTTTTGTTTCATCACCAATACACTGGCAGTTTTTATCTATTGCCGGGGAGATAGATGTGTTTCTGCGTGTTATTGTTATTGGCTGTCTTGGGAGTGGGTTTGGTTTTTTTTTTTTTTTTTTTTTTTTACTATTGTTTTTATTGCCATGTATTTGATTGTAAGATATTGTCTGTGCCACTGGTTGTGTGGGACTTTTCAGTGTTGTTGAGATCCAGGATGGTCAATAGGAGTAATAAAATGATAGGAGTAAATTATATTATGTCCCAGAACACACACTCACTTCATGCACCTACGCAAGCGTAGTCTCATGTTTGCTATTGTGTGTGCTCGCCCTCCTCTCGCCCTCCCCTCCCCTCCCCCTTCCGCCCCCATTTACATACACGCGCGCACGCTCGCACGCACGTACGCACGCACGACACACATTCACACCACACACACGAGATTCACACACACACAGAGTACACACACACACACACACACACACACACACACACACACACACACACACACACACACACACACACACACACAGCACACACACTCGTTAAGCTTACAACACAAATCAAACATCAGTTTGCACGTAAAAAAAATATCCTTGCTACTTTCTTTGATGTTCATAAAGCTTATGACCAAGTTTGGCATGCACGATTATTATTTAAACTTAAATCTATTGGCTTGTCTGGTCATATTTACTTTTATGTTAAAAATTTTCTTAGTGGCAGAAGTATCAAAGTAAAGATTGGAAATACATACTCTAACCCAAGATCTCCCCAAATGGGTATACCACAAGGTTCTGTTATTGCTCCTTATCTCTTTAACATTTTGGTTTATGACCTTCCTAGTTCATTGTGAATAATGTTGTCCTTGTTCAATATGCAGTTGACCTCTGCATGTGGATGAAGACAACTATGAAAAAGTCAACACCAAAAAGACAACTAAATTATGTGAAGAAAGTATACCAGCTTGAGCTTGATAATCTCAGTATTTACATGATAGAAAATGGTTTAAAACTGTCTCCAGAGAAAACTAACATTGTACTCTTCAACAATGGAGCCGATTCCCCTTCCCTGCCAAAGTTCAAACTCGAAGGCAGTATCTTGAGTACAAACCTGTTGTTAAATTCCTGGGTATAAATCTTACCTCAAAACTAACATGGAATTATCATATTGAATATTTGTTAAATAAAACCAGAAATACATTAAACCTTTTAAAAGTAGTAAGTAAACAACAATGGGCACAAGACGCCACAGTTCTTAAACATCTATCCTTGGCTCTCGTTCGTTCTAAACTAACATACGGCCAACAAGTCTTTTTAATGCTCCAAAATATTTACTGAAAAAACTTAGGAGTCTTGATTGTAAAGCCTTTCGCCTTGCTTTGGGTGTACCATCACATGCCTCATCCTTAGGTACCTACAAAGAAATAGGAGTTCTGCCTCTGGATGAATATTCGTGAATTGATGCTGGCAAAGTACATAATAAGAAGCTCAGCTACTGAAAACAATGTTGATCATGAAATCTACCTGAGATCGGATGAGCATTTTCCGAACAGAGCCAAAAATATTTGTTCTCTTACTACAATTGGCACTTTCACAGCAGATCTTTTCGAAAAGTCAAAAGTTAATCCCAGAGTAATGAAACAGTCCTCGCCTCATTTATCTCCTAGTCCTTCATGGGAACTTCAAAAAGCTTCGTTTGACATTGACCATTCTACCTGTAAAAAAGAAAAAGGGAGTCACATTCTCAGTATTCAGGTAAAAGAGCACATAACAGTTAATTACCCTTCACATCTTAAAATCTATACCGATGGTTCTCTTCTAAATAGTACTGATAGAGGTGCAGCCTTCATAATTCCCTCCTTAAAGGTTGAAAAACTATACCATATTGGAAAGAATCACTCTATTTTTACAGCAGAGCTAACTGCCATTCTGATGGCCTTAAATTACTTAATTGACTTTCCTCGGCCTATTTTACAGGTTTTGTTATGTGTTGATTCAAAATCTGTGTTACAATCTCTTAAAAACTCGGGGTCTAATAGTAAACAAGATCTTATAACTGAAATAAATCATCTTATACACTTCTCATTTTAAGAGGCACTAGTGTCACCTTTTGCTGGGTACCATCTCATTGCAATATTTTTTATAATGAAAAGGTTGACAGAGCAGCTAAAAATGCAGCAGCTCATTCAGACTCTGCTGCTATCTTGAATGTACCAATGTCAGTCCATGAGAATTATAATTTGTTGGAAAGTGCTTGCTGGAAACATGTAAGGAAAAAACAAGAAGATGCG
>CM060329.1:28373972-28386472 GCA_030674155.1 Stramonita haemastoma
GCTGTGTGCTGACATGGGAAGGGTATACTGGAATCCTCCCTTCTTTCATCTCAGACATTGCAGGCATTCGCAACATTTCCACTGTACAGCATTTGCCAGTTTGTCCAGTGCATGCTTTACCGCTTGGTGGCTGCTATTTCTCCAGATTGTAAGAGAGAGAGAGAGAGAGAGAGAGAGAGAGAGAGAGAGAGAGAGAGAGAGAGAGAGAGAGAGAGAGAGAGAGAAGAGAGTGTGACTACGTGTGGTAGTGTGTGTGAGTGAGGGTGGTGTGTGTGTGTGTGTGTGTGTGTGTGTGTGTGTGTGTGTGTGTGTGTGTGTGTGTGTGTGTGTGTGTGTGTGTGTGTGTGTGTGTGTTGTGTATGTGTGAGAAGAGAGAGAGTGTATTTTGCGACGGTGCGTGTGTGTATGTGAGTGTTGTGTGTGTATAATTATGCATGAGAGGAGAGAGAGAGAGAGAGAGAGAGAGAGAGAGAGAGAGAGAGAGAGAGAGAGAGAGAGAGAGAGAGAAAAAAAAAACAGAACAGAGAGGTGGCAAATGATAAGGGACTGCAAGGCTGTAATTATGACTGGTGTCCTGTGATGAGGACTGAAGACGGAGAAGACTGGCAGACATAGGGAACACCAAGATTCCTTGTCCAGGAAAACAATTCTGGACACCTGTCATCTGGAGTCAGCGATGGAATTGATCAATAAGTCTGGGTCCTGTTATTAGTAGGCTCAATCCGAGCAGAATTGGCATTCAGGCCAGAAAAGAATAGGTTCGTAGATTGTATGTACTGTTTATGCAATCTGTTTGAACGTGTGTGTGTGTTTTTGCATTCCCTGTGTCAGTGTGTTTCATATCGCACGTGCGTGTAAAATTGTGTTTGTGTGTGTGTGTGTGTGTGTGTGTGTGTGTGTGTGTGTGTTGTGTGTGTGTGTGTGTGTTGTTTGCATTCCCTGTGCGTTTCATCTCGCTCGTACATGTGATTTAAATGAAATGGCATAGGACAGAATAAATGCTATTTAAGTACTGTTAATTGTTACTGAACTGGCATATATAAATATTATATAAAGTTTTCATGATCGTTGTTGAGTTGATATGTTAATCACCACCTTCTTCTAGTAAATATATTCTTCATCTGCTGATTCGAATCCTCATCTCAGATCGACCAGTCATAGAAATGTTGATGCGTTCCATAAATCGTGCTGCTATTCATGTTAGTGCTTGGATCATACCGCAAAGTGTGGGCATTTCTTTGTGCTTCATAACGCAAACAACTCTACTTAATTTTTCGGATGAGACTTAGTATAAACCGAGATTCCATGTGCGAACGCGTGCAGAACATCTTGTAGGCACGTTAAAACCTGTTCTGCCTTTCGGAAGAGTAAGTTATTGCATGCTGTCTGGAACGGATGATAAGCTTTTACAAAACTGCAATGAACATAGAGACTGGATGTGAAAAATTAACATAAGGGTGCTTATTCGTTTTCCTGGAAATAAAAAGAATTCAAATAAGCTAAAATTAAGAATACATACTGTCCACACAAGTGTCCAACTTGTAGGTATTCAACCTAAGTCTTTGAAGCCACTGTAAAACTGAACAATGCAAATGTCGGATTAAAAGAAAAAGAGGACGGAGACTATTCAACTATACAGTATAGAAACATCGGATTTTTTTTTAAAGGATGTAGACTACGTGTAAGAAACCACTATGGCAGGACAGGTCTTTCATAGGATTAGAACGATACATAACAATCCCAGTCTCACGCAGTGTTTAACCAGGAGCACAGGTTGTAACGTTTCACCTATCAATGCCTGTCTAAAATGTATAGTTATTCATTAAAAAAAATTCAGGTCATGAGTCTTAAGACCCCCCAGTGCCAGAGTGAAGCTTCCCGTCTCTATTCATTTCTCTGTGATCCATTCAAAGCAAAAAAGAGCGGAAAAGGTTTTCAGAGTATTGACAATTTTATTATTAGATTGCTGTGTGTGTGTGGATATTAAGGTCTAACGCAATAATAACAACTAAAGTGCCGAAAGCAAAACTGTTCGCTTTGTAGCTGGAACTAAAGCTTTCGCGTTAAAACAGGCATTTTATGAAATCTCGCCCACGTGCATGGGAAGCAAACAGAGGTTTGTGGAAAACATAGCGAGACCTTAATTGGAAAGCAGAAATCCAGGAAACAAGCAGAAGAACCTTTTTTTTTTCTTCTTTTTTTTTAAATGAAGAAAGCCCAATGGGAAAGCCGTCTAAAAGTTCAGAGCAGCAGCAGTAGGCTTAGAAGGTCGGAGTGTTATTTGTAGAGCTCTGGCTGTAGCCCTGAGAGCACTCACTCCCACGACATTCTGATAGGGCTGTGACGGGGTCTGTGAATAAAAGCCGGAAAGTGAAGTAAACGGTAAATCAATGACGTTCGGGCTGTCGCTTTCTGTAGTGTTTTGCTTCATTATCTGAGCAGGGATACAGATGGTCACACTGACTGCACTTGTTGTGTCAGTACAATGCGCTGCTGGAAATCATTATATGTATATATATTTATATTATGTATATCTATATTATATATTATATATTCATTACTATTATTTATGTCATCTCAAGGATCTATGTTCAATAAATCAGTCATGATATTCTTTGATTTTTACCCAGCAGTTCTCTGAAGCCATACTAGGGCTATAATAATCTGCGAATGACATATATATGATTTGTTCCTCTCTCTCTCTCTCTCTCTCTCTCTCTCTCTCTCTCTCTCTCTCTCTCTCTCTCTCTCTCTCTCTCTCCTCTCTCTCTCTCTCTCTCTCTCACACCCACCCACACACACACACACACACACACACACACACACACACACACACACACACAACACACACACAGACAGAGCAAACACTGAACCGTTGTGTTCACATACTACTCCAGGAACTCCATCCATTCAATGACATTCCTTATTCTATAACCGTGCAAATGGCCGCCTGAACTCTGCGTATATAATATACTACAATATTATCACGAACTCCTGGCGGAAATAACACTTAGGCCTCTCTTTCCCCAGTGATATGCGACACAACGGACAGAAGTCATCATGAACAAAGCCAGTCTCACGGACAAGTCATCCTTCACAACAGAGACAGCGGGGGAAAGAAGAGAGGAGAAGGAAGCAATCCCTAGCTGATCCCTCTTTCTGGATGGGGATTTAGACAGGCTTTGGTGCTGTAATGAGATGTCATGGTGATGGTTCTCTCTGCCTTCTTACTGACCGTGGTATGAATTAGAGTGTGGGCTCTTGAGGCTGGCTTAGGCTGGCCTCTGCTCTGGCTTTCTGCTTGGGGGCGAAATTTCTGGTGGCTGTCATAAGCTGTCGTGAGCTCTTATCTTTTTTTGCTCATCCAATTTTTCAAACAAAATCTCATCATGCTCTGTATGATTTATACTGGAGTCATGTCAGAATTGTTTAATTTATTTATTTTATTTGATGTTATTCTTCATGTATTTATTATTTTAGACGTATGCAATTAAATACTGTATTACGATTGGGATATTTGGCTATTTTGGGCCCCCTCTTATGTCTTGTTGAGATAATTATAAAACTAATAAAGTCTGCATTCCTGAAGACCTGTGTGAGTGTGGTGTGTGTTGTGTGTGTTGTGTTTGACTTTTGCTCTTTTTTGGACAGTCATCATCATGTATTTGGCATACAAGCTCCTCTCTCTCTCTCGTTCTCTCTCTCTTCTCTTCTCTCTCTCTGCTCTCTCTCTCTCTCTCTCTCTCTCTCTCTCTCTCTCTCTCTCTCTCTCTCTCTCTCTCTCTCCTCACCCCCCCCCCCTCTCTCATGTTTTTTGTATTGATATTAAATTATCGTGTGATTGATTTTCATTCAAATATTTGTTTGTTGCTTGCTCTTTTTTTATTATTATAAGATTTTCTTTGACTGAGGGCGGGAAGTAAAAGCACCACCACTGTGTATGCTCATTCTTTTCCTCAGTTACGTCTGTGTCTGTCGGTCACGTCTGTCTGTCTGTCTGTCTGTCTGTCTGTCTGTCTGTCTGTCTTTCTCTCTCTCTGTCTCTCTGTCTCTGTCTGTCTTCTCTCTCTCTCTCTCTCTCTCTCTCTCTCTCTCTCTCTCTCTCCTCTCTCTCTCTCTCTCTCTCTCTCTCTCTCTCTCTCCTCTCTCCCTTCCGGCCCCCTCTCGTAGTGTGTGTGTGTGTGTGTGTGTGTGTGTGTGTGTGTGTGTGTGTATGTGTGTGTGTGTGTTTCATGTGCACAACCTGGGGGCCGGTGGGGGGGGGGGGGGGGGGGACAGAGGATAAAAACGGTAAAATGTATATGATATTCAAGAAACGTTAGGTAAATTGGCTGAAATACGAGGTTGTGGGATAACAGACATTATAAAGGGGAAAATGGCACAAATAGAAAAAGAACAAAAGCAAGCAAGCAAACAAACAAACAAGCAAACAAAGGAATTAACAGACAGGATTTTCATGTTCATGAATGCAAAAGATCTTCCGTATCCAAGCTTTCATTCAAAAGCTGTGAAGGCATCCGATAATAATGGAGAGTGCTGAGCTTTTCTGAATGAAGACGCCTGTGTTTAAGTTCAGCGGTAATCAATAGTGTTCGCGTTTCACCTTTCGCAGCCTTTTCTAATTAAAACGCTGTAACACAATGCTTGCATGACAGAGGCTAGTGTGTTTGTTTGGGGGGGGGGGGGGGGGGGGGGGGGGGGGGTTGTTGTTTTTTTGTGTAGACTGCAGTTCCGTGAGGAAAACAGAACGATGGATGAGATTCAGTTTAAAATTGAGTCGATGTTGTGCATGTGCAGTGAGAGAGAGAGAGAGGGAGAGGGGAGAGAGAGAGAGGGAGAGGAGGAGGAGGCAGATCAGGCAGGAAAAGAAATTTGAAGGCAGTGATTAAGAATTTCTCATTGCGTCAGTTTCAAAATAATGAGCAGAAAAATGAAATGGGGCATTGTTGGAAGCCACATCCTATTTAACACAACCAGAAAGAAAAACCAGGAAGAACAAAGTGCCACTCATATTTTGTCAAAGGGTGATCATTCCGTGAAACTTAAAGCCCAAGACGTGCTCAGTTTGAAACAGAGAGATATAATACGTTGGGTTTTTTTCTTCACGCCTACGACAGATGCGTGACTCCACATAACTTTATGTTCTGGGTTAGGCACAAGCTACCCTAGAAAATAATTATATTCGAAGCCTCAAAAATACTTTATCAGCAAAATGCTGATAAGGGTAGTCTACTTCATGTCGTAAGGAGAGAGATGAGAAAGAACTCGCTGGTCAGGCCTATTAGTGTCAGTCACTCTTTGGGAATAGCCTTGCCATCAACTATAAGCAGTGTTAGAGATTTATTGGAAATTATTCTTTAAGTTAAAAATGAGTTAGGATGAAAAAAAAAAGAAAGAAAGAAAGCACAGCACTCGTGTATTAATGCATACGTACTTTTACATCATGCACTGTCATAAATACAGGATGCCTGGATGGACCATTGTGTAATTTATATACATGCATGAGGAAAAGGATTTGCTTTTTTCTGGTCAAAACTGCACGAATCTTCGACCATTTCATATCCACGAGTGACACATATATCTCAAAACAAAGCCCACGACTTATCATCCACGCAAATCGATATAGAGATGTCCCAGAGAAAGCAAAAGCCATAAAGAAGCATGGCCTGCTCGGCCGACAATCATTATCCATCATACTCAAAAGTCGATAGGAAATAAGAGGGGAGAAAGGAGCAAGCCCTGGCTGATCCCTCTTGTGATGGGGATTTAGGGCCGTGGCCCTGTAATGAGATGTGAGTGCAATATCTGGGTGTTCTCGTCAGCTATGATGTGAAGGGGTCCTAGGTTTCCCACCCAGTGCTAGAAGTATGATCAGTTTTGTTGTTCTTTTAAATAAATTACTTTGTTTATTTTTCATGTCAAATGCGTTTTTAGAATTTATCTGATAAGTGGGTCTGTGGTGGTGGTAGTGGTGGTTGTTGTGTGTGTGTGTGTGTGTGTGTGTTGTGTGTGTGTGTGTGTGTGTGTGTGTGTGTGTGACTCTGTGTGTGTGTGTGTTGTGTGCTGCGCACGTGCACGTGTGTGTGTATGTGTGTGTGACTCTGTGTGCGTGTGACTGTGTGCGTGTGACTGTGTGCGTGTGTGTTGTGTGTGTGTACGTGTGCGTGGGCGTGTATACGTGGGCGTGTATAATATTTACGCATTTGTGTTTGTTAACCCTTGCCAACATTTTATGTCTCTCGCACTTTTATTTCCTTGGTTATTGTGCTTGGGATTGATGTGTTTACAACAAAGGATCGTTCTTTTATTTTTTTCTGTTTTCTCTTCTATTTTGTTTCTTGGCTTCACTCTCTTTGTTGTTTGTTTCTTTATTTGTATTTTTAACTTTTTTTTTATTCATTAATTTTTGCTTTCTTTTCTCTTTGTTTTTTTTCATTTCTGTTATTTTCTGTGTTCTGTAATTTCTTCTTTTGTGTCCTTCACCTCCTCTTTCCACTCCGTCCCTCTCTCTATGTATCTCTAGCTTTTTTGTTTTTCTTCGTTTTTTTGTTTTGATCTTTCGTTTGCTTTTTTTCCTGTCATCATTCTGCATTGTGTGTGTTGTTTTTTTATTGTGACCCTTATTTCATGCTTGTTTTGCCTGTTTTCTTGAAAGTTTCAAATTTTGTTTAACGGTACAAGTCCTTGGGACAAAGGTTATTGTAGACAAATGTTACCATAAAGGTTAATGCATGTAATATACATACATACATACATACATACATACATACATACATACATACATACATACATACATACATACATACATACATATACATACACGTGTGTGTGTGTGTGTGTGTGTGTGTGTGTGTGTGTGTGTGTGTGTGTGTGTGTGTGTTTGTGTGGAAAAACCCATAATCTTGTTCTAAAGAAAGCTGTTCATTGTGTAAAGTTGTAGACAAACAGACACGCAAATGAGTCACACATAAAATGACACAAGTCATGTAACCTAGTCGTCACGCATCCTTTTATACAACAGAAAAAAAACCCACTCTACACAGTACAATGACAGAAGTGGCTCCTCTGCACACAGGTGTGTAACACAGGTGGTAGTAGTGGCCTTTATCTGCCTGGACTGTTCAATGACCTGGAGTCTAAAGGGTTAATGAGGGGGGTTCGGGCGGTGTTGTACGACATGAGGGGCTGGTGGGCAACAAAGGGTTAATGAAGGCGTGAGGTGAGGTGAGGTGAGGGGAGGGGGGTGGGGGGTCAGTGACCTGTGTGAGTGTTGCAGATAATGGATGTGGATGTCGCAGACCCCGGGGTTAAAGCCGCTCTTTACCCTCACCGTGAAGCCCTCGGCTATTTATCACCACCAGTTCTGCATTGTGTGGCCTCCCTTGTTGTCGTCTGCGTCTTGGCCAGGCCGGGCTTTTGTGTTCATGACTCATGTTTCTTTGTTCTTTTTTTTTTCTTTTTTGTTGTTGTTGTGGTCAGTCTCGTTTTCATTGTTCTTGTTTTGTAGTCTCTTCTCCCTTTCCCCCCCCATTTTCCCCCCTCTCCCTTTTTCGTGTGAGACATTCACACACACACACACACACACACACACACACACACACACACACACACACACACACACACACACACCACACACACACACACACACACACACACACGCATGCATGTATGCATGCATGCATGCACGCAGACAGTATGTAATTGTAGGTGTGAACGCACAGCCTTCCCCTCCTCCCAATACATACACAGGCTTAAGCATGCATGCATGCATGCACACATGCATGTACCGTGCACACTTAAATACTCTCTCTCAACAGACACACACACACACACGCACGCACGCACGCACGCACGCACGCGCACGCACACACACACACACACACACACACACACACACACACACACACACACACACACACGCACTTTAAATGGATATATGCATTCACTTTGTAGACATACGGTGAAACGTTTTGGCAGATGACAAGCACACAGAACTAATATACATGTATGGCAAAAAATAAACAACAAGAAACATTTAAAAAAAACAACAGCGAACAACCCAAAACAATGCATACAATCCCAGTACTAGTGCCAGTACACAGTCAACCTGTAGGACTAGGCCTATGTCTTGGAAAAAATAAAGTGAAGTCTTTTTCTTTCTTTCTTCTTAACCCTGCTCTCCTTGCATTTTTTCTATAACTTTATTCTTTTCGTCTTTCTCAGTTTCTCTGTGTGTGTGTGTGCTCGCGCGCGCGCGCGCGTGTGTGTGTTGTGTGTGTGTGTGTGTGTGTGCGAGCGTGCGTGCGTGCGTGTGTGTGTCATTCTGTCTGTTTTTCTTTCATTTTTGAAGTACGGGGGTGTGGAGGAACCCTAGGAGGGGGTAGTGTAGTATGGGAGCTCTAGAAGGGAGCTAGAAAAGACGTAATGAAAAGACAGCGAAAGCAGTTCGCCATTGTTCCCTTATAGCAATGGAGGTAGTAGTAGTTCTGTCGACCTCGGTCAATTGCTTTGGTCCCCAACACCAGACAGAGGGGGGGGGGGGGGGGGGGGGGGGGGGGGGGGGGGGGGGGGGGGGGGTCATAAAAAAAATAAACCTGGGAGGAAGGCTAGACACAAACGTCCTCCATCTCCTCCTCCTCCCCCCCTTTTTTTTTCTTTTCTCTTTTTCCTTTTTTGTCCTTCCTATTTCTCTTCTCCTCCCTTCTCCTGTTTTTTTTTTTCTTCTTCTCTTTCTTATCCTCATCCACCTCCTGTTGATTAGAGAAATAGACGAGTGTATGGGCGACCCAGGAGTGGGATTAAACTCTTACAAGCAGCCCCTCTTTCGTGCCCACCAGACATGTCAGCCTATGTCAGGGTTTTTTTTTTGTTTTGTTTTGTGGGTTTTTTCCTTTTATTTTTTCTTCTGTTATCCTGCAGGGGGTAGGATCTGGAATAGGGAAACTGGGAAATACCGGACTATAATCAATAAGCTTTGCAAGAGAAGTGAATGAGTGTGTGTGTGTGTGTGTGTGTGTGTGTGTGTGTGTGTGTGTGTGTGTGTGTGTGTGTGTGTAGAGAGAGAGAGAGAGAGAGAGAGAGAGAGAGAGAGAGAGAGAGAGAGAGAGAGAGAAGAGAGAGAGACTGTCTGTGTGTGTCTGTGCGTCTGTGTGTGTGTGTGTTACTGTGTGTGTGATGGTTGAGCACTAGCTGATTACCATTTGTTGGGGAATTAGACTGTCTTAAAGAGGGCGGGGGATGGAAGCTGCTTATTATAGCCTGTAGCTGTGGCAGGAGGAACAGACAGCTTATCATACAGTTTATCAAGTACTGTGCCCAGCGAGTTGTGGGTAAAGGGGTGGACAACAGATTAATCCTGCAGACTTTGGGAAAGGAAGAGAAGATAAAGAGCTAATTAATATCCAACAGGCGAAAGTAGAGTACTGATCTCGAAGTGGGCAGGACAACAGATGACCATTCATATCCAGCACGTCTTCTTCTTCGTCTAACGCTCAGACAGCAACTATTTGGCTGTCATATATATTCAGGAGCGAAAATGTGTTGCGCTGCCGTTGAGTGCCTGACAAGTCAGGTCCGGCGCATCCGACTTCGGCATAATCCGCAGTTGGGGGAGGGAGGGATAGTCTAGTGGTCAGAGCTTTGCACTTTCTCCAAAAACAGTCCGAATTCAATTTTCTGTAGAGAAATTTGTGATTGAAGATGCAGTAAAACAAAGTAGAATAGGATATACCTGCAGGCTGTGGGAAAGGGAGAGGGTTCTCTAAGTATATCAAGTGATGGGTGAGGGTTGCGGTGGTGGTAGAGAGAAGGTGTGATGGAAGGAAGGGGAGGTAAGGAGCTAATATATACTAGAGGGGAAAGTGGTCAGGTTGAGGACAGAGCCTTTGGTGGAATGGGGATAGGGGAACTCAGATGTGGGAAGGGGGGGGGGGGGGTCAGTACAGACACAAGGTGATCGATGATGAGGACTAGTTAGAATAATGAGAATGATGGTCTTCCCCTGGCTGTGGTCATGGGGATGGAAGTAGAGAGAGAGAGAGAGGGGTGGGGGTAGGGCATCAGACGATGTGGGTATTAGGGTGTCAAATGCCTGGTCATCAATCATTGGCAGGGTGTATTATAATATTATTATGCGGTCATTTCTCTGTTTCTTGTTGTTTTCATTTGAAGTTCAACTTTGTTGAAAAAAGAACGAGCACCCCCCAAAAATCATGTCTTCCTTCAAACATCGAGAGTGTTTATTGTTTGTTTTCATTGTAAGATGCAGGCAAACAGATAAACAGCGAAGCAGCGAGCCAGTACATTATAATACACTATACTACAAACACAAAACCTTATACACTAGATAGATCTCTACTAACAGACACAAACCCGGATATAAATCAACTAAAAGTCAGGCTGACAGACAGACTGACTGACAGACAGGTTTTTGTTTTATACAAGCTTTTGTATGTAGATCACAATTGAGGGAATGGATCTTTCCGCCTGGAGGTGGAAAGGGGTTAAACGTATTGTAGAGACGGATACATGTAGACATGGCTGGAGGCGGCAACAGAGGAGTGTGTGAGTGAGTGTCTGTGTGGAGTATTGGATGGAGGCACATGCCATAGCCAGGATTGGTGACTGATAGGGCCTACTGTGGTTGTAAACACCTCCTGCATGCACCGACGTTTGGCTATGTTGGCACTTAAGCCAGTCTTATATTGGTACCATGTATCAGAAACTGTGTTACTAAAGCCTGTCCTACATTGATATGATGCATCAGATACTGTTGTAACTAAAGCTTGTCCTACACTGATATGTATCAGAACGTTGGCACTAAGGCTGTCCTACACTGATATCATGTATCAGAAACTTGTTGCACTAAAGGCTGTCCTACACTGATATCATGTATCAGAAACTGTTGTTTCTAGAGCTTGACCTACACTGATACCTGATACTGTTAGCCTTAAAGCCTGTCCTACAATGATCTGACACTGTTGGAACTTAGAGCCAGTTCTACACGCACGCACGCGCGCGCGCGCACACTTACCACCACACACACACACACACACACACACACACACACACACACACACACACACACACACACACACACACACACACACACACACCACCCCCACACACACGCACATACACCCCAGGCGCACACGCACACATTCCCGTTCGAGGGGATTTTTCCCCCTGGAGTTAACATCAGTGCTGACTCCACTCTCCCAAAAAAGTCCTTCCGATGAGACTATAAACCGAGGCCCCGTGTGCGAACGCACGCAGAACATCTTGCGCACACGTTAAATCCTGTTCACGTTTCGTAAGAGTGGGCCATTATGTGCCGGTGGGACAGATGACAGAGAGAGAGAGAGAGAGAGAGAGAGAGAGAGAAGGAGAGAGAGAGAGAGAGAGAGAGAGAAGAGAGAGAGAGAGAGAAGAGAGACGAGGAGAGAGAGAGAGGGAGGGGGGGGGGGGGGGGGGGGGGGGAGGCAGGCAGGCAGGCAGGCAGACAGACAGACAGGTTGGAATCATATTCACGGTTGTTTGTTGTAGTTGGTTAGGGTTTTTTTATTCATAATATATTTTTTTTTAAAAGACAAACGTAGATAGCACAAAGCTATACTCCAACAAGAGAGCAATTTGCGCCGTTAGCACAGTCTGGTGACATTTTCAATAAATATCATGCTGCTTATTCGACGGTTCTTGATGTAAACAGAAACAGCTTTCCTGGGAATTTCCATAATTAAACCACGGTTAATTATTCAGCGACTGGCTTGCCTTGGCTTGGTTGGGCGCAAACTGTACTCTGCAGTGTGTGTGTGTGTGTGTGTGTGTGTGTGTGTGTGTGTGTGTGTGTGTGTGTGTGTGTGTGTGTGTGTGTGTGTGTGTGTGTGTGTGTGTGTGTGGCGCGCGACTGCGTGCGTGCGTGTGTTTGTGTGTGCGTGTGTGCACGCGTATGCATGGCTGCTGGAGCTCTCATTGTTGGCATTAAAAAAGTCTTGTGGTTGAAATCACCGTTTGATTGAGAGAGAGAGAGAGAGAGAGAGAGAGAGAGAGAGAGAGAGAGAGAGAGAGAGAGAGAGAGACAGACAGACAGACAGACAGACAGACAGACAGACAGACAGACAGACAGACAGACAGACAGACAGACAGACAGACAGACAGACAGACAGACAGGCAGCAAAGGGACGGACGGACGGACGGACAGACAGACAGTACTCCAGGCAGGCAGACAGCTGCTTCCATTACACTTTTCTCCAGAAGAAAAGAAACATATTCAATACTACCTCTCTCTCTGTCTGGGTTTTTTGTTTGTTTTTTGTTTTTTTTTAGCCAGTGCTGGCCAGCCGGTAATTGATTTAAGGACAAATGACTGTTTGGGGCTGATTGATTCCATTCTAAGGCAGACATTTACATGTGTTCCCTCCAAGCCCCTTCTCTCACTTCGGTAGAACTTTTCTCGATAGAACTTTTCTGGTGTTCTTTGAGAGAACCTGCCATATGATGTA
>CM060329.1:28393972-28398972 GCA_030674155.1 Stramonita haemastoma
TAAAAAAACAAAAACAACCCCCCCCCCACCCACCCCCAAAAAAAGCAACAACAACAGCAAACTATCTTTCCCTCTCTCTCGATATATGTAATGTATATATTATATACCACACCAGCATGTGGCGGGAAATGAAAGAAAACACCCTTCTACACACCACTTTGTTTTCTTACTCCGGGCTTCTTTCACGTCCACCACAAAGCTGACGCTGCACTCCCTAACAAAAGAAACATGAGCGCCGTGTGTGTGTGGGGTGTGTGTGTGTGTGTGTGTGTGTGTGTGTGTGTGTGGTGTGTGTGTGTGTGTGTGTGTGGTGTGTTGTGTCTGGGGCATAATTTATCATGTATGTACAGCCACTTGCGTTGTTCCCTGCTCTTTTTCCCTCTCTTTTCTTTTCTTTTCTTTTCTTGTTGTACACTTATAACGTTGCAGAGGTGTGTGTGTGTGTGTGTGTGTGTGTGTGTGTGTGTGTGTGTGTGTGTGTGTGTGTGTGTGTGTGTGTGTGTGTTGTATGTTTAGTATGTATGTATGTATGTTGTATGTATGTATGTATGTATGTATGTATGTATGTATGTATGTATGTATGTATGTATGCATGTATGTATGCATGAGTATGTATGTATGATGCATGCATGCATGTATGTATGTATGTATGTATGTATGTGTTATGTATGTATGTATGTATGTATGTATGTATGTGATGTATGTATGTATGTAGTATGTATGTATGTATGTATGTATATGTAATGTATGTATATCCATTATACATGTTCCAAACATCCTTGATCCAACTTTGATATTTTCTTTTTTTGTCTGCTTGCCTTGGCAGGTGTTGTGTGATGCTCATCGAAAAGTTTCAAGAACTTATAACCAGCTTCTGTCTCGTTTTTAAACAAGGCGAAGGTATAAAAGACAAAACCATGTAATACCATAAAAGAAGACAACTGAAATATGATAGTAGTGTGTGTGTGTGTGTGTGTGTGTGTGTGTGTGTGTGTGTGTGTGTGTGTGTGTGTGTGTGTGTGTGTGTGTATGTGTGTGTGTGTGTGTGTGTGTGTGTGTGTGTGTGTGGTGTGTGTGTGTGTTATATTGGTTATGAAATTGTTCTCTGAATATGATGACGACTCGCCAGGTGAGATATTTCCGAAGTACCATCTGAATACTGCCATCGGTACTTATAATATGTTCACTTCAGATCATTTTACGCCATCTATTCATTTATGTATTTTATTTTATACCACTTTTTGTCACAGCAGATTTCTCTGCGTGAAATTCGGGCTGCTCTCCACGGGGAGAGCGGATCGCCACAAGTGCGCGCCTACCCATCTGACATCTTTGCATAAATAAATACATGATATACATAAATTATATGCAAGTTAGGGCTGCAAGCTGGGCAGGAGTCTTTAGAGATACTCAGGTAGTCACGTTGAGTGTGTAAAAAAGGCGAAGATTATAATAGGAGACCAGCATGGTATTAGGAAAGATAATCGTTGAAGACACACGATACACTCACGCTATGGCAATGCAAAATGTAAAACCGTGCCATTCGATACGATTTGATGCAGTAAGCTATGACAAAGTGTGTAATTACAAGATGCAACGAGATACAACACAGTGTCGTTTTCTGGTACTATGTATATGATACACCACACTACGTTCTGGTACAAAATTTATAGCAGCGCACCACAGTACAGAAGTGCTATCAGATGCAGAGACACAGAGGTGGATCGGTGGTCTAGAGGTTACCGCGCCTGCCAAGGAAGCGAAAAGTCCGAGTCGGAGTGTGCGTTGGTTCGAATCCCGTTTGGGCCCAAAACTTTTCCGCCATCTTGTAGACCATGAGTGGTGGTTTTAGTGGTAGTCTTTCGGATGAGACGATAAACCGAAGTCCCGTGTGTTATATACATCATTATTTAGTGCACGTAAAAGAACCCACGGAAACAAGAGGTTTGTCCCTGGCAAAGTTCTGTAGAAAAAAGCCTATCTGATGGGGAAACAAATACAGTTGCAGACAGGAAAAAAAATAATCGGTGGCGCTGCACTTGTGGCTACGCGCTCTCCCCGGGGAGAGGAGCAGCCCGAATTTCACGCTGAGAAATTACCTCTAGACCACCGATCCACTGACACATTGATCTGGAGCAGAATGTTTACTTCTTCGTTTTTCCTGAGTTTTTTTGTGTCTATCTTTCTTTCCTTCTTTTCTGTGCGTTTTTAATCCCTGTGTGTGTGTGTGTGTGTGTGTGTGTGTGTGTGTGTGTGGTGTGTGTGTGTGTGTGTGTGTGTGTGTGTGGTGTTTTCTTCTTTCCTTCTTGCTTCCGTACTTTTGTGCGTAGTTGAAATTGTGGCCGGTCTGTTGTTGTCGAAGGTCTGGAATCGATAGCACTCGGTAAATGAAGTGTAGAAAATAATGGAGAGGAGAGGAAATGGCGCTATCTGCATGCTAGATCAAGGATTGTAAGTATTCTGTGATTAGCTAGTCCTTTTGTGTTTTTTCGTGGCACTTTGAGAAGCGACATAGCGTGATAGTCTTACCGGAAATTGCTAGTGAAATCGTGTGTGCACGCGTGGCGTGAGTATGTGAGGGTCTGCGTGCGCATAGTGTGTGTTTGTGTGTGTGTGTGTGTGTATGTGTGTGTGGGTGTGTGTGGTGTGTGTGTGTGGTGGGTGGGTGTGTGTGTGTACATTCGCGTCGGCGGCGAGAGAGAGAGAGAGAGAGAGAGAGACAGAGAGGAGAGAGAGAGAGAGAGAGAGGAGGTGGTGAGGGAGGGAGAGAGAGGAGAGAGAGAGAGAGAGAGAGAGAGAGAGAGAGAGAGAGAGAGAGAGAGAGAGAGAGAGAGAGAGAGAATTCCAAATTAATGTCTCCGGCACTTCCTGGTGTAGCCAAAGGAAACTGAGCAGTTTGTCGTAAATCAAGACTTTGAAGAATATCCTGTGGGATCTTCCTGTCTCTGAGCTACGTTTCTGACTTTAACTTTTATTTAATTTATTTGTTAGGATTTTTTTTGTTTTCTTTGTTTATGAATGGTGGTTGTGTGTGTGTGTGTGTGTGTGTGTGTGTGTGTGTGTGTGTGTGTGTGTGTCTGTGTCTGTGTCTGTGTGTGTGTGTGTGTGTGTGTTGTGTGTGTGTGTGTGTGTGTATGGGGGGGGGGGGTTAATGGGATATAAAAAATTGAGTTTCTTTTATCATTTAAAAAATCAAATCACTCTTTCCTTTTCTTTTTCATTTATGGTGGCTGGGATATTGATAGCATTCTCCTTTTGTTCGTTGAAATATGTTAGGATATATATATGCAATTTAGATTAAATACTTGCCTGTTTCAAAAAATGGGATACGTATGTAAAGCTATGCATATGCTTTTGCATTTTGTCTCCCCTCGCTTTCTGGGGTGGTGGTTCTTTTTTTTAATTATTATTATCACGCTCTGTTGTGTGTGTGAGGTTTTTTTTAAAGATGATGCCAGGGAACATCTTCGCTTCTTTTTTTCATTTCTTTCTGTCTTGTCTTTCTTTAGCTATAGCTGGTATTGGAATGACGCCGAGAGTTGTTCATTTATTGCTAAGCACTTCAGTGGGGCTTTAGGATAACAGTGCCAAGGTCGTTATGGCTTACACAGCAGTAACTGTGAATACTTTGTACTGCCACTTTCATTTCGATATAATATAATAATAATAATAATATATAATAATATATAGATGAGAGAGAGAGAGAGAGAGAGAGAGAGAGAGAGAGAGAGAGAGAGAGAGAGAGAGAGAGAGATGTGTGTGTTTTAACATTTTTATTTATTTTTATATCAAGGATAATGGAATAAACACTCATGTCAATTTTTTTACATCCAGTCCCCGTGTGTATGCAGTTTGGTAAATCTTGTCATCTGTTCCCACCGGCACACAATGGCCCACACTTACGAAAAGTGGAACACGCGTGCATGCGTGCGTGTGCGTGCGTCGTGTGTGTGTGTGTGTGTGTGTGTGTGTGTGTGTGTGTGTGTGTGTGTGTGTGTGTGTGTGTGTGTGTTTTTCTTTTGTATGGATTTTGTAGGTGCTAACTTTTTTAAATTTTCAATTACAAATCGTTTATTTTCATAGTGGTGTGATTGCTGTTATTTTTGCCACTGCAGCCACCAAGTCCTGCTAATATGGTGTCATTATTGATCCAATAAGAAGGAGGAAGGAAGAGGGGAAAGGAAAGAAAGAAACAAACAAACAACAACCACCAACGACGTCGAAGACAATAATGGCAGATCGGCCCAATAACAAGCCAATCATGAGCGAGCAAGCAGCTAGAAGAATAGATGATGATTGATGCAGAAGAGAGAGTGACGATGACAACGTTGACAACGACGATGGTGATGGTGATGATGATGGTGGTTATGATGATGATGATGATGATGATGATGATGATGAGATGGATGGTGTGTGGTGGTGGTGGTGGTGGTGGTGGTGGTGGTGGTGGTGGTGGTGGTGGTGGTGATGTATGATGTGATGTAGATGATGATGATGATGATGATGATGATGATGATGATGATGACGAAGACGGACGGGCGGCGGCGGTGACGACGACGAGATGATGATGATGATGACGACGACGGATAATGATGATGTATTGTATGGCACTCCAGGAGCAGGGACTCAGCCATGTGTATTCAAACGCTGTCAGATGGAATTGATTTTGCCCTCTCCCTGACATCTGTTGGGCGTTCATTCCCAAACCTTGAATTAAACTGTCGGAAGAATTGACCGTTATGTCATTTAAACTTTATTTCATTTCATTTCATTTCACTTGGGAGGGGAGAGCATCATTTCATTTTGTTTGTATTTTGATTTTTGTTTTGTTTTTCTCATTCTCTCGTACAGATCTCCGACCTTATCTTTTTTGCCATGTCGCGCGCAATGTCCTCACATTTTATCATCAATTTAATTTTGAATGAAATCGTAGTCTGTTTTCGTTGATGTGCTGTCTGCCTAGCTCTTTTTAATTATTTTTTTTATTAGGGTTGCATGCC
>CM060329.1:28410374-28422874 GCA_030674155.1 Stramonita haemastoma
GGTGATACATACAAATTTAATGGAAAGACAGACTGACGGGCAGACAAAAAAGAGTAATGATTCATTGTTTAGTGCCAGGTTTTAGAAAGATGTGTCAATAGGTACACAGGTCTCTCTATACTCCTTACACCATCATCACTGTCGTCATCATCATCATTATCCCCGGTGAAAGTGCACCGCCACACGAGTTGCGCCACCATTTGCTTTTTTAAAGTTTCCTGTCTGTATGTGTTTATGCTTCCCTATCGAAGTGACTGCTTGCCACATAATTTTGCCAGGGACAACTCTCTTGTTGCTGTTGGGTTCTTTTACGTTCACTGGAAATCCACTGCGCATAAGACCTCCGTATTATAGTCTCATCTGAAAACTAGCACCAAGACCACCACTCAAGATCTAGTGGCTAGGATTGGACTCGGGTTTCAAGTAGGTTTGAACCAAGGGTATCTCGCTTTCTAAATGGGCCAATACCACTAGACCTACAATCCTCCAAGGACACAACAAACGCTTTATTCGTTCGACCTCAGCACTCTGTGAATCTCACATGACAAATTGCTTTCGGGGGAGAAAAGGACGAAAGGTGAGGAGAGTATTTTCCAGTTCTCTTTTTCTTTCTTTTTTTTAGTTATCTCTTCCGGGAATATTAGAGTTCTGACAAGGAGGGGGCCGGTATGAATGTTGTCTTTTGACACGTACCCCATTTATCTTGTGTGAATACTCTCAGCTTCTCCCTCATCTTTTCTTTCCCTTTCAGCTTTCTCCTCTGATTTTGTCCAGTGGTCTGAGGTTTTTTACTGTCGATAGGCTTGGGGGACGGATAGCTCAGTGGTCAGAGCTCTCACTTTCCCCCCAGCCAAAGTTAAGCGGCATCGAACGTGGTTACCAATTGGATGGGTGACCGTTTTGTGCGCCTTTGGTTCACTACAGTCCCCCTAGTTCCCCAGCTGTGAATGGGTACCTACCCTCTTTAGATGCAATTCGAAAAAATGTGACAAAAGACCGGTTTGAGTCCCGTCCTACCCCGATATTTGCACAGTAACAGAGCCAACGGCACCAAGAGAGTGCTCTATTATATGCATACACACTTTACTAGCATCTTTGATATGAGTGGCTTGGTCTATGGCGACACCACAGCCTCAAGGAGGGAAGCATGGCTTGAATAGATACCAAGTTTGTCGGAACGAAGCCTAGTACAATGTATGCCAAAATACCTAGTAGTACACAGGCATTAAGGCATACGTAGATGCCTCTGTGTGTGTATGTTGTAAGTGTGCGTGTGCGTGTGCGTGCTCCCGCAGGCACGTGCGCGCGTGTGACTGTGTGTCTGTGTGTCTGTGTGTATGCGTGTGTGCGTGGTGCACGTGTGCGTGTGTGTGTGCGTGGTGTGTGCGTGCGTGCATGCGCGTGTGTGTGTGTGTATGTGTCCGTGTGTGAATGTGTGTGTATGACATCCCTTTTTTGTGAACGGTCAATAAAATGACAAATACACAAGCGTGTGAACACAGGCCCCTTTTTATCCTGTATTTCTACCTTTCTTTTCTAAATCAATAATGAAAAATAAAACTTGACGATGGCGAAGTTATGAACTGATGAAATGTTTAGCAGAAATGAATGGGGGTCAAAGGAAATAATGTCCGCTTCTTTCTTGAAAGCTTCCAGCAAAAAAAAACATATCAGAATGTTAGCCGATAATCATGTTTGTCAATACAAATGTTAACTCTGACACACGCTTCATTTGTCTTATGTGTGTGTTGCACAGTAAGGCCGTGGCCATAGTGAACCCGTCATTTTGACACCGTCAAAAAGACGGGCCGGTGGAAAAATGCTGCCCGGCTGAATTACTCTGTGGCGTCACTGAAAACGGCTGTGGGTGGCCATAGTAGACCCGGCCCGGCCCGTTCTTTTTGACCCGTCGTTTTGACGTTCGAGCAACACGTCCGTTTGCCGGGTCGACGGAAAGGAAAATAATCAAGAAAAACTTATTTATAGTGCTTCAAAAATTTTGACTACACAAACTAGTAAATTAACCTTTCCCGATTACATTCCAATGGTTTTGATAAAAGTTTTGGGGGGAGATTTTACGTAAAAACACTTTTTATGTCGAACTATTTTCTGTCGATTTGCGTCACCGCGGCAGCCTCATTTTTGCGTCACTCGCAGTCTCGGGGGTGACCATATTGTCAAAAGAGACGGCGGTTGACTATGGCCGCTTTGACGATCGTTTCCGTCAAAGAGACGGTCCGTCAAAACAACACGCCGGTTTATATGGCGTTGCACTAAAGGCTTCTTCTCCTCTGATTCCGTCGCTAACGTCAAATGGTTTAAACTGCATTGTCTGTACTGTCAGCTGTGTCTGTTGATAAAGATGTTACACACACATACAGATGCTTGCAAACACCCAAACATGCCACACACACACACACAAACACACACACACAAACACACACACACAAACACACACACACACTATAAAAGAAGAAAATAAATCACACACACACACACGCACACACAAACACACACACAAACACACACACACACACTATAAAAGAAGAAAATAAAATCACACACAGACACAAACACACACACACACACACACACACACACACACACACACACACCACACACACACATACACACACACACACACACACACACACACACACACACACACACACACACACACACACACACACACACACACACACACACACACACACACACACACCCCACCTTCACCAAAAGTTCTTCGGATGACACTACAAAAGAGGCCTCATGTGCGAACGCACGCAGAACATTTGGGTACACGTTAAAATCTGTTTCACTTTTTGATAGAGTAGGCCATTGTGAGCCGGAGGCAACAGATGACAACATTTACAAAACTGCATTCACACGGGGACTGGATATAAGAAAATACATGCGTGCTTATTTCATTATCCTTGATATAAAAGAATAAATAAGTAGATAAATAAAATAAATAAATAAATAAACACACATGCACACAAACACCACACACACACACACACACACACACACACACACACACACACACACACACACACACACACACACAACACACACACACACACACACACACACACACACAGTAAAATAAGATCAATGGGCCCCACACACTTATGGCTTCTAATCAATGACTGGCCAGCACTGCTTCAAACAACAGCAGAAGTAAAACAGACAAAAAGAGTGACAGTTATTGAAATCCTTTTTCTCTTTGGAAGAATTCTAAAGGAATCGGATTTCTGCTTTTAAACTACACTGTGTTTGAGAAACTCATTCACTTTTCATTAAAGAGAAAGGGGGGGGGAGAGAGGGAGGTAGGGAGAGAGAGGGGGAGGGAGACAGACAGAGACAGGCAGACAGACACAGAGACAGACAGACAGAGACAGAGAAAAACAAACACAGACAGAGATAGAGAAAGACGAGAAGAGAGGGAAAGGGAACACAAAGAAAGTAAGACAGACAGGACAGACAGACAGACAGGACAGAGACAGACAGACAGACAGACAGACAGAGAAAGAGACAGACAGAGAAGACAGACAGAGAGATAGAGATGAAGATGAATGAATGAATGAATGAATGAATGAATGAATGAATGAATGAATGAATGAACATTTTATTGAGGGAAAAGAATAAGCACAATCGTGGCTTGCTTTCATCCAGCCCTCTGTCCGAAAGACAAGTGAATCAATCAACCAATCGATTAAATAAACAAAGCTATGAAATGTCAAGGAATATCGGGAAACAGCAACACGTGAAATATGAGAGAGAGAGAGAGAGAAAGAGAGAGGAGGAGAGAGAAGAGAGAGAAGAGAGAGAGGAAGAGACGGAGAAGAGACAGAGACAGAGAAGGAGGAGAGGAAGAGAGAGAGATGATGATGACATACGGGGAGAGGGTGATAGCTGTGCATGTGTATTAGAAGGTTGTGGTGTGTGTGTGTGTGTGTGGGGGTGGGGTTGCGTGGCGTGCGTGTGTGTGTGTGCATGCGTGCGAGTGTACGTGTGTGTGTAGTGTGTGTGCGCGCGCGCGCGTGTGTATGTATGTATGTATGATGTGTGTATAGTATTTCGATGTATAATGGAACTTCGAAACCACCAATGCAAGTTCAGGTATCTGCCACTGGTGATGTAATAAGGAGGGAGAGAGGAGTGTTTACAGTGCTGACAGAAGCTGAATGGACTGTGTGTGTCAGACGACAACATTTGTGTTGGCACCGACATTGTCTGCATTCTGATAGTGCTGGAAGCCTTCAAGAGAGGAAACAGGAAAATGGCCTTCCATTCCCCCATCCCGCTCCCCACCCCACCCCCACCCCCACTCCGTTATTTTCCCCCAAATGTAATCCCTTTTCAGCAAAGCTAGGGCTTTGTTCTTGATCGATTTAGAAAGGGGAAAAAAGTCAGAGGGATTTGGAGGAGTGATGTGTGTAGGGGGATGAGTGTGTATGTGTGTGTGTTGTTTGTTTGTTTGTTTGTTTGTTTGTTTGTTTGTGTGGCAGGGCGGTAATTAGATTACTTCCCTTGCGATCGGAACTGCCAATCGCAGCGTCGTGGGTGTAACGTTTGATCCACACCTGTGAATTGTGCGACGTTCTGTATCGTTGGGGGGTGGTCGAAAGCCGTCCTCTGCATGCACTTTGCCCATAGCGGTAAAATGTAGTATTTATGCAGCCTCTTTTAGAGCCACATTCCACTGTCTGAAGTTGTACAGAGTCGCGGCAGATCAAATCTGCGCTCTGTTGCATTTGTTTGTTTGTTTGTGTGTATGTGTGTGTGTGTGTGTGTGTTTATGTGTGTTGAGAGAGAGTGTGTGTTTATTTTATTTTATTCTTTTATATCGAGGATAATAGAATAAGCAACCATGTGTGTGTGTGTGGGTGGGTGGGTGTGGGGGGATGGGGGTGTGTGTGTAAATAATCACCCACATAACTTCATCAGTTAATCAGCTACAACATTGACTAACGAAACAACCAAACTAAAAAGAAAAACCTAAAACCTAAAAGGGCAGGTACCCATTTACAGCTGGATGAACTGGGGGACTGCACTGAAGCCAAGGCGCACAAACGGTCACCCATCCAACATTTTAACCACGCTCAAAGCTGCTTAACCCAAGTGTGAGGAAAGCGAGTGTTCTGACCACTGAGCTAAACATATCCAGATCTAAGAAATAAACCCACACACTCTTTGTTTCCACGTCACAGACAGGAAAAGGATGTAGCGGTGTCATGACCTGTATCACGGTGTCACGACCTGTATCACGGTGTCACGGCCTGTATCAGCGTTACGGCCAGTGTCTCCATCATCCCCTATCATCAATAAAAGATCACAGCACTCACAGAGAAGGAAGCATCACGCCGTTAGTGCCTGCCGTTTCCTGGACAACCAGAAAGAGAGGATGATGCTTGGTGACAATGAAGGCGATGATATGAAGTGGATGGATGTCAAACTTTTTAATCAGTTGTTAAGAAGAATCTGTGTGCACTTTGTGAAACTTCGATGTTTTTACAGCTCAACTTGTTTTATACAGTGCCTATATAATGTTAAGGATTTCTCTCTCTCTTTTTTTTCCATTCCTTTATTTCGAGGATAATGGAATAATTATGCACTCGTATGTATTTTTAGATTATGTCCCTGTGTGTATTCGATTTGTAAAGGGTGTCATTTACTTCTCAAATGGCCCAATCTTCCAAAAGTTGTCCTCCCCTGTCTTCTTTGGTCTAAGAATCATCACTCTGTTATATATATATTATATATATATATATATATATATATATATATATATATATTATATATATATATATACATATATATATATATATATATATATATATATATATATATATATATATATATATATGTGTGTGTGTGTGTGTGTGTGTGTGTGTGTGCGTGCGTGTGTGTGCGTGCGTGCGTGTGTGTGTGTGTGTGTTGTGTGTGCAAATGTATCTGACATGTGTATAATACATTCAGATAGGATGTTAATAATGTGCTTTTACACAGGGTTGCAGTTTATGAATTGACCAAAAGGATTTGCAGTGGATTGGATTCAAAAACAGTGTGTTGTATTATAGGTTTTTTTTCGTTCCTCCGCAACAGCTCTGAGGTCTACCAGTGATGACATTTTGCATGATTATATGACTGTTTGCCTACAATTAAGGTAGCCACATTCCGACTTTGGAGAAAAACCAGAGTTAACTCCAGAAAAGTCCATATAATTGGAGCACTTGATGGCACATCAAACTCACCCCCTCACATTACTTCGCCTCAGAAGTCCAAAGCTCTTGTCATTAAGCTCGTCTATATACTCACTAGATGAAAATATCATCATTTGTTTTGATTACGGTTATCAAGAATTGTAACAATACATCATTCTACTCTCTGTGTGAACATTTCAGACAGAACAACCAAAAGGTTTCTTTAGGATCTGGGAGGTTTTTGTCACTACATAGAACATGTATTTTATCCTAAATCGAAACCCCAAAAGAACCACTCATCTGTTAAACCCAGGAGACATTAAAATATTACTCCCATGTGTTGCCTGCTTCTCTTCCCAGCATCCAGCAGGGGGGGGGGGGGGCGGATAGCCTAGTGGTCAGAACATTGCGCTGGCAATTTGAAGACCCGGGTTCGAGTCCGGTCGAGGAAATTTTCTTCCTGGAGTTAACATCAGTGCTGACTCCACTCTCCCCAAAAGTCCTTCGGATGAGACTATAAACCGAGGCCCTTTGTGCGAACGCACGCAGAACATCTTGCGCACACGTTAAATCCTGTTCCGCTTTTCGTTACGAGTAGGCCATCGTGTGCCGGTGGGAACAGATGACAATATTTACAAAACTGCATACACACGGGGACCGGATGAAAAAAAGCACATGATTGCTTGTTCTGTTATCCTCGATATACAAGAATAAATAAATAAATAGATAAATAACCTGACCCCTTGAC
Organism: Stramonita haemastoma; assembly: GCA_030674155.1. Classification (NCBI taxonomy): domain Eukaryota; kingdom Metazoa; phylum Mollusca; class Gastropoda; order Neogastropoda; family Muricidae; genus Stramonita; species Stramonita haemastoma. Next base: position 28,417,329 of record CM060329.1, read on the forward strand.
CTGTTCCTCCCTCTTGCCTACCCATTCTAAATACACAAGGCATATCTCCTACTGTTGAAGGTGAAAGTACTGTAAAATGGTTGAAAACAAACCAGACATGCCACCCACCCACAACAACAATCAAACATAAGGTGACTGATCATACTGAGTCCCTTTTTGATTAAAAAAAAATATATCTATATTTTTTAATTTTATACCACTTTATGTCACAGCAGATTCTCTGCGTGAAATTTGGGCTGCTCTCCCCGGGGAGACTGCGTCGCTACAAGTACAGCGCCACCTATTATTTTTTCCTTTTTTTTTCTTCTTTTTCCTGTCTACAACTGCATTTCTTTCCCTATCATTACTACCAAGCCCATTATGAAGGAGAAAATAATTTTAAATACATCTGGTATGAACAGAGTCAGCCATAACTACTCGTCCATCGCTGTTACTGCTAGTTTTTGCTATCACCGCCCTACCAGGAGAAAGATCACAGCAGCAGTCAGAGATAAGGAAACATCACGCAGTTCCTGCCGTTTCCATGACTACCAGAAAGAGTGGCTGATGCGTGTGGAGGAAAGGGAGGCAATCATGTTGATGGACATGAATGAAACTGCTCAGTTGTGAGTCGAAACACATCTGCTCCAACCCTGAACTACTCGTAAGCTCAGTGCTGTATATTTTTAATACCCCGATAATGTAAAAATATGTGACGTGTTGTTGTCTATTCTTGTATCCAAGAATTCAGTCTTTGTGTGGACTTTTTTTTTCTTGAAAGGCTTCTGACTTCAGTTTAAAAACAAAAAAAAGCAAACTGAGATGGTTCAGGCATATCACATGAACCTGCTTTTTCTTAATCAAATCATAAAAAAACATTTGTAAGTTGATGAAACTAATTAAGAACTTTTGCCCGATGGTGTTTACTTATGAGATATACTAACCATAAAAAAACCAAGACAACTACACATGACAGAAAAAATCCAATCATTTCTGTGAAAACCATAAATTGTATTCCACCTCCAAACGTCATATCAAACGAAGACAATAATCATAAACGCTGGAAAAGTATGAAACATAATACGCACGAGCAAATACTGATACAAACAGACAACTACAGCATGAGAGAAAGAGAGAGAGAGAGAGAGAGAGAGAGAGAGAGAGAGAGAGGAGAGAGAGAGAGAGAGAGAGAGAGAAGAGAGAGAGAGAGAGAGAGAGAGAGAGAGGAGAGAGAGAGAGAGAGGAGAGAGAGAGAGAGAGAAGAGAGAAGAGAGAGAGAGGAGAGAGAGAGAGAGAAGAGAATCCAAAGACACCACAGAGACTCTTTTTTTTCTCGGTCTGTCTGCCTGTTTGAATAAAGACAACAACAACAGCAACAACAACAAAACAACAACAATCTCTTCCATCATATTTTATCAGATCCCCCTTGTCCATTTTCTGAAACAGTTCCCCCAAACAGGATTTTAATTGTCATCTCTATTTCCCTCCCAATCCTCTCTCTTCTCTCTCTCCTCTCTCTCTCTCTCTCTCTCTCTCTCTCTCTCTCCCTCTCTCTCTCTCTCTCTCTCTCTCTCTCTCTCTCTCTCTCTCTCTCTCTCTCTCTCTCTCTCTCTCTCTCTCTCTCTCTCTCTCTCTCTCTCTCTCTCTCTCTCTCTCTCTCTCTCTCCTGCTCTCCCCGGGGGAGAGATAGACCATAAGAACTATCCACCTTAAGATGATGAAAAAAATCTTTTCCATTTGTTGCATGGCTGATTTTGTTAGTCTGTTGGGAGAGGGGAAAAGAGCCTTGGGAAAATGTCGCAACTTTCATAGATAAGAGAGAGGGGGAGAGAGAGGGGGGGAAGGACAGGGGGGAGGGGAGGGAGAGGGGGGGGGCGTGTGTGTGTGTGTGTGATGTGTGTGTGTGTGTGTGTGGTGTGTGTGTGTGTGTGGTGTGGAGAGAGAGAGAGAGAGAGTGAGTGTGTGTGTGTCTCTCTCTCTCTGAACTCTGAAACTATTTAATGCACCTCGGCCTTTGGCCACAATACATTTTAAGGTACAATGGTGAAAAGAAGAAAGAAAAAACAAACAAGCAAACAAAAAGCCTGCGTAATCATAATTGCTCACAAGATTTGTTTAGACCTTGGCAATACAGAGAGAGAAGAGAGAGAGAGAGAGAGAGAGAGAGAAGAGAGAGAGAGAGAGAGAGAGAGAGAGAGAAGAGAGAGAAGAGAGAGAGAAGAAGAGAGAGAGAAGAAGAGAGAAGAGAGAGAGAGAAGACAGAGAGTGAGAGAGGAGAGGATGGGGGAAGGATGGAGGAAGACATAGAGCCAGACCGAGACACATATAGACAGACAGACAGACACGAGACAGACTCAGACAGGCAGACAGACAGACACGGACAGGCAGACAAACAGATAGACACAGACAGACAGGCAGACAAACAGACAGGCAGACAGACAGGCAGACAGACAGACAGACAGACACAAAGATACAGACAGACAGACCGACAGACAGACAGAGACAGGCAGGCAGGCAGACACACAGACACACAAATGGAAAGTTAGAGAACCAGAAACAGACACATCAAACTACACAGAAGGGAAGACCCACCAAAAAGAACTCTGGCTACATCCTCCACTGTATTCCCCCCCCCCCCCTCTCTCTCTCTCCTCCTCTCTCTCTCTCTCTCTCTCCTCTCTCTCTCTCTCTCTCTCTCTCTCTCTCTCTCTCTCTCTCTGTGTCTCTCTCTGTCTCTCTCTCTCTGTGTTCTCTCTGTCTCTGTCTCTGTCTCTGTTTCTGTTTCTCTCTCTCTCTCTCTCTCTCTCTCTCTCTCTCTCTCTCCTCTCTCTCTCTCTCTCTCTCTCTCTCTCTCTCCACACCCCCTTCCCTGTCTGCACTATCTCAAGGTATCAGCTGCTGTACAATCGTCCCTGCCCCTCCCCCTTGGTCATGCACCAATCATCACACCCATCCTCACCCACACACCCCTTCCCCCTCAGATAGCCGAAGGACCCAGGAATAATCCGAAGACATAACACAGTAGGCTGGCTAAAGGAAGAATGACACGACATAGCACAATCTATCTATCTATCTATCTATCTATCTATCTATCTATCTATCTATCTATCTATCTATCTATCTATCTATCTATCTATCTATCTATCTATCTATCTATCTATCTATCTATCTATCTATCTATCTATCTATCTATTAGTCTGGCAACTGTGGGGGGCATCCCTGAAGACTTGACAACCAGTTACCTCCATTCCTCTCTCTGCTCTGCCTTTCTCAGGGTTTTGTTGAGTTCTAGGCCTGCCCTACATTGGAATGACCAAGGGAAACAGCAAAACAGCTTACGACACTTTGAAAGCACTAACGAAAACCACACAGCCTAAAGCCTCTGTTATTGAAGACAAAGAAGGAAATCTTTTAACGGAAAACAATGCCATCCTCCAACGCTGGACAGAATACTGTGAGGGATTGTGCAACTACCCACTACGCCCAGATACCAACAGTTTCTGACAAACCCCCTGAACGCCAAGATAAAGACCCACCAATACTAAGGTGTGAAGTAGATGCAGCTATTAAACAATTGAAGAAGGGGAAGTCCCCTGGAATCGATAACATCCCAGCTGAACTCATAAAAAATGGAGGGAATGAAACAGCAAGGCAATTCACAGAACTTTGTCAGAAGATCCACGACACCAAAGAATGGCCAAAAGAATGGACACAGTCTCTTGTAATACCCCTGCCAAAGAAAGGAAACCTCAAGCAATGCCAGAACTACAGAACCATCAGTCTCATAAGTCATCCTAGCAAGATCATGCTGCAGGTAGTCCTCAACAGACTGAAAAACCAAGCGGAAAAACTCCTGGCAGAAGAACAAGCGGGCTTTAGACCAAAACGCAGCACAATGGAACAAATTTTCAATCTGAGAATTCTGATAGAGAAGCATCTCCAACACCAAAAAGACTTGTACCACAATTTCATAGACTTCAAAAAGGCCTTTGACAGGGTATGGCATGACGGCCTCTGGCAAGTACTCAGGCACTTCAACATTGACAGCTGCCTAATTGAAGTCATCAAGGCTCTGTACGAGAACGCAAAAAGTGCAGTTTTCATGAACAATCACGTGGGCGAGTTCTTCAAGACCACGGTTGGGGTTCGCCAGGGCTGCCTTCTCTCACCTGTATTCTTCAACCTCTTCCTCGAAAACATCATGACAGAGACACTGCAAAACCACCACACTTCCATCTCCATTGGTGGAAGACCCCTTTGCAACCTCAGATTTGCAGATGACATTGACCTCATGGGCAGCAGCAAACAAGAACTGCAAATCCTCAGACAATTTAACAGATCGAGCGAGCGCATACGGCATGGAGGTCAGTACAGAGAAATCAAAGATCATGGTCAACAGCGCAAGTAATGACATCACGGAAATAAAGATGAATGGAGAAATACTAGAAGAGGTGAGCCAATTCAAATACTTAGGCTCCATCCTAACAAAAGATGGCACATCAAACAATGAAGTGAAAGCTCGCATTGCAACAGCAACATCTGCTCTAGTCAGACTCGAGAGGATCATCAGAAGCAACAACATCAGCTTCGGCACCAAATACCACCTTTACAAATCCCTCGTGATATCTATCCTCCTATATGGCTGTGAATCATGGACTCTGACAGCAGAGTTAGAGAGGAGAATCCAAGCATTCGAGAACAAGTGCCACAGAAGACTCCTCAAAATAACATACAAAGAACACAAGACAATAACTATGTGAAAGAAGAAATCAAAAAGCGTGTGGGGCCCCAAGAGCCTTTGCTCTCCACCATAAAGAGGAGAAAGCTGATGTGGTTTGGTCACACCACAAGACACAACACCCTAGCAAAAACCATCCTGCAAGGAACAGTCGAGGGCAAGAGAAGAAGAGAACGCCCAAAAGAAATCATGGGTTGACAACATCAAAGACTGGACCGCCCAACCCCTGCAACACCTCCTACTGGCCACACAGGATCGTGAAGCATGGAAAAAGATCTCTGTTGCGTCTTCTCTCATGTCCCCCCTACGTCCTTTGGGACATGGGACTGAGTGAGTGAGAGTGAGGCCTGCCCACTGGCTGATGTTGTCCTCCCATCTCTTCTTTGGTCTGCCTCTTTTTCTTCCTTCCTGGACAGTGCCTTGCACTATTGTTTTTGCAAGTCCTTTTGATCTTGTGACATGCCCGTACCATTTAAGTTTACACTTCTTTACGATTGATAGACGGTTTTCTTAGGGCCCAATGATTTGCTGGATTCTATTATGCACGTTTCCTTTGCTTATGTGGTCTGTATAGTCATAACACAGTAGTATGGCCAAACGGAATAATCACAACATACATAGCAGGATAGCCAAAAGGAATAATCACAACACATAACACAGTAGACTGGCCAAAGAAATAATCACAACACATAACACAGTAGACTGTCAAAAAGGAATTATCACAACACATAACACAGTAGACTTTCAAAAAGGAATTATCACAACACATAACACAGTAGACTGTCAAAAAGGAATAATGACAACACATAACACAGTAGACTGTCAAAAA
>CM060329.1:28427874-28437874 GCA_030674155.1 Stramonita haemastoma
TTCTTTTAGAAATTTGGGAAATATAAACTAAAGCATTGCTTAAAAAATGAATTATGGAAAACAAAAGTAACAGAAAACAGTTGATGATCTGTTTTTAATGGGAATAAAAAAAACTTAATACAGGTCAGTTCTTCCGACAGTTTAATTCAAGGTTTGGGAATGAACGCCCAACAGATGTCAGGGAGAGGGACAAAATCAATTCCATCTGACAGCGTTTGAATACACATGGCTGATCCCCGTTCCTGTAGTGTCATATAATACATCGTCATCATCATCATCATCATCATCATCATCATCATCGTCGTCGTCGTCGTCGTCGTCATTATCGCCGTCTCTCATCATCATCATCGTATCATCGTCCTCGTCGTGTCTTCGTCGTCGTTTCATCATCATCGTCGTCGTCATCGTCATTCACCATCACCGTCGTCGTCGTCATTTCGTCGTCATCATCATCACCATCATCATATCTTATCTTCTCGTTGTCGTGTCGTCATCATTTCTTACCACCAACATCATTCCCAATCATCACTTCTTCTTCTTCTTCTTCTTCTTCTTCTTCTTCTTCTTCTTCTTTCTTCTTCTTTTCTTCTTCTTCTTTTGCTTCTTCTTCTCTTCTTCATTCTTCTTCTTTTCCTTCTTCTTCTTCTTTGCATTCCTCTTTGCATTCTTCTTGCTTCTTTTTTGCATTCTTCTTCCTCTTCTTTTGCATTCTTCTTCTTCTTGCATTCTTGCTTCTTACATTCTTTGCATTCTTCTTCCTTTTCGTCATCATCACCACCACCATCATCACCATTACAATTACCACCATCACCATCAGTATTATTGCTACCATCATAACCATGGCCGTCATAATATTAACAACGTTCGTTCATTCATGTATACATCCATTCGTTCGTTCACTCATTCCTTCCATCCTTCATTCATTCATTCATTCATTCATTCATTCATTCATTCATTCATTCATCATTCCGTCGTTGTTCATTCATTCATTCATTCATTCATTCATTCATTCATTTCATTCAAGCATTCATGCATTATTCATTTATTCAATCGTTTATTGTTCGTTTGTTTATTCACTTTCAATTTACTCATTCGTTCATTCATTCGTTTATTTACTCATTCATTCATTCATTCATTCACTCATTTTATTTATTTATTCATCATTCTTTCGTTCATTCGTTTCATTCATTCATTCATTCATTCACGTTACTTTCAGCCCAGCGGACAGTGAAGGTCACGTCAGGTCAGTTACTGGTTTAATTCCAGACAGGTCAGTGACCAGTCCTGTCAGATGTACCTGCCAGCCCCCTTAGCTATCAAAGCTAACCAGCAGTTAACTCCTCTGGAATTAACATCAGTGCCAACTCCACTCTCCCCAAAGTCCCTCAGATGAGACTATAAACCGAGGCTCCGTGTACGAACGCACGCGGAATATCTTGTGCACATGTTAAAACCCGTGCCCTTGTTCGGAAGAGTAGGTCACTGTGTGCTTGGTGGAAACGAGATGACAAATTTACAAAACTGTAATATACACGGGGACTGGATGTAAAAAAGCACATGAGTGGCATTCCATTATCCTCGAAATCAAAGAGGTTTTATATTTAAAAAATATAATAATAAAAAAGGACTGTGAAAGACACAGTTTGTGGGATAAAAAGTAAGTTAAAACTGTGCCCATAACCTATGTGGTCGTAGGGGGCGAGGCATCAGAGACCTCAGTTTCTCTAGGGGCCAGCATGTTGAGGGCGGCGCCCATCTCTTCTCTCCTCGCTGCTTTACCTTCCCTAACCTAAAGAGGGCAAAGGTACCCATTTACAGCTGGGAGAACTGGGGGGGACTGTACTGAAGCCAAGGCGCACAAACGGTCACCCATCCAACTGGTAATCACACTCGATGCTGCTTCACCTTAGCTTGGGGAAAACGAGTGCTCTGACCACTGAGTATCCCGTCCCCATTTGTGTGATATAGCCACAAAAATTAAGTACCATGAGACAAATACCTTTAAGACTGAGCACAGCTGTGCTGACGATATCAAACGTTAAAGAATAATGCTTTGCAGTGACAAGAGATGCATCAATCATGGATCACCACTATCAGCCTTATTATGATAATAATCATAGCTATGATTTTCTTGTTTTATTTTGTCGTAGGTGCTTTTCTTGTAACAACAGAAGTTTTAATATCCAGCAACAACCGGAGCAGCAACAGCAACAACAACGGCAACACCATTTGCATCATTTTTGGGGGGACGGGATAGCTCAGTGTCAGAGCACTCGCTTTCCCCAAGCTAAGGTTAAGCAGCATCGAGCGTGGTTACCAATTAGATGGGTGACCTTTGCCCCTTTGCTTCAGTACTGTCCCCCAGTCCACCCAGTTGCATGGTACCTGCCCTCTTCAGGGTCAGGGAAGGTAAAGCAGCGAGGGAGAGGAGATGGGCGCCGCCCTCAAGATGCTTCCCCTAGAGAAGCTGAGGTCTCTGATGCCTTGCATGCTCCCCTACGACCACATAGGCGATGGGACACCTTTACCTTCACCAAAAAAAGACGATTAAACAGTGAAGGAACACACTGCAGAAGAAAGAAAGAGAGCAGTAGTAAAACAGCATCAGCAGTATAAACTGAACAACACAAGCCCTGTACAAGTTAGCAAAGCGATTCGTACTAAAGCAACACTGAAGGGAAACCGGCTCACTACAGAACAGACCAGATACAACCGTTTCTCCTCATGACCCATGCTGTTTGTTCGTCTGACAACTTTATTTACTCTGCACTATCACATCCATCCATTCTTACAACAGCAGGTCACAGCACAATTCTAGCCACACAAAAATAGCTCAGTGTCTATAAACGTTCAGTGTTTTCCCCCTATGTCTGGGCAATCTAGAACTGATTCCAGTGACAGTAAGCAAACGAGAGAAGAGGGAGAGAGAGGGAGGAGAAGAGAAAGAGAGAGAGAGAGAGAGAGAGAGAGAGAGAGAGAGAGAGAGAGAGAGAGAGAGAGAGAGAGAGAGAGAGAGAGAGAGAGAGAGAGAGAGAGAGAGAGAGAGAGAGAGAGAGAGAGAGAAGAGGGAAAAGAGAGAGAGAGAGAGAGAGAGAGAGAGAGAGAGAGAGAGAGAGAGAGAGAGAGGAGAGAGAGGAGAGAGAGAAGAGAAGAGAGAGAGAGAGAGAGAGAGTGAGGGGGGGGGGGGGAAGAGGGAGAGGGGGGAAAGAGAGAGATTTGATTTGATTTGATTTATTCTTTTATATTGAAGATAATGGAATAAGCACTCATGTGCTTTTTTACATCCAGTCCCCGTGTGTATGCAGTTTTGTAAATGTCATCTGTTCCACCGGCACACGATGGCCTACTCTTACGAAAAGCGGAACTGGATTTAAATTGCGCAAGATGTTCTGCGTGCGTTCGCACACGGGGCCTCGGTTTAAAGTCTCATCCGAAAGATTTTGGGAGAGTGGAGTCAGCACTGATGTTAACTCCAGGAGAAAAATCTCCTCGACTGGACGAGAGAGAGAGAGAGAGAGAGAGGAGAGAGAGAGAGAGAGAGAAAGAGGAGAGAGAGGAGAGAGAGAGAGAGAGAGAGAGAGAGAGAGAGAGAGAGAGAGAGAGAGAGAGAAGAGAGAAGACAGACAGACAGACAGACAGACAGACAGACAGACAGGACAGACAGACAGACAGACAGACAAATTAATAGAGAGACAGACTGAGAGAGACAGACAGACAGAGACAGAGAGACAGTGAGACAGACAGAGACAGAGAGAAAGAGAAAAGAGACAGAGACAGAGACAGTATATACCACGCTTAAGATATCAATGACAGGCCGCTATCTCGTGTGTGTGTCTAGAATGTTGAAGAATCAACGTAAGCTTGAGTCATTATCAAGATAGCAGCAACAGGTGATTGTAACTATTATGAAAGGGAATAACAGATAAACAGACTCCACCAAAACAGGCTGGAGTGTGTAGTGTGTAGTGTGTAGTGTGTGTGTGTGTGTGTGTGTGTGTGTGTGTGTGTGTGTGTGTGTGTGTGTGTGTGTGTGTGTTGTTGTTGTTGTCTGTTTTGTGTCTGTCTGTCTGTCGTGTACATGTACGTGTACGTGTACTGCAGTGTGTGTGTGTGTAGGTGTGTAGGTGTGTATGTAGTGTGTGTAGTGTGTGTGCGTGTATACTGTGTGTGTTATACTGTGAGTGTACTGTGTGTGCGTGCGTGTGCGTGTGTGTGTGTGTGTGTGTAGGTATGGGTACGTGTATTGCTGGAAAATAAGGTCTTCGACCCTTTCTGAAAAGCACATGTTGCAGTTCACTGACTTGTAGAGCATCCCATTAAACTTCACTCCAGCTTACTTGTATTGCATTGCTTTTACAGCATCATAACCTCAGCAAATCTCTTGGAGTGGCATCTGAGCTGGCAAGGTAGTGTAGTGGTTATAGTTGAGATTTGAAGGCCTGGAGTTGAGCCTGGGTTTATCAACCACTAAGACACCCGTTCAAGTGGATCCCTCCTCCCCCTAGGCCCTACTCTCCGAGTTAACATCAGTACCAACTCCACTTACCCCAATACGTCCTTCGGCTGGACTATAAACCGAGGTTCCGTGTCCAAATGCGCGCGCTCTCTCTCTCTCTGTCTCTGTCTCTCTGTCTCTGTCTGTCTGTATGTCTGTCTGTCTCTGTTTTTCTGTCTCTGTCTCTGTCTCTGTCTAGTCTGTCTCTGTCTCTGTCTCTGTCTGTCTGCTCTGTCTCTGTGGTCTGGTCTGTTGTCTGTTTTCTCTGTCTCTGCTGTCTTCTGGTCTCTCTCTCTCTCTCCTCTCTCTCTCCCCTCACTCTCACTACTCACCACAACACACACACACACACACACACAACACACACACACACACACACACACACACACACACACACACACACACACACACACACCAGAGAAATCGCTAACATATATTTTTAACTGTTGCTGATGATAGCGTTTCTCCAAAAACACAAAAGGTCAGACGGGGATGTCAAAGAAAGTCAAAGGTCACGGTTCAGAGGGCAGACTGGAAAGATTCCAACTTGCGTGCTGCTGTTATTCTTTCTTGCTGATCTATTTCCTAAACCACCGATACATCGATCTGCTACTGACATTTCAAACGACTAGTGTGTGTGTGTATCTCTGTGTCTGCACGTCACAATCCCCCCCCCCCCACCTCCCCACCGCCGCCAAAGGGTACTTAGGAACACATATATACACACACGCATGCGCGCGAACATTCACACGCACACATACATACACACTCAAACGTATTTACGTTTTCGCACATACACATACACACACATCCACATGCACACATATGCCCATGTACACACACGCATGTATATCCTTGCACACAAACACACACACATGGACACACACATACATACTCAAATGCACGCACATATGCACACAAACACACACACACGTGCACGCACACCACACATACACATACAGACATGCACGCACACGCACGCATGCACACACACATACACACACACTGTGAGGGCAGGATGAAAAAAGTTGCGTAAACTTAATCTTTTACACTCAATAAAGATTATTTTGACTTCACTTGACATCACACACACACAAAACACACACACATGCACACACACGCGAGCGCGCGCGCGCGCGTACGAACGCACACGCACACACACACACACAAAACAACACAAACACAAACACGAAACACACACACGAAACACACACACGAAACACACACACACACACACACACACACCACACACACACACACACACACACACACACACACACACACACACACACACACACACACACACAGAGTAAAATAAGATCAATGGGCCACACACACTTATGGCTTCTAATCAATGACTGGCCAGCACTGCTTCAAACGACAGCAGAAATAAAACAGTCAAAAAGAGTGACAGTTATTGAAATCCTTTGGATTCGTTATTTAGAAGAAGTCCAATTGAATTGGCTTTGTGTTTTGTTTTGTTTTTAACTAAAGGCTTTTAGAGAAACTCGTTTAACTTTTAATAAATGTAAGAGAATTAGAAAGAGAGAGGGAAGGATAGAAGGAAGCAGAGGAGAGAGAGAGAGATTTGATTGATTTGATTTGATTTGATTTATTCTTTTATATCGAGGATAATGGAATAAGCACTCATGTGCTTTTTTTACATCCTGTCCCCGTGTGTATGCAGTTTTGTATATGTCATCTGTTCCCACCGGCACACGATGGCCTACTCTTATGAAAAGCGGAACAGGATTTAACGTGTGCGCAAGATGTTCTGCGTGCGTTCGCACACGGGGCCTCGGTTTAAAGTCTCATCCGAAGGACTTTTGGGGAGAGTGGAGTCAGCACTGATGTTAACTCCAGGAGAAAAATCTCCTTGACCGGAATCGAACCCGGTGCGTCAAATTGCCAGCGCAATGTTCTGACCACTATCTGCTCAGAGAGAGAGAGAGAGAGAGAGAGAGAGAGAGGGGAGAGAGAGAGAGAGAGAGAGAGAGAGAGAGAGGGAGAGGGAGAGAGAAAGAGAGGCACAGAGAGAGAGAGAGAAGACACACAGACAGACTGACTAACAGAGAGACAGAGAGGGAGTGCATTGTACATGTACGCGTGAGTACATGTGTCTGTATGTGTGTGTGTGCATGCACGTGTGTACCTGCGAATGCGCGCGTGTGTGAATGCGTGTGTGTGTGTTGTGTGCATGTGCATGATTGTGCAAAATGTAAAATCCAAATCAAGTGATTTCAGTGTGTGAATACCCATCTGTATGAAATTGAATACATAATGAAATAAATATCATATATACATATATAATTATATATATGTGTGTGTCTGTCTGTCTGTGTGTCTGTCTGTCTACCTGCCTGTCTGCCTGCCTGTCTGTCTACCTGTGTATCTTGCAGCCAGTTTGCCTGTTGACACTCTTCGGTATCACAACGTCCATGTATTTCAATCATTCGGTTAATTTAAAAACGCTTCCAAGAACGGAACACAAAACCTTTGACTTTGATGATACAATCGGAGGAGAGAGGGGTGTTTACAGTGCTGACAGAAGCTGAATGGACTGTGTGTGTCAGACGACAACATTTGTGTTGGCACCGACATTGTCTGCATTCTGATATTGCTAGAAGCCTTCAAGAAAGGAAACAGGAAAATGGCCTTCCACCCCAATTCCCTTCTCTCCTCTTCTCCTCCTCCCCCCTCTCCCCCAAATGTGATCATCTTTCAGCAAAGCCGCAGCTTTGTCCTTTATCGATCTCCAGGAAATAAAGTCAGGAAAACTGGAACAACTAGAGTGGCGCTCTGTGAATGTGTCTTGGTGTGGTGTGTGTGTGTGTGTTGTGTGTTTGTGGGGGTGCGGGTGTGGGGGCTGTGTGTGTGTGTGTGTGTGTGGGGGGGGGGGGGTTGTGTTGTGTTGTGTGTTGTGTGTTGTGTGTGTGTGTGTGTTGTGTGTTGTGTGTTGTGTGTTGTGTGTGTGTGTGTGGTGTGGGGGAGGGTATTGTGTGTGTGTATGAAAGTCAAAGTCAAAGTCAAAGTCAAATCAAACTTTTCTTTCCAGATGATACATTGAGTAAGCAATAGATTTGGGTTCATTTTTTTAAGCCATCTATCTAGGTGTGTGTGTGTGTTTGTGTGTGTGTGTGGTGTGTGTGTGCGTGTCTGTGTGTACGTGTCGTGTGTATATGTGTGTGTGCTGTGTGTGTGCGTGTGTATAATATGTGTATGTGTGTCTGTGTCTGTGTGTGTGCGCGTGTTTTGTGTATATGTGTGTGTATGTGTCTGTGTGTGTGTGTGTGTGTCCGTGTGTGTGCATGTCTGTGTGTCTGTGAGTTTGTATGTATGGGGGCGTGCAGGCACGAGTACGTGTGCGAGGAGGGGAGGAGGGGGGGAGGTAAGTGTTGTCAAATCCTTAGGGGAAGAAAAAACCTGTAAGGTGCAGACAGACACTAGCAAGTTTTTAAAAAAATTAACAGAAGCCTCTGGGTGTGTTGGTATCTACTTCAGGAAATAAGATTTGCAAGAAAGAATAACAGCTAACAGCACACAAGTTGGAGCATTTCCCATCTACCCCACACCCCTACCCCTACCCCACCCCTGCATCGTGTGACCTTTGACTTTCTCTGACATCATTGTCTGACCTCTGTGTTTTGGATCAGCTACAGTGGTAGTAGAGATATTCTGTGTGAGTGAGGGAGGGAGGAGAGTGAGTGGGGTGTGCGTGGTGTGTGTGTGTTGTTTGTTGTGTATAAATTTATAATATTATTATATATATATATATATATATATTATATTGTGTGTGTGATATATATTAATGTTTGTGTGTTTATGTGTGTATTTATGTATGTATGCATATTTGTGTGTTTGTGTTGGGGAGAAAGACTGAGAGAGAGAGTGGCACGATATACCGTGGAAAGCAGGGGACCGCATGGATTGGAGGAAGCTGGTTGCAGGATCGTCAGGGATGCCTTAATAATCGACAAAACTACTTGATAAATTACGGTGAAGGCGAGAAATGTGCAAATTTCTTTTAATTCAAGGCTAAGGTTAAGCATCTTCGAGCGTGGTTATCAATTAGATGGGTGACGTGACCGTTTGTGCGCCCTGGCTTCAGTTCAGTCCCCAGTTCACCTGGGTGTAAATTGGCACCTGCCCTCTTTAGCGTCAGGGAAGGTAAAGCAGCGAGGGAGAGGAGATGGGCGCCGCCCTCAATATGCTGGCCCCTAGAGAAGCTGAGGTCTCTGATGCCTCGCTGCCCTACGTCCACATAGGTTATGGGACACCTTTACCTTCTCTCTGTCTCTGTCTCTGTCTCTGTCTCTGTCTCTGTCTCTCTCTGTCTCTCTGTCTCTGTCTCTGTCTCTGTCTCTGTCTCTCTCTCTCTCTCTCTCTCTCTCTCTCTCTCTCTCTCTCTCTCTCTCTTATTTTACATTACTCATACTATATAATCAAGTCTTTTCGTTGAATCTGCTTATCTGTCATCCCCTTATCATAGGCTGATCATGACTTAAGTTCCCTTGACTATTTAACATTGTGGACATATACAAGAGTAGCAGCCCCATCTTGATATCTTTATACCTGGTGTATACTCTCTCTCTCTCTCTCTCTCTCTCTTCTCATCTCTCTCTCTCTCTCTTCTCTCTCTCTCTCTCTGCTCTCTCTCTCTCTCTCTCTCTCTCTCTCTCTCTCTCTCTCTCTCTCTCTCTCTCTCTCTCTCTCTCTCTCTCTCTCTCTCTCTCTCTCTCTCTCTTCTCTCTCTCTCTCTCTCTCTCGTTTGCTTACTGTCACTGGAATCAGGCAGAAATTGCCCAGACATAGGGGGAAACACAACGTTTATAGACACTGCGCTATTTTTGTGTGGCTAGAATTGTGGCCCGCCTCTCGTAGAAGGGATGGAGTTGATAGCAACTGAGAAACAACGTGTCAGACATTAGACAGAATGAGTCCTAGGACGACTGTGTCTTTTCTCTGATATGGTTGTGTTTTCTGTGTTTATTGTTTAGCCATTAGGACTGGCTTCTACTCTGCTCTCATCATGAATCTCATACTGCTGCTGTAAATGTAACTGCATGCTACTGCTGTCTTGACATCTATTGCATTTTCTTTCCTTTTTTATATTTTAATTCATTCTGTGTGCCTTCTTTTTCTTGGTGCGACTGCTGTTACTGTCACTCCTTCTTCTTCTTCTGTCCCGTAGTCTATTTAGACCGTAGGGGCGCCACGGAAGACCTCGCAACTAGCTCTCTCCATTTCCCTCTGTCCTCGACCTTTCTCAGGGTGTTGCTCAGCCTGAGGCCCGTTTACTCTTGGATTTCTGTCCTCCCTTTTTTTCTCTGCCTGCCTCTCCTTCTCCCGCCTTGCACAGTTCCCTGCAGAATCGTCTTGGCAAGCCCTGTTGATCTTGCGACGTGCCCATACCACTTCAGTTTGTGTTTTTTGACTGTGGTCAGGAGATCTTAAAAGGGCCCGATGGCTTGACCGATTCTGATTTTCCTCGTTAGTAATGTGGTC
>CM060329.1:28442874-28445374 GCA_030674155.1 Stramonita haemastoma
CATCAAACAGGAAGAGAGCCAGAATCAGACAGTTGCTTTCTCGTGTGTATGCCGGTACGTGGAACTGTTAGTATGAATAGCATCCCCACCTTCTAGATTTTCTGTGCTAGGCATTCCCTCTTTTCTATCTATCTCTTTTTTCTGACTTGGTCCTCTACTTCCTGTTGCCTCCTTTTTGTCTATATTATCTGCCATCTTGGTCCATGCTCCTGCCTCTTTCTCCAGAAAAGACTTAAGACTTAAGTGCTTTGATGTGTTCTTTCAAGATATAGTGTTATGTAAATTTCATGTACTGTTATCATTTATCATCATCATCATCATCATCATCAATCATCAATCATCATCATCATCATCATCATCATCATCATCATCATCATCATCATCATCATCATCATCATCATTATATTATTATTATTATTTTTTTTAAATTGTTATTATTGTAGTAGTAGTAGCAGCAGCAGCAGCAGCAGCAGCAGCAGCAGTAGCAGCAGCAGCAGCAGCAGCAGCAGCAGCAGCAGCAGCAGCAGCAGCAAGCAGCAGCAGCATTGAAATAACAATTCTCTTTTCATCCCAAAATTGGATACCCGGCCAGGGTCTGTCTGTCTTGTCAGGCGCTGAACGGCAGTGCAATGTATTTTTTCTCTCATACAACAAACTAGTAGTTGCTCTCAGAACATTCGATGACAACGACGACGAAGAAGAAGACAGTTGCAAAGATGATAATCGGCAAATTGATGCAGGGAGGTGAGAGGAAGGACTCTGGGCAGAGGTGGTGGTGGTGATGATGAAGACCTGAGGATGATACTCACTTTCAGCTTTTTTCCATTTCCCGGCTTCTTTGATCTGTGAGAACATAATCCGGTTTTCTTAGTACAGGCAAAAGATTGGGAAAAAAACATGAGAAAGAAGGAGGGAGGGAGGGGGAGAGATAGGAAGGGTGGAAGCAAAAGATAAGGAAGCAGAGACAGACAGACAGACAGACAGAGAGTGAGAGAGAGAAACAAAGAGAAAAAGAGAAAAAGAGAGAGAGACAAAGACAGAAACAGACAGAGAGACAGAGAGAGACATACAGACAGAGAATCGAGAGAGAAAGAGAGAGACAGAGAGAGACAAAGAGAGAGAGAGAGAGAGAGAGAGAGAGAGAGAAGAGAGAGAGGTGTGGTGTGGTGTGTGTGTGTGTGTGTGTGTGTGTGTGTGTTGTGTGTGTGTGTGTGTCTGTGGGCTGTGTCTGTGTCTGTGTCTGGTCTGTGTCTGTGTCTGTGTGTGCGCGCGCGCGCATGTGTGTGCGGTGTTATATGCGTACGTGTGTGAGAGCGTGCACGAATACGCGTGTGCTTGCGTGAGTATATCCACCCTCGACCCACAAGATTACTTTCATCCATAAAATCATATTCAGCTTGAGCCTCCTCGTTATACAGGCTGTTTCATCTTTGAGCCTGAATCTTTCTCTCTCTTTTTTCTTTTACTTTATTCTTTTATTTGGATAATATTGGAAAAACACACTCAATTTGCTTTTTTACATCCCCGTGTGCATGCAGCTTTGTAAAATGTTGTCATCCAAATCTTACAAAATGAGAGAGAGATCAAATCAAATCAAATCAAATTCTTTTATTTCGAGGATAGCGAATAAGCTCTCATGTGCTTTTTTACATTCAGTCCCCGACCTTATCAGGGTGAACATAAGATGAGAGAGAGAGAGAGAGAGAGAGAGAGAGAGAGGAGAGAGAGAGAGAGAGAGAGAGAGGAGAGAGAGAGGAGAGAGAGAGAGAGAGAGAGAGAGAGAGAGAGAGAGAGAGAGAGAAAAGAGAGATTAATTATTCTTTTATATCGAGGATAATGAAACAAGCATTCATATGCTTTTTTACATCCAGTCCCCGTGTGTGCAGTTTTGTAAATGTCATCTGTTCCCACCGGCACACGATGGCCTACTCTTACGAAAAGCGGAACAGGATTTAACGTGTGTGCAAGATGTTCTGCGTGCGTTCGCACACGGGGCCTCGGTTTAGAGTCTCATTCGAAAGACTTTGGGGGGGGGGAGGGGGGGAGTGGAGTCAGCACTGATGTTTAGGATAGATGTAATAGGATAGCTAAGTGGATGGGTACCAGGCCAAATCTGAACTGATATGTTGGTGAATTGAAGCCATGGCTGCATGCTTATCGGCGTTTTTTTTTCCAGCTCCAGAAACATTCTGAATTTTGAGATCTTTCACATACCAGCTTGGTAATGGTAAAGGTGTCCCATAACCTGTGCGGTCGTAGGGGAGCGAGGCATCAGAAACCTCAGCTTCTGTGGGGCCAGCATGTTGAGGGCGGCGCCCGTCTCCTCTCCCTCGCTGCTGTACCTTCCCTGACTCTAAAGAGAGCAGGTACCCATTGAAATCTGGGTTAACTAGAGGACAGTGCTGAAGCCAAGGTGCGCAAACGGTCACCCATCCGCTTGGTAACCACGCTCGATGCTGCTTAACCTTAGCTTGGGGGAAAGCGAGTGCTCTGACCACTG
>CM060329.1:28447337-28482337 GCA_030674155.1 Stramonita haemastoma
TAATACTACACTCATGATTCAATCCAAAGCCTCAGAAGGTGATACATCCTCTCCCCAAGTTCAGAATAACCACTGTTCTTTTTATTGCAGACACACATGCATTTTTATTCGGACACTTTCCCATCAGCCATGATTGGCACCGTAAGGAATCTCTCTGCAGGTTGTATCCAGTCAGTCTTTGGATTGCCCAGTCACCATCCCCATCTCCCTATCTTATCTGGCAGTGATCATTTTTCTTGATTCATTTTGTGTTGTGTTGTGTTGAATTGTGTTGTATACCACCACTTTCAGACATGGCCAGATGTTTCTCTTTGTGAAATTGTGGTGTTGTTCTCACCCTGTTGTGGGGAGAGGGAGGGGAGAGAGAGAGTGGAGAGAGAGGAGGAGATGAGAGAGAGAGAGAGAGGGAGGAGAGAGAGAGAGAGGAGGAGAGGAGAGAGAGGGGAGAGAGAGAGAGGAGAGGAGAGGAGAGAGAGAGAGGAGAGAGGAGAGAGAGGAGAGATGAGAGGAGAGAGAGAGAGAGAGAGAGGAGAGAGAGAAGAGAGAGAGAGAGAGAGGACGAGAGAGACAGAAGACAGACAGACAGACAGACAGACAGACAGACAGACAGACAGACAGACACAGACAGCAGACAGAAGAGACAGTGAGACAGAGACAGAGACAGAGAGAGACGAGAACCACACACATGTGAAAAATAAAAAGTAATTGTTTTAATTCATTCATTCATTCATTCATTCATTCATTCATTCATTCATTCATTCATTCTCTCTCTCTTGTTTGTCAATGACATGTGCATTCCTTCCTCTCGCTCTTTTCTAGTTTCTACAATCTCCCCCCCCCCCCCCTTCTCTCTCTCTCTCTCTCTCTCTCTCTCTCTCTCTCTCTCTCTCTCTCTCTCTCTCTCTCTCTCTCTCTCTCTCTCTCTCTCTCTCTATCTTCTCTCTCTCTCTCTCTCTCCCAATACACCCACAAAATAATGTAGACAACAAACGGAAAATAATGTTTTCATCACTGGAACGCTGCCAGGTCTTATCGTGTAGGGGTTCCAAGGGAGATATATGAACATGGATGAAGGGGGAGATGGAGGAGGGGGTGGGGGGGGGAGAGAAGGGAGGACGGAGGGTAACGACAGATTTCGTGTCTTGGAACTGTTACAGGGTGAAGGAAAAGGGTGATTGGGTGTGTGGTGGCACTGTACTGCCATACACCTCTGTCTTTGACCATTCGGCAGAAACAGGAGACAGACAGATGGACTCTTTTACCCATCTCTTTCTGTTCTCTCTCTCCTCCTGTATCCATCTCTCACTGTCTCTCTGTCTGTCTTTCTCTCTGATTCTGTCTCTGTCCCTATCTCTGTCTGTCTGTCTGTCTGTCTGTCTGTCTGTCTCTCTATCTCTGTCTGTCTGTCCCTCTGTCTCTGTCTCTCTCTGTCTCTGTCTGTCTGTCTGTCTGTCTGTCTGTCTGTCTGTCTGTCTGTCTCTCTCTCTCTCTCTCTCTCTCTCTCTCTCTCTCTCTCTCTCTCTCTCTCTCTCTCTCTCTCTCTCTCTCTTTCACTATTTTAAATATTGGTTGAACTGCTGTTGTTGGTGATGCTGGGGTGTAGGGGTAGGGAGGGGGTTTCTTAGCTTTATTCCCTGATCAGGGCAAGGGCCGGATAAAAAAAAGTATGTAATGCTTACTCTGTAACTCTTGAAAAGTAAAGATTGTTCATTCATTCATTCATTCATTCATTCATTCATTCATTCATTCTCTCTCTCTCTCTCTCTCTCTCTCTCTCTCTCTCTCTCTCTCTCTCTCTCTCTCTCTCTCTCTCTCTCTCTCTCTCTCTCTAGTAGAATATCTGTACATAGAGCCTATTTCTGAAGATGAAATTACAAAACTCTTTTTAGTTAAAAAAAAAGAAGAAGAAATGTCTTCATACTTCTTTCTTTGTATGACTGTAGATGGCTACCACAAGAGACAAACAAAAGCAAGGGAGACTACCTGAAGGTGCTCCGACAGAGTGACCTGACCCTGAGTCCTGCGGGTCAGAATTGAGAAGGTCACAGAATCGATGAGGACATGTATGGCTTATGGTTTCTGCATCGGCCTTTGAGAATGTCATGATGTCTGGATATATGATACTGTTGTATCTGTTCAGCTTTAAACCAAAACAAAAAAGCTGAATCTGTTGTGGTTTGGGTTTATTTACTGTCGGCATGTTTGTGGCCGCTGTTTGTTGCTTAACTTTTGTGAGCGGAGCGTTTTCAAGAAAATTGGCCATTGTGTTTAACAATTTTTTTCAGTGTGTGTGTGTGTGTGTGTGTGTGTGTGTCTGTGTGTTGTTGTGTGTCTGTCTGCATCAGCCTTTGAGAATGTCATGATGTCTGGATATGTGATACTGTTGTATCTGTTCAGCTTTAAAACAAAACCAAAAAAAGCTTTGTTTGCACGCGCAAACAAAGAAGCAAATTGAAATCAAAGGAACTATATGTACAGTATATAATATATATAATATTGCAAGAAGAAAAAAGGCAGAAATAATAGTAACTTCTCTGTCTGTCTGTCTGTCCTCTCTCTCTCGCTCATTTATTTTATTTATTTTTAGTCATTTATTTATTCTTTTATATCGAGGATAATAGAATAATCACTTTTTTTTCATCCAGTCCCTGTATGTATGCGGTTTTGTAAATCTTGTCATCTGTTCCCACCAGCACACGATGGCCGACTCTTACGAATAGCGGAACAGGATTTAACGTTGTGCGCAAAATGTTCTGCGTGCGTTCGCACACGGGGCCTCGGTTTACAGTCTCATCCGAAAGACTTTTGGGGAAAGTGGAGTCAGCACTGATGTTAACTCCAGGGGAAAAATCCCCTCGAACGGGAATCGAACCCGGGTCGTCAAATTGCCGAGCGCAATGTTCTGATCACTAGGCTATCCCGTCTCCCTGTGTGTGTGTGTGTGTGTGTGTGTGTGTGTGTGTGTGTGTGTGTGTGTGTGTGTGTTGTGTGCGGCGTGCGTGCGTGCGTGCGTGCGTGCGCGCGCGCGCGCGTGCCTGCATGCCCGCGCTTGTGGTGGTACTGGTGGAAAAGGCATTCTGGTTAAGACATGCGTTTTTGGTAGTTCAGTCATTTTTTATACTGGTTTTTTTGTTATTCTTTGAAAATTCCCCAAACATTGCCGTTTTTTTTTTAGTCGGGGAAAAAAAACCCTTTCAAATGTATATTAAAACTGTCCCTTTCTGTTGACCTTTGCATGCATTATGTAAACCAAAGTAAACTCAAATCAATAAGACATTTTCTCCTAAGCTTTATACATCTAATATAAAAGACATTCTATCGGTTATTAAACCTAGTTACTGTAAATCTTCCAACACTGATTTTCATATCTCACATCATATCTAACAAGTTCTGTCTTTCAATAAACCTACTCTGAATCTTCCAAGGTTACTTTTCCTTTCACATCAAATAGAAAAAAGTGTCCTGCCTTTTAGTAAACCCTGTCACTCTCAATCTTTCATTGAAAGATTATACAGACATTAGTGATGCTAACTCTTAGCCTGAAAGGAAAATGGCATAACATGTGGTTTACTTTGGGCATGCTTCGGAATGTTTTTTTTCCGACAAGATGTGGTGTGAAGTATGTGGTTTGCTGTATGAGGTCTGATACCAAGCCTTTCAAAAACAAAATCCTACAACTTTCTGTCAGCTACTGCTGCTAACAAGTTTTCAAAATGCATGGGCAGACATTATTACCACGTAGTTTTCTGTAATAGGCATATATGAACCAAATTATCCAAATAAATTTCATAGCGACATTTACAGCATTTCCACATGCCCACTTTCCAATAAATATGATGATTAAGTGATTTTGCATCACTCTGCTTGGGTTAATCCATGCTTTGGGGTTACTCGATTTACAATGGGTTAATGAGTGTATGGGTGTTCTAAAGTCATTTGAGTACTGTAGGCTATATTGTAAAGTACTTTTGTGTCTAAAGAACGGGAGTGAGGGAGACAGAACGATAGTGAGAGGAAGTACAGAGAAAATGTATACATGGCATCTCGATCTTGTTTGCATACTCCATACAGTCATTCAATGCATGGGACTCTGAACAAAGACCTTAGCCAAGTTTTATTTATGAACAATTTTTTTAATAATTTTCATCAACTTACGACGTTTTTTCCAATGGAATAAATCGTTTTATTCAGTTACGAGAACAAACATTGAAAATAAACAGCATTTTCATTTTCAAATACTTTAATATATGATAGAAAAATTCAGGCAGGTTACAAACCATTCATAAAAACAGTAAACATCTAAAATACAAGATCACGGATATATAATCAAATACCAACAAAAGATTCGAACATCAGTACAGGCCCATCGATATAAAAAAATCATTCCCAACAAGCAATACCTCAGCCAGTTATAAACTCGCACAAGTAAAATCACACTCGTGTGCGCACCAGTATGCCCACACATCCCCCCCCCCTACACACACACAGCTGGCACACACAGACAGACACAGACACAGACAGACACACGCACAACACACGCACAGACAGGAAAATATGACATGCGACGCATTTTTATGACAGACCCAACTGTAATAACATGTACAATAAGAATTTTTATTTCAATTAAAAAAAAATATTCTTATTTCATTAAGATACTCAACATTAAAAAAAAACACACATACACACACTCACGCAGCATTTTTATGATATATATCAAACTGTTATAACACGTTTCTTTTAACTAATAAAATGGAATTAATACTTTGTCCGTTTTAATACTTAAGTTTGAAATGATAAAAAGTAGCCGTTTGGAGTCATAGCAAGATGCCCTAAAGTTTTTTTTGTTCTATTTTAGCTGCGAGCCGGCTACCCAACCCAACTCCAGCTTTTTTGGCTGAAGGGGGAGGTAGGCTTTTTCCAATGCTCTGACCAGCAGTGACAATGGACTGACCAACTGACTTTTTAATTTTTACACCATCTTTTGAAATAGTTCAGACCACATTGTGTTCAACCAATTATGTTTTAAAACACAGGAGTGACAAAAAGCTAAACTCCAACCGTGTTATCTTTACAGCCAGAAAGTACAGACACCCCAAGTAAGTATTTTCAAAATATCAGCTTGCAAGTTGTGGAAACCTTGTATTTTTCTCATTTAAAAAAGTCAGTTGGGTAGTCAAGTGCCAGTGATGTGTGCTCACCACCTAACCCTTTTTCAGGCACACAATTTTGTACAAGGCTGCTATGACACATGGAAAATGGAAGCATACTGGTTACAGGAAACATTTTTGTTGATCTTCTAAAGGGAACACGCTTTCCCACTCTTAAAAGTGAATAAAATGTACATGCTACTGGCAAATGGGTTTCCAGTTCATTTTTCATGGAAGTAAAATCAACTGGAAAGCAGCTTTAAATGTATATTTCAAAATAATGCACATAAAAATAC
Organism: Stramonita haemastoma; assembly: GCA_030674155.1. Taxonomy (NCBI): domain Eukaryota; kingdom Metazoa; phylum Mollusca; class Gastropoda; order Neogastropoda; family Muricidae; genus Stramonita; species Stramonita haemastoma. The sequence continues at coordinate 28,452,781 of CM060329.1, forward strand.
TTTTGACCCTGAAGTAATAAAACAGTGGCATAGGGCAGCAAAAAAGTGAAAGATATTAACTGATGAATTCAGTCTACCAGATAATGCAAAACTAAGAATTTCACACAAAAAGCATAGTTTTAAAACATGGCTAAGCCAGACCTTCAGGTTGTTATAAGACATGATACAGGCAACATGCTACACACAACACACTATCATCTGAAGGTGAACAATATGGGCAATACTTGGAATGGCTACATGCAACTAAACCAATTACACAATTGCCCAGATAAAGAAAAAAAGTTAAAAACCTCTAAAACAAATAATTCAAACATCAAATATAAAAAACATTACTGAAAAAATTACACATAAAAGCACCTCGTAACTCATTCAAGAAAGAGCAATTATTTATGCTTGGAAGAAAATGAAGAGTTTTACCCGGTCACATTTAGTGTTACTATGCTTGCTGTTTTTACGGGGGGGGGGGGGGGAATGTGAAAAACAAGCTAATGGTGGAAGAGAAACCACACAACAAACTCGTGTCCCTTACAGCGGGGAACAGTTAAGTGCAATACAGGCAAATGCTTCAGGAGCAAAATCATGAAGTTGCTACAAAAACTAATAGTGTTGAGCTGTGGTTTTTGTTGCTTTTTTGGTTACTTTTTTAAACATTTCTTTTGGTTGATGGCTATGTTCCTTCCTCTTTCTTTCTTTTTTAATAATCCAAATATGGATTACATTTTAAATGATACAAACATTTGCAATAAACCAAATATATACTACATTTCAAACGATTAAAACTTTCCATAAGAATCAAACATATGTACTGAGTGGTTCAAACAGTTTAAATCAATCAAATGTATATTGCATTCTAAATGATTAAAAGATTGTAAATAAATCAAGTGTATACTGCGTTCTAAAAAAGAGGATTTTTACTGATTTGTTTGCATGACATAGAGCAAAATTACATACATCATAAACCAACGCGTAACAATTTGCAATATATTCAGAGTATGGATATAAAAAGATAAATACAACCAAACAAAACAGCCAAAGAGAAAAACCATGAAATGAGAGAGACTACACAGATTACATTCAAGAATACCCCAAGTAAATATTCTGTTGTTTTACAAAAGCAGCAATGTAGCCATGCTACGTATTACATTAAAAAAAAAAAAACGCCCCAACCCCGGTTTCTTCAAAAATTATCTAACCATCATCGACTAGTAGTTTGTAATGTTGCCATTTAGCTGCAAAGACACTAAGTCATGTTTGTTTTGGAAATATATTCTTTAATTTGATATTGTTTTGTCATATATTTTCTAAAAAACGAAAACATAGGTGCCGCTTTTTGTACTCTACATTTGTGTATAAAAAAAATTGCTGTGATTAGTATTTCGTCTAGTATTTCATCTCGTGTTGGACAATACCCACATTCTACCAGATACAATGAAAAGGAAAAGGCATCAGCAATAAATTACGTCCCTTTGTGCTCAGTACGTCAAATTGAGTAATCAAAAAAACAAGAATGAAAAGAACCAAATTTTCATAATCAAGTTCAACAAAACTTTAGTAAATGTTTCCATACAAAATGTCAAAAATGTGCGATGGAAAAGAAGACAACTGGAAGAGAAGTTGTTTAAATACAAGACTGTTCCACCAGCATTCCTTGTTGGAATGCATCTTCTTTAGTTTAAAGCTCATAAAAATTCTGACATTCATACAGCAAAGTTTCGTACAACTGCATGTTTACAGTCTACGACCAGCCACTTAAACAAACCTACACCTGGTCAATATTTTAGCTTCACACGCCCCCGGTTTTATGAAAGCACAATTTAGCAAAAAGGGCTGAACAAAAAGAACTGTACCACACTGTATTATCAGTGATGCACTAGGATACATTTCACATCTGGTACACTGAAATTTTGAACTACACACATTTGAAATGAAGTGTCATACTTGCAGCAAAATACTAATGTACAGAACAGAACAGTAGAAAGGTTGGACAAATTCACAAAATCCCACTAGAAAGCATGCAACAATTAGCGATAATTGATATGAAAATTTTTAGTCGTGCCAATACAAGCAGTTTTTGTGGGACTTCCAACCCATTTTCCCCATTTCATATTAAAATTTATTTTGTGTTCAGCTTTTTGTCTCCGTTTAAAAAATACACTGGGCCTATAAACTTTTCCCATTTTTAAAATTTCTTTTACAGATTTTACTGAACAAATACAAAACAAAATAAGGCTGTGATTTGATACATTTGTACTGACAAAATGGAAATCAACGACTGCTGGGAAAGATGCAGATGGAGCAGTCTATCAATGGGCGGGGAGTGCTATGACCTGGGTAACGAGCATGTCCTGAGCTACAGCAAAGAAAAAAGGAAATTAGGGAACAGGACACATCAATAACATACCTGCAATCTTATAATCTATCAATAACATTAAAAACAAACATTTATCATACCACATTTTGTAGAATTAAAGGTAATGGTAAAAGTGTTTCCATAACTTATGTGGTCGAAAGGGAACGAGGTATCAGAGACCTCAGCTTCTCTAGGGGCCAGCATGTTGAGTACGGTGCCCATCTCCTCTTCCTCGCTGCTTTACCTTCTATGAGCCTAAAGAGGGCATGTACTCATTTACAGATAGGCGACTATTAAAGCCAAAATGGCAAACAGCTACTCATTTACTTGGTAAAGATGCTCAATGCTGCTTAACCTTAGCTTGGGGAAAGAGTGTTCTGATCACTGAGCTATACCATACCCTAGAAACAAAAAGGAAAGCAATAGCTCAAGGATTAAAATATATGCCGAACTTTTTCACAAATCAAAATACCGTAACTTCTTTCTTAATTTTACATTTCAATACTTCTTACACCTTGAGCCTTTAAAAAAGCAATGGCGAGTTTTTAAAGTCAGTGTTGGTTACAGAAGCAAAGCCAGCTGTTGCTTTTTTTTAAAACTACAGACATACAGAATTTTAACTTCATGTTTGGCTAACTGCTTTTCTCCACTTCCACCCCCCAAAATATAAAACTACACACACAAGGGTGTGCAACGTTTGAGTAAGCTACACGATGTAGCATACACTGGTGATGATAAATACATGAGGTAGACCATTCCGTAGGTAACCTGTCACACATATCCTATGAAACATGCACCAACACAACACACAAACACAAACACACACACACACACACACACACAACAGACACCATCTGCTTTTTCTTCTTCTTTTTTTATAACATCCCATTCCTGTAATACATTATCAGATTCCCAGCACCTTCCCCCAATGATTCTTCAGTGTATTCTAAAACTAGTGCCTCCTATTTTTCTTTTTAGATAAATTCTAAAATGCATAACCTTCAATTTATTCCATCATGCATTCTAAACCCCAAACCCTCCTACTTCTGTTTTTAGATACACTTTCTAAAAGGCTCCCCACCTCCACCCACCCCTGAAGCTAATCACAAGTTTGCCTGTCCCCTATACCCATCCTCAGTCTTTACACCTCTTTCCCCATCACTATATACCAGAACATTATAACACCCCTCCCCCTTCCTAGCATGCTTTTTCGAAAAATGTCGTGCCCCTCCCTCCTCGTACCAGTCCGGAAGAAAAAATGTTTAGCCACTGTCAGCATATACCGTTATCCACCTGCCTTTTGTGTCCACATGTGGGGCCAGGGTTAGTGTTGAGGTTATTGTTAGAGTTAGTGTTAAAAGTTAATAGAGGGCAAGGGTTGTTTGTCGGATGGTCTGTCTGAATGCTAAAATTCATGTGGACACAACAGCACGTGGACAACTGGTATGTAGCTAAAGACACAACGCTACGCACATAAAACCCGAACCCCGTTTCAGATGAGTAGGCCATTGTGTGCCGGTTAGAACCGATAACCGCATGCGCACAGGGACTGGATGGAAAAAAGCAAGCTTTTATTCGATTATCTGAAATGAAAATTTAGATCACAAAGAAGTAAATTGTCTGTAGCTTGCAATAGCATGAAGCTTTAAATTGGAATCACCAGTTCTATCAAAAGCCAAGGCTACACATTGGACACGGGTGTCCACAAATTTCCAGTTAAGCTATCAATTTTTCAGGCTTCAGGCATTTTTGAGTCCTTTGAAAAGTATGAGCCCTCCAAAACCATTTAAAAAGTCTACCAGCCAGCCCTCTTTTAGTGTCCCCACTGCTCTAAATGTGCATCAGATCCCCTACTGAACACCCTTTCCCTTCCTTGCCTCTCCTTCCAACCTCATGTCTCCTTCCCTCAACTAGCCCCTTCACACAGACACAGACACACACAGACACACACAAACACAGACACACACACAGAACTATACAACACTAATTTTGTTAAATTCTATTTTTAAAAACTATATAAAAAAAATTTTAAAAAGATTATGCCTACGACTACCACACAATCTGACCGATGTACTTGATACCACACAGAAATGGTATACCCCCGGCAATTCATTACACAGATTTGCTCCCAATACTGGAAAAGTTGCAAATTCTATTCACAAAAAATCTGAAATACCCCAATAATTAGCGGTGGTTAAAGTACAGATTTTATAAGAGCAGTGAATAATCCTGATATGATTTTTTTAAAAACTATTTTTAGGATGTTTGAGCAAGTCTGTCTACTTCAGCCAAAATCAAAGCCTATGTGATTGCCTATTTTCCTATTCCTTTTCTCGAGGTATTTGACACTTCACTTCCCAACGACCATTTAGGTTATGGAACACATTTACCCATTTTCTAATGACTGAAAAAATTATCTCATAAAAAAGCGTATAGTATATGAGCCATGAGCATAAAGAGACATTGACAAATTTTTATTGGCTTAAAAAAAAGTTTACTAATTTGTCTAATTTTGCCATCATTCTTCAGGTGGTACTTTACTCACTTTTTCTCCTTGAAAAAAAAACTAGCACATCTCCAACAGGTATTGATCGGTTACTCTTGCCACGTTGCAACACATTGGGGGGGGGGGGGGGGTAAAGGTTTTTTTAAGAGTAATCTGAAAAGGTTCTTCAAAAAAGTATTTTCTCCAAAAGGCAGCATCTTGTTTACCACAGAAGTCTCAGTGTGAACTGTATCTTTTATAAAAGTGCGTAGCCAAATATTTGTGACATATACTCATACAAAGCCATTAAATAAATAAACATCTTATTCCAATCTATTATACTTCTGTTCCAACTTTAAGAGCTTAAATTTATTTTAGGATTTTTGTATCACAGTATCAATATTCTCTAGAATATTTTTTTTTACGAATTAATATCAGCAACACAAAACTTTTCGTTTGTCTGGAGCTGTCTTTTTTTTTTTTACAAACTAGATGCATGCAAAATTGTGAAAATCTAAATGCACTGTTTTACTAATAAACTTGTACAGAAGATATACCTTATTTATTGAAATGATTTTTTTGGTACAATAAGCTCCATTACCCAGAAACATTCTGCAAGACTTTCTAAGGAACTACATGGAGAATTCATCTGTTCAACATTCATAATACTATTCATCCATTTTCTATGCTCATGTTTTTATCGAGTTCACTTTAGAGAATATAATCTATGAAATACTCTTTTGAAGTATCTGTTTACATTTTTCAAACCAATCAGTCTTTTAAAAGATGGTCTTTTCACAGTAGTGTTACAAAGCAATAGTAAACAATCTTTTTTTTTAATCTGTCTGTACAGCCGAATGAAAGCATACATGTCAGAATATGCGTAAGTTTGGAAGTGTTCTGGTATCAAAAAAAATCTGAGCTTGAATACAAAACTGTTTAAAGCTAATCACACCTAACAGTTTACACAAAAAATGAAAAAAGTAAATCAAGTAAATCAAAAAAGTAAGTCAATCACAGAGAATATGATATAGGCAGAGTTCTAAATCTCCACACACCATTTCTTATTTGTATATGACATGCATGAGACAACCAAACCAAGTAACTGAACATGAAATTTGAATGGTAACTATCACACTAAGTTTGCATAAAATAAGTTTTCTAAAGCTTCTTTACACGAGTTTCAGCCAACTTACGATGAATAAAGTGTAGCATCTTAATAAATCACTGAATCCTGTCTTGACTTGTGCAACAGATGCAGTTTTTTTCACTTCTTAGAGACTTACCACAACTACACAAACGGAACAGAGTTGCTGTGAATATTAAAAAAAAAAAAAAAAACACTACCAACATCTAACCACATGAATTAACCATCTTGTATCTGAAAAATTATAGATTTAGACATGTTTTGATAATTTTTTTTCATTCAAATATTGAACTTATTCTGTATCCCCCTTGCCTGATAAACACATGGTAAATTCGTAACCAAAACCAAAGAATTTTGAAAACGATGGCACACATTCTGCTGGAATGTTGCAATGCACATCACTAAACTATTGATACCAGTCCTAAAGAATTGTTTTAAGGACGGGATGATTCCAACAACAAAACACTATGTAGTGGTAGATATCGGAAGAGGAGTATGTTGATGCAGAGAATGATACATGCAGTTCAATGTCAGTATGAAGTGTTGAATCGACACCATCATCAGACAATTTCGTTTGAAGAAACCTTACATGGCTAAAAAAAAAAAAAACCTAAGCCACTGTAAAAAACACACACACCCCCAAACCAAGTATGAGACCACACCTTATATCTAAAATGTAGTTTATAATAGGCGTGCATTGTGTGTGTGTGTTTGTGACATTTTTATTTGAGAACAAACACTATGAAATGTAGCTATCTTGTGTCTTTTGATATTACGATTCGTATCAATATGCCTGTCAGTATAATTGCCCTTCATGGGTTGAGTAAAATTGACTTGACTGGACTTGGGTGAACTTGACTGGACTGGACTGGACTTGACAGGACTCCAACCTCCACAGTAGTTCAGAACTGGTCTTCAGCCTCCAAGCCCCTGAAAGCAGTTAACAGATGAAGAAAATGAGGCAGGGGTCTGGGGGGAGAGAGGGAGGGGGGACATGGAGAGAGAGGGGGGAGGGGAGGGACAAAAGACTACAACGATTGGGGGAGAGAGAGAGAGAGAGAGGAGAGAGAGAGAGAGAGAGAGAGAGAGAGAGAAGAGAGAGAGAGAGAGAGAGAGAGGAGACAGACAGACAAACAGACACAGAGACAGAGAGAGAGACAGAGAGAGAGAGAGAGACAGACAGACAGGGACAGAAACAGAGAGACAGAGACAGAAACAGAGAGAGAGACAGAGAGAGAGACAGACAGACGAGACAGGAGAGAGAACAGAGAGAGAGAGAAGAGAGACAGAGAGAGAGAGAGACAGAGAGAGAGAGACAGACAGACAGAGAGAAGACAGAAAAAGAGAGCAGAGAGACAGAGCAGACAGACAGAATACAAAAAAAATGAAGAAGAGGAGAGAGAGGAGGGAAGAACAGATACAAAAAAAAAGAAGGGGAGAGGAGGAGGGGAGAGCAAGGACCAAGACAAGACAAGCAAGACGCAGGAGAGAGAGAAGAGAGAGAGAGAGAGAGAGAGAGAGAGAGAGAGAGACAGACAGACAGACAGACAGACAGACAGACAGACAGACAACAGACAGACAAGAGATAGAGTGAGAGAGGCGGAGATAGAGTGCAAAAATCTAAAACGAAATTAAAGGATGCATTTCTACTAAACAACGGAAAACTCTCATATCTGGAATCAACATTACTGAAAATCCAATATTGATATCTGAAAAAAACAACTCATTTGAACATAACACTTTGAAGCAAAGTAAATTTTTATCTTTTTTCTCATAATAAAAAAAAGCTGAAGTACAATTTGATTTCATTGCCTAGAAAATGAAAATTTATTATCATTATCTTATGCACATTAACAATTCCTTTCAATTAATTGGATTTAAAAGAAGCTGTCCTTAAATGACTTTTAAACAAACCTCTCCTTTTAACGCAGTCATCAGCATTATCTCCACAATCGACATTTATTTCTCTACCATCAGCTTGTCAATGTATTTCAACAGAACAGCCTAAGCATTTTCTGACTGCATAAATGGCATTTTTTTAAAGTCGCGTATGAGAACAGATTTTCTCACCTGTATTGTGTCAGAAGGCTCATCCTGCCCCCCCCCCCCCCCCCTCCCTCAGCGAGGTCTGTTCCGAATGAAATGCACGTCCTGGGAAGATCTCCACTGGCGCCCGGTTCTTTCCTCTGGATAAACATGGAACAGTGCCTGGCAATAGTCGACAGGTGGCACTCTCCTGGTTCACAAGGTACCTTGTAAAACAGATGAAGTTCACATCGTAAATTATAGGGAAATTAAAATAAGAAACAATGGGCCAAAAAGTAGGTGATTAAAATAAATAGAAATAAAGTCTAGACCAGGAAAGAGCTCATTAAGAAGAGGAGTTTTTGAGAGAGAAGAGAGGTAAGAAAAAAACTGAGTAGGAATAGAGTAAAAAAAAAAAAAAAAAAAAAAAAAAAAGTGAAAAATTGACAAGTCTGAAGTAACAAACCTCTTGAAATTTAAGGAGCAGAAAAAAGCTACGATGGACAGAAACAATGGACAAGTGACTCACAAAGACAAAAACAGATTGGACTGAAAAAATATCCCTTCAGAACAAAACCCAGACGGACACGAAATTATCAAATGCCTTACCTTCATTTCAGAAAGCGCAGGTCCTGATGGTTGTAATTACTTGTCAGGTCAGGTCACAGGCACGTGATAAGGCAGATCCTGATGGCTGCTCTCACACTTGTCAGGTCACAGGCACGTATGATCCACACGACTTTAACCACCCAGTTAGGACCATGTATCAAAGAATAAGGAGGAGGAGGATCTATCCCAAGGAAATTAAGAGTGCAGAGACAAGAGTCACAGGCCCGCACGACAAATGGTATAACGAGTCCAGCCCCTCATGACCACCGTATCAAAACCTTTGCAGATGGAGACACCAAGATCACTGGTACCAAGGATTGCTCTCCTCTTAACTCCACCTTCCCCCTTTTTGATTCTAGTTTTATTATATTTTGGTTTAGTTAACTATCATTTTATTCTCTTGTGATTTAGTTTTATCTAATTTTTGGTTTTATTTTGCAACATTTTAGTTTTCTTTCATTTCTATATCTATTTTCGCCTAAATTTTGGGGGCTAGGTGAGGTTGTTTGCTTTTTCTTTTTCTTTTTCAGTTTAAAATAATTTTATTTTTAACTTTTAGTGAGAGCATTGGTGCAACCAGAAGCTTGGCGTCCAGTGATCATTTGAAGACGACTGACCACGCAGCCATGCAGAACAGACACAGAACCTCTTCAAAAACCATGAAGTATACCAAATCTCCGAAAACCATGAAGCACAACAAATCTCCGAAAACCATTAAGCACAACACATCTCCGAAAACCATGAAGCACAACAAATCTCCGAAAACCATGAAGCACAACAAATCTCCGAAAACCATGAAGCACAACACATCTCCGAAAACATGAAGCACAACAAATCTCCGAAAACCATGAAGCACAACAAATCTCCGAAAACTATGAAACACAACACATCTCCGAAAACAAAATATCCTCAAAAACTATGGAGCCCAATATATCACCCGAAACTAATCTCCGAAAAGTGTGAAGCACATCTTCCAAAACTATGGAATACAACATATACCGCAAAACTATCAAGCACAACATATCTCTGAAAACAACATATCTGAAAACTACTAAACACAAAATATCTCGAGCACAACGTATCTCCGAAAGCTATCAACATATCTCCAAAAATTGTATAGCGGAAGATCCCCCGAAAGTTATGAAGCACAACACCTCCGAAAGCTATGGAGCACAACATACTTTCAAAAGCTATGAGCACATGTCCAGCATATCGCATCCTGAAGCTTTAAATTTCATGAACAAATACCCCATATCCAAAGATTTCCTTTATCCTCCATTCTTAATCCTTCGATAAGGATCATCATGTTTCACACTGTACAAAACGGAAGGGAAGTATCTGAAAAGCAAAAACAAAAGTGTGTTACAGATATGGTATAAAAAAAAGAAGGTAAAGGTGTCCCCTAACCTTTGTGGTCATAGGGGAGCGAGGCATCGGAAACCTCAGCTTCTCTAAGGGCCAGCATATTGAGGGCAGCGCCCATCTCCTCTCCCTCGCTGTTTACCTTTCCTGAACCTAAAGAGGGCAGGTACCCATTAACAGCTGGGTGAGCTGCAGGAACTGTACAGAAACCATGGCGCCCAAACAGTCACCCATCCAACTGGTAACCACGCTCCACCCTGCATAACTTGACTGGGGAAAGCGAGGCTCTGACTACTTAGCTATCCCGCCCCGTTATAGATATGACATTGTCTAATAACAGAGAAAGTTGTGTGTGCACATATTTTTGTGGATGTCTATAGATAGATGCACGTGTCTCAGAGAGACAGAGGGAGGGAGAGGGAGGGAGGAGAGGGAGAGAGAGAGAGAGACGGACAGACGACAGAGACAGAGACAGTGACACAGAGAGAGAGAGGGGGGGGGGGAGAAAAAAAAAAGAAAGACAAAGAGACAGAGAGAGGGAGAGAAAGAGGTACACAGGGCCTTGGGGGAGCAAAATTCTGACAGTAGGAATCTAGTTAAGCCACACAGGAATGGGAACACACGGAAAGTTTGCCAACTACGTCGTTTTTTATCCCCGTATTTTTTTTTTAATGTTTCACAGTTCTCTCCGTTTTCCTTTTGAACTTGAAATGTATAAAAGTAGTGATGAATAACTAGCCCAAGGTTACAAAAAGAACGGCATCACTTACCTGTTGCCTCACAACACATCTACAAGGAGCAGCAACAGTCAATGCGTCTTGTCCAGTTCAGCAGCAAATTTGAATCAACTGAACAATGAAGTGCGCAGGCCTAATAAGTCAGCGCCCTCTGTGGGTGAACAGAACAAATTTTCCTCGTGCATCACGGACCATGGCCCCCGCTGATGGCTATATCAGTATTGTACTTTTACCAGCCGCCATGGCGCAGTGGTTAGCGCCTGAGATTTTGGACTGGAAGGTCGCAGGTTCGAATCCCCTAAGACTTATAGGAATTTTTCGGACTCAGGCCGTCTGCTACCCAGAGTGAGTGTGCTGTGGGCTCAGTGGGGAGACTGGGACCACACAGTAGAGCTTCAACAACTTTAGGGATGCGAGTTGAAATTACTTGACCAACACTGCAAGTGTCTGAATCTCTTGGGTCCGATTGACGCTAGAATATAATTATTATGATAATTATTACGCGTAAAGTACAACCTGTCAAGTAGTCTGAAAGCATATGCACTTCCATAGCAGCAGCATTACATCATCATTATTATCATTGATCATCATAAAAAAAAACTGCCTCTGATTCGGTGGTGCCAGTTGCTCTGGTCTCAGTGAATTAGTGGTCTAGAGGTAACGCGCCTGCCTAGAAAGCGCACATAAAAGAACCCCCGGCAACAAGAGGGTTTTCCCTGGCAAAATTCTGTAGAAAAAAGTCACTCTGATAGGGAAACAAATACAGTTGCGGATAGAAAATTTTTTTAAAAATAATGGGTGGCGCTGCACTTATGGCGACGTGCTCTCCCTGGGGAGAGCAGCCCGAATTTCACACAGAGAAATCTGCTGTGACATAAAATTGTACAAAATAAAATAAATAAATGAATAATAAAAAAATAAAATGGTGACCTCATATTGGGTTTCCCCATAGGCTTCTGTGCCTGTGGTGAGTTTGTGTCAAAGCCTTTGGGGTTGGAGGTTTACGGGGGGACTATCGTTTGAGGGACGTTGTGGTGGTTGCTACCTCAGGTGGGTGACTCACTCAGTCTGGCTCCACGACTGAGCTAATACTGTCGTTAGTAGGGGGCTTAGTAGGTGGTGTCCTGTGTATGTCAGCTCAGTACAGGCACCACTGAACACCACCAAAGTGACCCAACAGCAGTGCAGGGCCCCTCTGGCTGGTGCCCCACGGCATGATATTGATGTGCTCTCAGTGGACTCCCAACCCTGAGGATGAGACATAACTAATTTGGGTATGGCTGTGGCAGGGAAATTGAATTGAGCAGTGTGGGGACAGCGGGATGGGGACGTCACACAAGATGAGGCAGCAAAAATAAATAATTGCAATTCTGGTTAGAAGTAATTCCTCTTGCACGGTGATCCTGTGAACCAAAGCGATTGTTTCTAGAAAGAAAAACACGATCACAGCACCATGTGTTAGACTCAGTGGTTGATAATCGATTTCAATCATTGCAATTTTGGCACCATCAGTACGCCATAGGCCTACCTTGAACCAGTGTGCCACTTGTCAAGACAGGACATGTAGATGACGAAAAACAGACAAGGAAAGAGGGTGGAAGAAGGCAGAGACTTCCACTGCTTTGGGAGAGAAGATGTAAACATACACACCAGCAGGCTACAACTGGGCATAGCTGTCATCGCTCTAAAAATTCCTTCTTCTTCTTGGTAGTAGTAGTAGTAGTAGTAGTAGTAGTAGTAGTAGTAGTAGTAGTAGTAGTAGTAGTAGTAGTAGTAGTAGCAGTAGTAGTAGTAGTAGTAGTATCATTGTTATCAAAGAACTTATCACTGCTATAGGGTTGTCTGTTGCAGGGTGTTTTTATGTTGTTCTTTTTTAGGTTAGCCTACAGCATTGATATAGGTAGACAGACTTGCAAACAGGAAAAAGAAACATAAACTGATGCTGCACTATAAGGATGCGCACTCGTAAGGACCCTACCTTGAATTTTATGCACAATGCCATGCAATGTGTAATACGATGGGCTATGCAATTTGATATAATATGAATATTTCTTTGCCATTACACCCAGCATGCTCTTGTTTCTGTTCCCAGTGTAACTGTACATCATACCTATGCAATACATTGTAGGTGTGCTCACACCCACACCCCTATGTTTTGCTCTGTAACTCAGAAACTTTTAATGCTGCCGCCCTGAAAATGCGTGACATTATCAATAAACACATGCCATGTGCATCCACAAATATTATTTGTTTGAATTTTTAAAAAGTGACTTAATAAGCCAAAAACACCTGAGTATGTTGTGGGTGTGTACACACACCCGTACTCTAAAAAAGGCCAGTATCATTACACATACGAACACACACACTTTTTCTTTTGGAGTTAACATTAGTGCCTACTCTACTTCCCCCAAAAGTCCTTCAGATAAGATTATAAAACCTAGGTCTAGGTACAAATGCACGCAGAACATCTCCTGCACACGTTAAAACCCGTTTCGCTTTTCGGAGGAGTAGGCCATTGTGGTGCTGGTGGGAATGGATGACAAAATTTACAAAATTGCATACACACAGGAACTGGATGTATAAAGCATATAGTGCTTATTACCATTATCTTCAAAATAAAAAAAACAGTAAAATTGTAAAAAAAAATAATATAATAAATAAAACAGACACAAAATAAATATATACCCAGCATGCAATCTGCAGCCTGCAGAATAATAGACTCTTCACAATCTGACTTTGCCCCCAAACACACTGCATGACCCAAAACTATAGTACTGAGTCCTAGTGACAGCCCAGAAATTAAAAAAAATGGGTAAAAGAAGATCATGCTGATATTTTAAAAATTCTTACTACCCAGAAGCAATTATTATGTAGTGCATGGTTTCTGCCAAACGATGCTGAAGAAACAAGCTGCATTAACTTTGGAACAAAAATATAATCATCCAAGAGAGTACTGCTAGAATATTGATTCCTTTCTGTCAAAAGAGCTATCAGAGAAAAGTGCACCCAACCCATTAAAACTTTAAGTAATACATGAGACAAGCTGAGCTGAAAACCAATAAATTTTCAGTTCACAAAGTGCGCAAACCATTCTCATTGACAACTGATAAAAGTTTGACATCCATCCTCATTCTGCAGTCCATTTTTTCCACACAGCATCATCCTCTCTTTCTGGTTGTCCAGGAAACGGCAGGCACTAACGGCGTGATGCTTCCTTCTCTGTGAGTGCTGTGATCTTTTATTGATGATAGGGGGATGATGGAGACACTGGCCGTAACGTTGATACAGGCCGTGACACCGTGATACAGGGTCGTGACACCGTGATACAGGTCGTGACACCGCTACGTCCTTTCATGTCTGTGGCTTGGATGAAAAGAGTGTGTGGGTTTATTATTTAGACCACTTTGAGCTTTGAGGCATAGTGTAAGTTTGTGTAAGGGGTGGTGGTTGGTTGTGTGGAAGGGTTGGGGTGGAGGTGGGGTGAGGGGTGGGGGTGGGGGAGGTTTGTGCATTTGCATGCATGCTTGCGTCTGGGATGGGTACTGACTGTTCATTTTTTTCCTTTTCACGTCGCTCTTTTTTTCTTTCGTTTTTTTCCCCTGTCTTTCTTTTGTTCCTTTGTTTGTTTGTTTGTTTCCTTCTTTCTTTCTATCTTTCTTTCCTTTCTTTTTTTTCTTTTGTTTTCTTTTTTGTGGCTTTGATTGCTTGGTTTGTTAGTTGGTTGTTTGGGTAGCCGGATTGTTGAGGTCTTTATATACTTTATTTCACAGCTTTGATTGCATTTTGTTTTTATCACAAATGAAACAGAGAACCCGATGTCATCAAAATCAGGTTGTTTTCTTTACTGGCAGGAGATCAAGGATTACGATGCCGTGTTTATGAATTATGAATCATGTTTATTCAGTGAATAAATCAGTTAACTATGAAGTCATTAAGAGGCTATGACGTCATCCTTAGATCATGCGGCGTGTGTGGTCACCACTTGAAGCTTATGTGGAAATGGTGGAGAAAAAAAACCCACAAAAAATCCTACCCTTATTTCTCCACACGTAGCCGAGATTCAAACCCATGACTTCATGAACCTATAGGATTGAAGTCGAACAGTTCTTAACCACTGGCTATGGTGTCGGTCGACTGGTGATGAATTAACAATTAGAAGGATGGCTGCTCTCTGTGGCTGGACAAATCTTTACTTTACCATGATGGATAAAGATTACAGGGAGGGCTGTCTCATTTTCTTTGACAGTGTCTCCGTAATGAAGAAAATTATAGCGCTGACTTGTCGTCTTCGATCTATTATTATCGTTATTACACACACACACACACACACACACACACACACACACACACACACACACACACACACACACACACACACACACACACACACACACACACACCACACACACACACACACACACACACACACACAAACTCACTCACGCACGCACACACACACACATCAAAGACACATTTCTAACATCATTTATAAGTTGAGATTAAATTCCGACACAATATTCGCAAAATGTGACTTGCTCCTGTTCTGAGCCACTATCTTGTGAACATAATATTATTCTTTTTCACTGTTCAATTTTAAATTCAGTTTACAAAGAATATTGCATTAAAATTCAAAGGGAACCATTGAATATAGTTTCGCGAAACCGTTGATTACTGATGTTGCTAGGATTATTTCCAAGTCTTCTGTAACTATTTTATGGTAGAGTTTTTGTGTTATTGTTTAGTCCAATATCATCAAATGTGAAAAGACTTTAAATTGAACTACAACAACAACACACACCCCGTGAGTATGCACGCGCGCTTGCACACATATCTCATAACTCGATGTCCTGTTTAGATCTCAAACGTTAGCTAGTAACAGAAGAAAACAATGCACTGTATTCTTGTCACGCACTAAAGACATTTGAGTCATTCGCTACACTCTCTTCTTCCGCTCTTTTGTCTTTGTTTCATTCTTGTTGTTGTTGTTGTTGTTTTCTTCTTCTTCTTCTTCTTTCTTCTTCTTTTCATTCTTCTTCTTCTTCTTCTTCTTCTTCCTCTTCTTTGTTGTTGTTGGTGTTGTTGTTGGGCTTTCTTCTTCTTCTTCTTCTTCTTCTTCTTCTTCTTCTTCTTCTTCTTCTTCTTCTTTTTCTTCTTCTAATTCTTCTTTTCATTCTCCTTCTTTGCATTCTTCTTCTTCGCAATTCTTCTTCTTTGCATTCTTTCCATTCATCTCTCAACATTAACACAACACAAACACACAACACAACACACACACACACACACACAACACACACACACACCACACACATCCACACACACACACACACACACACACACACACACATACACACACACACACACACACACACACAACACACACACACCACACACACACAACACACACACACACACACCACGTTACTATCACAATTTGTGAAGAACTTAAATGAACTGAACACACACACAACACAAACACACACACACACACACACACACACACACACACACACACACACCACACACACACATGACACACACACAATGACGAACACACACACACACACACACACACACACACACACACACACACACACACACACACACACAGCGCGCCCAGCGTATAAATCGAATGATACACAGACTTGCATGAATCCTCGCATCATGTAAAAATGGCCCTCAGACCCATGAATTAATAACATGGTCACGATTACAATCATCCCTGCTGCGGTATCAATCAATGCATACCATCACATGATGATGTGCCATGAATGCCTCGCGCATCAAAATGGAGAAGAAGATTGAGCTGAGGAAAGACATGAAGTAAAAGGTAGAGCGAAAACATCCGAGTGCGGATGAACATGATAAAGCTTATAACAGTGGAATGGACATGGAAAGCAGAGGAGAGAGAGAGAGAGAGAGAGAGAGAGAGAGAGAGAGAGAGAGGAGAGAGAGAGAGAGAGAGAGAGAGAGAGAGAGAGAGAGAGAGAGAGAGAGAGAGGAGAGAGAGAGAGAGAGACAGACAGAGACAGAGACAGAGAACAGACAGACAGACAGACAGACAGACAGACACAGCCAGCCACAGCCAGCAGCAGCCAGACAGACAGACAGAAATCATATTCGAGTACATGCTTGGGTATGTGTGCGTGAACATAAAATGGATATTTTATGCACGTATATATCTGTCTGTCTGCATGTAGGCATGAATCGGTCTGCGCATTCATTTTGCGGTCTCTACTTCTGTGTTGGTGTATTATATTTTAATTCATGCAGTTAACTATCGCAGCTGAAGTATAGTTAGTACATTTGCGGCAACCCAAATCCTGCGATCACTTTGACGTTAGAACCTACTTCCACAACCTGGCATGCTTTATCATCACACCAACATTTCTCCGGCAGTGCTGTATCCCTCCTCCATCCCTCCCTCCTTCACTCACTCTCTCCTCCCTCCAGGCATTATCTTGGATCAGCGTGGGGCCTTTGTGCCTTTCCTATCACCTCCACATTCGCAATTCCAGCTTCCAGCTCGGATATTGATGTGGGATTGGGGCGAATCCCCTGTAGGATCTTTCACGTGTTCCTTCACTGTGTCAGAGGATCTTCTTCTCTCTCTCTCTCTCTCTCTCTCTCTCTCTCTCTCTCTCTCTCTCTCTCTCTCTCTCTCTCTCTCTCTCTCTCTCTCTCTCTCTCTCTATATATATATATATGGCATTGCATGTTTATTTCTTGGAGAGTGTTCCAGTAAGCAAGTAGGATCTATAATTATATCCTTTCATTTTGGCTTTTGGGAGAGTATTCTGGTAAGCAAGGGGGATCTACATGTCATTTAATTTTGGTTCCTGGGAGAGTGTACTAGTAAACAAGTGGGATGTATATGTTATATTATTTTGGTTTCTGGGAGAGTGTTCTAGTAAGCAAGTGGGATCTAAAATTATGTCATTTCATTTTGGTTTATTGGAGAGAGTTGCGGTAATCAAGTGGGATCTGTATATGTCATTTCATTTAGGCTTTTGGGAGAGTGTTCTAGTAAACAAGTGGGATCTATATGTCATTTCAGTCACAACTTTATCTTTCAGGGACGGGATATCTCAGTGGTCAGAACACTCGCTTTCCCCCAGCTAAGGTTAAACAGCATCGGGCGTGGTTACCAACTGCATGGGTGACCGTTTGCGCGACTTGGCTTCAGTACAATCCCCTTGTTCACCCAGCTGTAAATGCGTACCTGCCCTGTTTAGGGTCAGGGAAGGTAAAGCAGAGAGGGAGAGGAGATGGGCGTCACCTTCAATATGCTGGCCCCTAGAGAAGCTGAGGTCTCTGACGTCTCGCTCCGTTTCGACCACATAGGTTATGGGACACCTTTACCTTTTTTTTTTTTCTTTTTTTTTTTTACCTTAACGTACTCTGTTTTAACCCCCTAAAGAAGGCGACAGACAAGCCTCCCGAACCGTAAGGCCGGGACGCCAGGGCGAAACAGATCCCTAACGGACACATCGTCTGTCACTGTAAACATACGGCTTGTGGTGTTAGGTTCAGGCTCAACGTTTCCAACAGGTTCTGTTCAATCTAAAGGGAACAGACCTCTATCTATTTTTTTTGTTTTTATTTTTTATTTTATACCACTTATGTACAGCAGATTTCGCTACGTGAATTCGGGCTGTTTTCCCCAGAGAGAGCGCGTCGCCTCAAGTGCAGCACCTACCCATTACTTTTTTTTTTTTTCCTGTCTGCAACTGTATGTTTCCCTATCAGAGTGTTTTTTTTCTACAGATTTTGCCAGGGACAACTATCTTGTTGCCGTGGGTTCTTTAAGAGCATTAGATAATTATGTGTAACAAATGGGACCTTAGTTTATCGTCTCATCCGAAAGACTAGCGCTAAGACCACCACCACTCATGGTCTAATGAATGGGGGGGGGGGGAAAGTTTTAACCCAAGCAGGATTCAAACCACTGCACACTCCGACCCAGACTTTTCGCTTTCTAGACAGGCGCGTTACCTCTAGACCACGATGATCCACTTTTGTACACACACGCGCACGCGCACACCACACACAACACATACACACACACACACACACACACACTCACATAAACACACACTCACACAAAACCATTATAAGTTTTTCAACAATTCTTTTTATTTTTTTAAATTTCAACTGCTTGGAAAATAGTATTGGAACAAAAAGTTGAAAAATACATCACCACCATAATATTTGATTACATAACAACATATATAATCATGTCCATTTTTTCCCAGTTCATAACACTCCTTCTCCACTTAACAACATACTTGTAAATCTTAAAAAAAAATCCCTTCAACCAATGATTAAAATCAAAGTTTTAAAAAATACAAATATAAAAAGTGACCACAAAACGAAAAAAGAAAACCTCAACTGAGTAGGTAGGTAGATTCCTCTAAGAAGTAATAATATCAGAAATGAAGAAGAGAGTGATTCCTCTGCCCACTACACTAACTAGAATGAAGTTTCCAAAAAAAAAAAAAAAAAGACCAGCAATCTTGTGTGACTAAATGAAACAAGATTCCAAAACAAAACAAACTAAAAAAAAAAAATGTACCATCACCTGTTTCAAAAAAACTCTGTACACATACATAACAACAAGCTTCCATTTGCTGATGCATTATTATTGCCTGAGGCATTCGTGTTGCAGTAATTTATCCATATCAACACATAAATACATACATACGTGTATGGATACCACACGAGCATTCTCACATCAGCACAAACACGTAACAGTGTTCACATTCACTCATACATACACAGGAGAACAGCAAGCACATACACTCACCTGTGCAAGCGAGTGCGTGCGTGTGTGTGTGCGCAAGCACGCGCGCCGCACACACACACACACACACACACTCACTCTCTCTCCTCCCCCCCCCCCCCCCCCCCCCCCCCACCACACACACTGACACACAACACACACACGCCATTTTTAATACGTACAATATCGGTTTTGATGAACAACTTTGGCAACAAATTCTATAGTTTCATTATCTTTCTTCAACAGAAATAACAGCAGCACACAATTACATCAGTATGAACTAGCATTTTGACAACAATTTCAACACCTAGCCTGATTACCTGCTAACATCAGTAGCAACAAAAGGTATTCAGAGAGGGGGTTCATTTTCTCATCTCCTCACTCCTATCAAGGTAGCACGCAGGGAAATCTGTCACCAGTCGTTTTGGATACATCAGCACTCACGTGTTATCAATATGCACAAGCATAAGAGGCGTGTGTGTACAATGTTGGAAATAAATCAACATGCACAGATACAGGAGAGATATATATATTATATATATATATATATGCAGACACTCACGTACACATTCAAAGTATTAAGTTTGGAAAAACAAAAGAAATACGTGTACACAATTGATAACCCCCCCCCCCCCCACCCCACACACACACACTAGTCATTCAGTGTTAACTAACAAAAACTGGAACACAACACACACACACACACACACAAACACACGCCGCAAAGCGCGCGCGCGCCCGCACGCACACACCACACACACACACACACACACCACCCACACACACACACACTCTCTCTCTCTCACACACACACACACACACTCTCTCTCTCTCTCTCTTTTTTCTCTCTCTCTCTCTCTCCACACACACACACACACACACACACACACACACACAAACACACACACACACACACACACACACACACACACACACACACACAACACACAACAAAAACAAACAAACAACAACAACAACAACAACCTGGCTTCATTACTCATAACACCCACATCAATCTTGCACAACCAGATCAGACAGAACAACAAATAATCTTCAGGCTTATCCTTCTGATCATGAACATGAAATTCAACACACTTCTTTATTCTGTTACATATTATTCACCCAGTTTGGAAAAAAAATGTCTTTATTTTTTTTTTTTTTTTTTAAGTCTACCTTTTCCTTCTCACATTAACAAATAGGCCTAGTTCAGTTTTCTGCACCATCAAGATAGTAGGGACAATTCCTTAAAAAAAAAAGAATGCATATTGCAAATTCACAGTATCGCAGTTCTTCTATTGTATATATGCGTAATTATCGTAAATAGGATAATTTACATCTGTTATGTCTTTGTGGTCAGCTTTTGACCAGCTAGACTCACGCATGCATGAAAGCACATTATGCACGTTCAAACACATGCACACAACACGCATGCACACACACACACGCACACAGGGTCAGTTGCACCATTCACTTTAAACCAAACCACACCACACACACACACACCACCACTCTCTCTCTCTCTCTCTCTCTCTCTCACACACACACACACACACACACACACACACACACACACACACACACACACACACACACACACACACACACACACACACATACACTCAGTGTCAGTTTGCACCCTTCCAAGACACAATACAGATGTATAGCAAGCTCTACTGTCCTTCACACTCAAGTACGATCATAAACCTTCAACCTGGATCAGGAGCAGAATAATATATCCTTCAGCTTAGGTTCCCGAATGAGTATGCTCTCAATGAGCCCCATACAGGCACAGCTATCACCAGAAAGAATCATTTCCATCCTGTGGATATGAACAACATCATGTTCATTTGACTAAGAAACCATGCTTGATAAGTTAAGGTAAAGGTGTCCCATAACCTTGGCGGTCATAGGGGAGCGAGGCATCAGAGACCTCTGCTTCTCTAGGGGCCAGCATATTGAGGGAGCACCCATCTCCTCTCCCTCGCTGTTTTACCTTCCCTGACCCTAAAGAGGGCAGTACCCATTTACAGTTGGGTGAACTGGGGGGACTGTAGTGAAGCCAAGGCGCGAAAATGGTCACGCATCCAACTGGTAACCACGCTCGATGCTGCTTAGCTTGACTTGGGGAACAAGTGCTCTGACCTTGTAGCTATTCCACTCCCTGCCTGACAAGTGCAAAGCAGCAAACTTACAATAGAGCATTCATGCCATGTTTTGTGAGAAAAGACTTGATACATAAAAAGGTAAAAAGGGTGGGGATGGGATAGCTCAGTGGTCAGAGCCCTCGCTTTCCCCCATGCTAAGGTTAATCAAGTGTGGGGTTAGTAAGTGGATGGGTGACCGTTTGCACGCCTTGGCTTCAGTACAGTCCCCACGAGTTAACCAGCTGTTAATTGGTACCTTGCCTCTTTAGGGTAAAGGAAGGCAAAGCAGCGAGGGAGAGACTTGATATATATTGTACGATATTCTTAAGATGAATTAACTTGCATTTATTTCAGAATCAGGGAACGCTGAGAAGATGATTAATTTTCAGGATGAAACATTTGAAATTATAACAGTTCAATTAAGTCGTACTGAACACAAGGAGACCAACAAACAAGAAATTTAGGAAGACAGAACATGAAACCTAAGGACAAATCATCAAAGTTGTAAGTGTTCAATCAAGTCATTCTGAATACAAAAAGACTGAAAGCAAAAACACGACATTTAGGAAGACAGAACATGAAACCCAATGACAAATCTTCAGGTTGCCCCCAAATCAATATTATAAGCATTTGAATAAGCAAGCTTTCTAACTGTCTGAAAAAAGAAACATGACTTTCTTCATTTTTGCCTACAGGACCAGCAGCCTGATGGAAGCTACCAAACCCTTAAGGCTCACACTGACACAACACCACATGGTCTGATGGTTTTGAAGCAGCCGGAAATCTCCAAAGAAACAGAACAAAAAATGTAAACCAGCCTGATAATTTGCCTGTAGGCTGTAGTATTTCATGACAAAGCAAGAGGAAGCGGTCACAGAGAAGAAAGAACAAAAAAAGCAATGAATCACCTCCTGTGTGTATATATCATATATAAAGGAAAACGGCATGGAATGTATGACATAGAGCACAACCACTGATCAACGCTATCACTGCTCACTTCAGCTCAGCCCGACTCCTGTCCTCACACATCTGTACACAGACAACACACAGCCCACTATCACCACACACACTCCTCTCAGCTCCCTAGCCACTCCCATTCTCTCACAGAAAGCACCATCACCATCACTGTTCTGTGCCTGACAGACTACACCACAGAGACTCTGTGTGTATCCATACATGAGGACAACATATCGTTGCATGGGCTTAGTTAGTGCCTGCCTAGTAATGCAGACACATGCATGCATGCACACACATGCACGCAACAACACATTCACACTACACACACACACACTGTTCAGTGGAAGGTTTGTTAAACTGGAAATAACATTCAAACACACTTACATGTCACATGCGTTGATTTCAATTCAATCTCCTCAGCACTGAAGGTATGTGAACCTACATTCAAAGAGTCTAACTCTAAACCCCCCCAAAAATGGATGTAAAATCTGAATCTGTATAATCGTGTCCGTAAAAAAGCATCATTAAAATCCAGCCTTTACGTTCTGACTTATAAAAATCCAGAATTTCATGAGCTATTAAAATTTCATGCATTATTAACATTTTTTAAAATGGAAGAAACACTTAAACTTAGTTAAAGAAAAACAAAAACAAGCAACAAACAAACAAAAAAAAAACTATTTCCAGAACAGGCGCTGAATCAGTTCTATATCTTTCTCTCTTGGATCAGCAAAACATAACGTGGCTCATGACTCTAGAAGCAGTTAGTTTATGGAGACGTGTTGTGCACTGCAGTTTGCCGGTAGACTGAAACGATTGTGTGGAGACTGGGATCACAAGCCATCAAGATACCTCGAGGCAATACAACATCTCACTGGGAGAACAGTTTGCCTTGTTGCTGTTAAAGACCAGTGGCAAAGGGCTACTCTAGTTCTGTCCCCCAAAAGTGAGGTCAGTTTGGTTTGAACTGGACAAAGTGGGTGATTGTTGTGATATCATTCATTTCTGATAATAATAATTATAATAAAATATGGGATTTATGTAGCGCTGAATCTTGTAGAGTACACAAATCAAAGCGCTTACATTCAAATTAGTTTTATTATCATGCGCACGCAACCGTTTACATACATGTGTACAGCTGTAAGACAACTACTCTATTTGTTCACAGAAGGAAACAGCACTCTTAACAGCGGACTCAATACTTCATGAAGTTACTTTTACTGGTACAGACTGATGTTTCCCTGAATGTTTGTGTGACGCCACCAGCCATGAAACTTAGTTGTTATACTGTATGTATGATGTGGTATGGTTTTCCCAGGGACACACACACACTGATTCAGGTGTAGGTGTTTGTGAAACACAGTCTATCTGTCCACAGAAATTTCAGTTAGATAAAATGTTGCACTCACCTTAAATTTGGGGACATTTTGGCAATGAAAAGGACAAGTGACTGTGTGACTGTATATCAACATCCTACGATAAATACATATTGATTTCGAGATTTCAAAATCATAATGAATAACTCATCACTCTCTTCTCTGCAAACTCGTTCTCCATCATAGTTCGTGAATCAGAAGCACAATCATGGAAAAGTGTATCAAACTCGCATGATCAAGAGAGCAAAAGGCATATCCAATGAAAGACATGCCAAAAATGCATGCATATATGCTCACACATCTGACTTACACACTCTCTCTGTTTGGAGATCTTTTCTTCTCCCACTGTCCTGTCAAGTCTGAACCTCTGACTTACACACTCTCTCGTTTGGAGATCTTTTCTTCTCCCACTGTCCTGTCAAGTTGAACCTCTGACTTACACACTCTCTCTGTTTGGAGATCTTTTCTTCTCCACATGTCCCTCTTAAGTCTGAACCTCTGACTTACACACTCTCTCTGTTTGGAGATCTTTTCTTCTTCCACTGTCCCTTAAGTCTGAACCTCTGACTTACACACACTCTCTGTTTGGAGATCTTTTCTTCTCCCACCGTCCCTCTCAAGTCTGAACCTCCCCATTCTTTCTTCCCACAAGCAGCCTGGATGTGAAGTACTTTAATAATAATAATAATGATAACTGGAATTTAGATAGCGCTTTATCTTGCAGAAACAAATCAAAGTACTTTGTAACAATGCAGATGACTGGGTACGCACCTATTCATAATAGATACACTTCAAATGGTAAAAGAAAAGGTCGTTACATTTAATCACAACATGGAAGCCAGAAATCTGTCGTTAAAACAAAACTTAAAAAAAAAAAGTAAACCAAAGATTTCACGCCAGCTAATAAACCGTGGGCCTCTATATCTGTTTCTGCATTACCTGAACACCTGTTTACTGTAATGTCTTCCCACATGACCAAACACGTAACATCATATTCATTCAACTTGAACAGGTGGGTGATGAAAGCCCCATGGTGCCATGCTTGATTCAAACTCACTATCAACAACAATCACCCCCAAAAATAATTTTCTTATTTCTCACAATCTAAGCAGCTATATTTTTCATAATAGAAAAAAAAAGATCTATCATACAGAGAGGAACACCCCAAGTCTTGCTTTCAGAATAAAAATCCACATTCTTGTCATACAGACTCTGTAATGTATGTATAATTCAAAAGAAAGAAACTTTTTCCTACATAAAAATGGTCTTTAAAAAGTCTCAGTCTTTGCATCCTCAACAAAAGTTGAAACATTCTTCAACAATAAATCTTCTCTCAGACTGCTTCAGCAAAACAAAATCAATCGATCGGCGAAACACCAAAGCACATGAATAGACAAACATTGCCTGTTGAGAACAGCACAGTGGCATTTTTTTTTTCATCACTGTTATCAATAATTCTGTTGCCTCTTGCCTGACCTGCAGTAAGTGCCACACTAGGACTATTAAAATTTATTTATTTATTCTTTCATATCAAGGATAATGGAATAAGCACTCATGTGCTTTTTTAAAATCGTATCCCATGTGTATGCAGCTTTGTCAATTTTGTCATCTGTTCCCAATGGCACAAAATGGCCTGCTCTTACAAAAAGTGGAACAGGTTTTCACTGTGCGCAACATGTCCTGCATGTGTTCGCACACGGGGCCTCGGTTTATAGTCTCATCCAAAGGACTTTTGGGGGGGAGTGGAGTCAGCACTGATGTTGACTCCAAGGGAAAAATCCCCTTGAACAAGATTGGAACCCGGGTCGTCAAATTGCCAGCACAATGTTCTAACCACTAGGCTATCTTGTCCCCATTTTTTTTCATTCTATCATATTCAAAAAACAAATTGCGTCACATGTTGCAAGTTCGACGGACAATAAATTTTACCGATGAGTTATAAAAAAACAGTACTTCCACTAAAAACCCCAACAATAAAGCTCCTAAAAACTGATAAAACTCGTCATAAAACATCAGCCTAGAATGGTATCTTTTCCAGTGGATTTGGCATCACCACAAATTCGCAAAATCATAATAAAGTAAACAAACAAAAAACCCAAACTCTCTAAACTAACAAAGAAAAAATTTAAAATGCTACATCAGCAGCGACAGCAAAAAATGTGACAGAGCAGACATCAAGGACTATGGTAGTCTCTCCACTATAACTATTCAATGGCCACAGTACATAACACAGATTTCATACCACAGACTGTCAAGCCAAAAAAAAACAACCCCAAACCCCCCAAAACCCACAAAAAAGGCAGTTTTAGCTAGTTAGACATTTCTGAACACATCTGAAGGAAAACAGAGACAAAAAAGTTTTGAATAACTTAAAACACACACAATCCTGGTAATTCTGTAAAGTTTTGTTCATGGCGATTCTTAGGGCATTAGTTAACTGAACAGTGGTACTAAAACAGACATTAATTAACTGAACAGTAGTACTAAAACAGACATTAATTAACAGTAGTACCAAAACAGACATTAATTAACTGAACAGTAGTACTAAAACAGACATTAATTAACTGAACAGTAGTACTAAAACAGACATTAACTAAGTGAACAGTAGTACTAAAACAGACATTAACTAACTGAACAGTAGTACTAAAACAGACATTAATTAACTGAACAGTAGTACTAAAACAGACATTAATGAACTGAACAGTAGTACTAAAACAGACATTAATGAACTGAACAGTAGTAGCACTAAACAGACATTAATGAACTGAACAGTAGTAGCCTAAAACAGACATTAATTAACTGAACGTAGTAGTACTAAAACAGACATTAATTAACTGAACAGTAGTACTAAAACAGACATTAATTAACTGAACAGTAGTACTAAAACAGACATTAATTAACTGAACAGTAGTAGCACTAAAACAGACATTAATTAACTGAACAGTAGTAGCACTAAACAGAATTAATTAACTGAACAGTAGTACTAAAACAGACATTAATTAACTGAACAGTTGTAGTACTAAAACAGACATTAATTAACTGAACAGTAGTACTAAAACACGACATTAATTAACTGAACAGTAGTAGCACTAAAACAGACATTAATTAACTGAACAGAAGTACTAAAACAGAATTAATTAACTGAACAGTAGTACTAAAACAGACATTAATTAACTGAACAGAAGTACTAAAACAGACATTAACTAAGTGAACAGTAGTAGCACTAAAACACACATGGTTTTTACACACAAAGGTGATACTCTGCACAGCCTTTCTCAAAAACCAGTCATCAGGTTTGGCACTGGAAGGTAACAAGCGTAAGGGAAACAGTCTTTCACACCTGAATCAATATTATATTCTAACTAGTCCTCTGAAACTCTTCTTTTTTTTCCACCGGTACAGGAATAAACATATACCCTGTGTTTATACACCAGGCCTGAAGGCAGTCTTTGTTTATTAACACGCGTGCAAATACACAGACACATACACCAGACACAGACAGACAGACACAGACAGACACAGACATAACACACAAACACACTGACTCTCTCTCTCACACACACCACACAAAACACACACCTCACACCACACACACACACACACACACACACACTCACACCACACACACCACACACACACACACACACACACACACACACACACACACACACACACACACACACAATGGAGTGACAGAAGACAAGACCAACAACGGCCTCTTAGTCCATGAGATATAACCCCAACATTCTCCAGGCTGGAATTAATAGTATAATGCTCTGAATTCTTTCCTTTCAAAGAAAATAAAAAAAACAAAAAACTGTACATCTCCAGCACACACCTATAAATAAAACACACACATGAACAAACATATACACCAATAAAATCAGGCGGCAGTGTAGCAAAAAATCCTTTGTTTACATCAACAAAACAATATAATCTTCTTTTTTTTGTGGAGCGTGAATTTCTCTACCCTTATCAACAAAATTACATTTTACTTCTCATCAGCAACTTTTTTTTTGTTTCTGTATGTCTGGAAATTAAATTTACACATACAATTTCGTTTGCCAACGCAAGAGAACATTTTTCAGAGATAAATAAAGGCAAAATATTTGTGCATCAAGACCAATACAGCGCGCACACCGAATATTTCAAGGTGTATGGGTGATTTTACTTTTCACAAAAATTTCTATTTCACTGGTTTCCTGTGAAAGCAAAAATACGTACGAGCCAGAGCAATAGAGATGAACATTAACAGTCTCTTCGATGAAAAACAACCCCAAACCAACTGGCGGTTTTGTCTGTGAAACTGATAACAGATCTTACTGAGAGACACACGTGTATCCAACACAAAGAGATACAGACACACAACACACACACACACACACACACACACACACACACACACACACACACACACACACACACACACACACACCACACACAAAAATCATGTCTTCATTCATTTAAAAGAGATCACTCCACCCCACCCATCCCATCCAACCACCCTCCTCCCCCTTCCAAAAAAAAAGGGGAGAAAAGGTTCCCCCATCCCTAAAATTCATAATATCTCTCTTTAAAAAAAAAAAAAAAATCGCACCAGCCTGCAACTTCCTAGCACCAAGAAAGCCGACATTATCTGTTGATGTTGAAAAAGCGGTTTTCTAACACGCGGACCAGGCGGTCCCTCATGACAGTCTTGAAGGTGTCATACCACTCCACCACCTTCTCCCTCCGCCTCACCTTCTCCTGCAGGCTCAGGCTGTTCTCCTTCTGCAGGAGCTGGGGCAGCGTCCTCCAGTCCTGGATGAAGATCACCGGAGCCCCCAGCTCTTTCAGCAGCCGCAGCGGGTACAGCTTGGACGACTGGGAGGGTCCGCACTCTCCCGGGGTCATGACGTCTTCGATCACCGGCACGGAGCCGTAAGCCATGGCCTCGTAGATCCTGTAGCACTCGGTGTTCTGGCCCACAGGGGACAGGGTCAGGTCGCTCTGCTGCAGCGCCTTCAGGTAGTCTTCCCTGCTTTTGTCCGTCTCTTTGGGCTGCCACCTGCAGTGACAGAGAGAGAGAGAGAGAGAGAGAGAGAGAGAGAGAGAGAGGAGAGAGAGAGAGAGAGAGAGAGAGAGAGAGAGAGAGAGAGAGAGAGAGAGAGGAGAGAGAGAGAGAGAGAGAGAGAGAATAAAGGTTTTAAGTATGTCTGTTTTTTCCCATTAGACATGCTTTATTCTATTGTTAAATAGTCCTACATAGAGTCTGGGCTTTATTCCAGTTCTCGATTAAACCATTGACGTTGGGGGCAACAGCAAAGTGAGAGGCTGTATCATCAGTGGCTTTATCCCTGTTCTTGATAAACCATTGACGTTGGGGGCAACAGCAAAGTGAGAGGCTGTATCATCAGTGGCTTTATCCCTGTTCTTGATTAGACCATTGACGCTGGGGGCAACAGCAAAAGGAGAGGCTGTATGATTAGTGGCTTTCTTTCCCACTCATGGAATTCCGCTTTACAGCTTAGTCTTTAGTGATCGACTATAACTCTCTGACTAGGAGGCTTGACTTGCACAGTCCTTACGTGCTGCTGCAACCCTACG
>CM060329.1:28489837-28492337 GCA_030674155.1 Stramonita haemastoma
AAGTCAAAAGGAGACAAAACACCCACTGAGGAAAAGCCTGACGCTGCTAGTCTGCAAAGTGTCAGGGATAGATTCAGAACACAAGGCTTTTCTGAGGAGACTACCAGTATTCTCATGTCCTCATGGCGACCCGCAAAAAAACAGATGTATGATGTGTACATACGAAAGTGGGAGAGGTACGCGTGTGAGCAACAAGTGGATTCAGTTTCACCGCCTCTAGCCACAGCTGTAAATTTTCTGGCATCGCTGTTGAAAGAGGGATATTCTTATAGCGCTGTGGGCACCGCTCGTTCTGCGCTAAGTTGTTTTCTCTGCAACTATGAAGGGGCAACGTTTGGTCAACACGAACTTGTAAAAAGATTTATGAAGGGTGTGTTCGAAAGAAAACCACCACTACCAAAGTATCACCACACTTGGGATGTAAACATTGTGCTAAAAATGTTAGAAACGTGGGTTCCAGTGCAAAACCTGACGTTCAAGGAACTGACAATGAAACTTGTGATGTTAATTGCCCTTCTGTCGGGTCAGAGGTGTCAAACTATTGCTGCTTTGGACATCGACAATATGCTACTTTCAAGGGAAAAGTGTGTTTTTTATGTAAATAGATTATTAAAACAGTCAAGAAGAGGAGCCCATCAATCACCTATTGAACTCATGGCTTTTGTGGAAAAAGAGGCTTTGTGTGTAGTTCACACTTTGAAAGAATACCTGAGACGGAGCAAAGAACTGAGGGCTCAGAATGCTACCCGACATTTGTTTATCACTCTCCAAGCACCGCACCGAGGGGCCACTAGCGATACCATCGCGCGCTGGCTGAAGTGGACGATGGAGAGGGCAGGCATAGACATTACACGCTTCACGGCACACAGTACGAGGTCAGCCAGTACTTCCGCTGCTAAACTTGCAGACGCTCCAATAAACATCATCATGAAAGCAGCTGGATGGACAAATGTTTCCACGTTTGCTAAGTTTTATAATAAGAAGACGGGGCCAACACTGACCATGGGCCAATCCATCATGGAGCGTTTCCTACAACATAAATAAGGTAGGACAGTTTTCTTGTTTACATGTGGTGGATGTGTTTGTCTCGAGAACACTGTGGCTCTAAAATCTCATGTGCATATAGTGGAGGGATGCAGGAAATGAGCAAGAATTAAATACAACAAAGCGAGACTTACCTAGTAAGGTGAAGCTGGTTGTAAATTCTTGCGAATTTATTGTAGACCGGAACGGAGTGCACATGCCCACCCCTAAAATGGTCTGCATGCATACCATGCAAGTAAAATGAAATGCATACCATGCAAATGAAACAAATACCACTTTGTGGAACTTTGATCTAGAACTGACAACAGTGTTCTGCACACCGTGCATCAGTAAGACATCCCACCCTTTCAAAATGATAATAATGATAACAATGTTTATAAAATATTTAGTGTTCCTGTTATAGTATGACACAGTGTTCTCTCGAGGCTCTAAAAACTGACAGTAGGGGCTGCGCGCGGTTCTCATGTGCACTCCGTTCCGGTCTACAATAAATTCGCAAGAATTTACAACCAGCTTCACCTTACTAGGTAAGTCTCGCTTTGTTGTATTTAATTAGACACGAAAAAAAAAGTGTGTGTGTGTGTGTGTGTGTGTGTGTGTGTGTGTGTGTGTGTGTGTGTGTGTGTGTGTGTGTGTGTGTGTGTGTGTGTGTGTGATTGGGGCAATCGTATGTGTTTGTTGTTTTCTATGTGGTAGTCTTTGAGTGGGGTTTTTTTTTTGGATGGCGTGATTGATGACTGCACTTTCGTTGGGATTTTTTTGTTTTGTTTTACAGGTAGTTTGTTTGATTGTTCGATTTGTGTTGGGGTTTCTTTTCTTTAAGTGTGCTTTTGTTGGATATTTGTTTGTTTGGGATTGATTTTTGTTGTTGTTTTTGAATGTTTTTGCCGTTTCGTTCTAAAGCATTTGCTTGTATTTAATTTGCTTGGCTTTTAATTTTTTTTTTTTTTTTTGCTTATGTTTCTGTGTTTCCTTTTTGGTTCTAAACCTTCTTGTGCAGCTTTAAAAAAACCGTCTCTTCTGATATTTACTGTTCTTTTCGTCATCCTTTTTCTTCGGGGGTGGAGGGGAGTTTATTTGTTCCACTACTCTCCCCACCACCCTCCCATTCTTTCCTTGTTTTGTGGTTTTCTCCTAGGCCCTTTCTATGTGACTTTATTGTAGAAAAAAACACAACAAAACACAGGCTTTGGAGTTGATTCAGACAGACAGATTATCAAAGACAGATTGTTGGAAATGAAGAACGGGCTTCTATTAACAGACAGACACTAACAGGAATATTCCAAACTATCACAGTGGCTGAACCCTTCACCTGAAGATTGTGAGGGACAAGGAAACACACACACACACACACACACACACACACACACACACACACACACACACACTCACACACACACACACACACACACACACACACACACACACACACACACACACACACACACAGACAAGG
>CM060329.1:28497337-28499455 GCA_030674155.1 Stramonita haemastoma
ATTCCACAGTGTTCCACCAGAGTATGTGAGAGTGGATTTAAATAAGTCAATTCTTGGAAGTGGCACCATTATCTTATTGGCATGACGATAGCGATTGACATTGATCGTGAATCTGTTTTGAAGTAAGGGGGGAGCTAAACCAGACATGATTTTATACATAAACACTGCCTTATTATGCTTAAGCTTGGATTTTAATGGAAGAATGTCAAGTGCTTTATAGTCAGAAATGGTTAATGATGAAGATTTTAAAAGAACAAGTTTTAAAGCTCGTCTATGCACACTGAACAATGGCTTGAGAACATTTGCGCTAGCCGAATCCCAAATCGTTGAAGCATAACTCATATGGGATATATAATATATGCATTGAAAAACATTTTCCTAGCGTTTAGGTCTAAGAAATGCTTTATTTTAGATAACTGGTGTACACATTTTGATACTTTTTTGCATAATGCAGAGATATGGTACATCCAAGAAAGGTTATTGTCAATTGTAATTCCGAGAATTTTATGATGGTCTACTTCATCAATTTTGTTGTTATCAATATAGATAGCCGTAGAATAGTTTGGAAGATTTTGTCGCTTTTGTCGAGTTGTTATAATTAAGTACTTAGTTTTTTTTGGGATGAAGACTCATGTGATTTTAACTCTGACCATCGAAGCAGGCGGTGAATACTTTCTTGCAGAGCAGATGTAACTTCATTCAATTGAGAATGATTGGTATGGATAGTTGTATCATCTGCAAATAACTCGCACTGTGTGTTTAGAGATAAGGGTAAGTCATTTATATATATAGAAAAAAGAATAGGTCCTAAAACAGATCCCTGGGGGACGCCATAGTTATTGGATAGTACTGCCGATGTCTTACCTTTATCAGAAACGACTTGTTTTCTTTCAGAAAGAAATGATAACATGAGTTTGACAGTACTATCTGACAGACCATAGATTTTAAGTTTTTTTAGTAACAGAGTGTGGTCAATCACATCGAACGCCTTAGCAAAGTCTACTATAATAACTCCAGTGATTTTGTTATTATTGATATTAGTAAAGCCATTGATCAACTAAGCTTGTTAAAGCAGTTTGACAGGAATGGTTAGTTCTGAAACCAGATTGATTAGGATGGAACAAATTATATCGGTTTAAGTGGTGGAGAATATGTTTATTGATGTGATTCTCTAAAGGTTTTGATAATATGGATAGAATAGAGATTGGTCTATAATTGGAGGGATCTGAACGGTCACCAGATTTAAAGATAGGTATAACTTTGGCAGTTTTAAAAGCTTTAGGAATGGTGTTAGCAGAAATGCATAAATTTATAAATGTATGTAAGAGATTCTGCAATAACGGGGGCAGCTATTTTTAGAATTTTACCATCAATGCCATCAAGACCTTTCGTATTTGTCTGTTTCAAATGAGTAAGGGAATTGCAAACATCATTAATACACATAAGAGGGATATCTAAATTTGATAAAATGTTTTTAGATCTGCAGTAATGTTTTAATGTTTCTAGCTTGTTAAGATGTGATCTGTCTATTGGTACTATAGAAGAGGAAATATTGCAGAAATGGCATTAATATCGTCAACGGAAATATCTTTGAGCGATGAACTTTGAGATGTTACCTTTTTATTTGTCAAATAGTTAATTGCTTTCCAAACAGATTTATTGTCTGACTTAGAGTATACGAGCTGTTGGAAGTACTTTTTTTTTTTACTTAAGCGTTTCATATTGTTTACTATATTTCGTGTTCTTTATATTCTTCCCTGGGTTTCCCGTGATGATAGTTATTTTCTTAATTTAATGGCATTTTTAATCCCATTATCCATGGTACTTTTGGGTTGCTTTTGCGCCTTTCTTTTATGGGGCATCGCATTGTAATTTGAGAAAACTGTGGGGACCATATCAAATGTTCTCAGGGGGTAAATGATAGCCAAAGATAAAAAGATTTGTAAATCAATAAAAATGCATTTTTTTTCAAAGAAGATAAAGCACTTATTTTAAGATCTTTTGACGTTTTGGAACAAGAGAAGAGAGAGGGGAGAGGGGAGAGAGAGAAAAAGGGAAGAGGGAGAGAGGGAGGAGGAAGAGAGAGGGAGAGAGATTGTTTCCCAGGGGAAAGGGAAT
>CM060329.1:28499555-28514555 GCA_030674155.1 Stramonita haemastoma
AGGCATATTCATACAATCACAATCTCAAACAAGACACAAGAAAGCTGCATTTCATATTTTGTGCAAATATTCTAAGCAACTTCAAAAAAAAATGTCAGATGCGCGCTCGCCTGTTATAAACTATATTTTGGATTTAAGGTGTGGTCTCATACTTGAAAGTGTGCTCTTTTACAGTGGCTGAGGTATTTTGTTAATAGCCATGTATGGTTCTTTACAAACCAAATTGTCTGATGATGGTGTCGATTCAACACTTCATATTGACATTGAACTGCATGCATCATACTCTGCATCAACATACTCCTTTCCTGATCTGAGGTGGTTGCTTTTTCTTAGAATCATCCCATCCCTTGGATTTTTTTTTAACAATTCTGTAGGACTGGTATCAATAGTTTGGTTATTGTGTTTGCAACATTCCAGCTCAGATGTGTGTCATCATTTTCAAAATTATTTGGTTTTTGGCTACGAATTTACCATGTGTTTATGAGGCTAGGGGGATACAGAATAAGTTAACTAAGCAATATTTGAATGAAAAAACAAAATATTAAAACAATTCTGAATCTAAGATTTTTCAGACAAGACTCGGTTGATTCATAGGGCGTAATTTTTTTTTATATTCACAACCCTGATTTGTGTAGTTGTGGTAAGTCTCGAAGAAGTGAAAACCTGCGTCTGTTGCACAAGTTAAGACAGGATTCAGTGACTTTTTGATAAGATGCAACACTTGATTTATTGTAAGTTGGCTAAAATTCCAGTAAAAAAGCTAGAAAACTTGCCACCATTTTATGCAAACTTAGTGTGACAGTTGCCATATAATTTCATGTTTAACTACTTGGTTTGGTTGTCTGATGCATGTCGTATACAACTAAAAAAATGGTGTGTGGAGATTCAGAACTCAAATACATGACATTTTCTATGATTGAGCTCTATTTTTTTTTTTCCAATTTTTATGTAAAGTGTTAGATGTGACAAGCTTTAAACAAAGTTTTGTATTGAAGCTCAGATTTCTTCTATGACAGAACACTTACCTACTTATGCATATTCTAACATGTATGCTTTCACTGGGCTAAGCAGACAGATTAAAAAAAAAAAAAGTTTGACTATCGTTTTGTAGCATTACTGTACAAAGATTTTTTTTAACATTGATTTAATTTGAAAAAAATAAACCGAGACAGCAAGAGTATTTGATAAATTGTATTCTCTCAAGTGAATAAATTAAAACATATGACCATAGAAAATTGATGAATATCATTATGAATTTTGAACAGATGAATTCTCTACGTAGTTCCATACAAAGTCTTGCAGAATGTTTCTGGGTAATGATGGAACTTCATTTTGTAAAAAAAAAATAAATCATTTCAACAAATGAGCTAATCCTCTCTCTACAAGTTTATCAGTAAAACGGTGCATTTAGATTTTCACGATTGTGAATGCATCTAGTTTGTAAAAAAAAAATATATCTAGAGAAACGAAAAGCTTTGTGTTGCAGATAGTTTAAAAAAATTTCTAGAGAATATCTTAATAATGGGATACCAAAATCCTAAAATCAATTTAAGCTCTTCAAGTTGAAACAGAAGTGTAATAGATAGAAAAAGATGTGTTTATTCATTTATTCAATGGCTTTGTATGAGTGCAATGTCAAACATTTGGCTTCGTAGTTGTTTTTTTTAAATGATACAGTTCACACCGAGACTTTTGTGGTAAAACAAATTACTGCCTTTTGGAGAAAAGACTTTTTTCAAGTACCTTTTCAGATTACTGTTAAAAAAAAACCTTTACCCCCCCCCCCCCCCCCCCCCCCCCCCCAATGTGTGGCATGGTGGCAAGAGTAACCGATCAATACCTATAAGAAATGGGCTTAAGGTTTTTTTTCAAGGAGAAAGTGTACAAAGTACCACGGGAGAAGGATGGCAAAATTAAGACAAATTAGTCAACTTTTTTTTCAGCCAATAAAAACATTCCTGTCCATGTTTCTTTAAGCTCATGCTCATGGGTTGTATGCTATATGCTTTGTCATTTTTTATGAGAATTTTTTTTAATCATTAGAAAATAGGTAAATGTGTTCCATAACCGAAATGGTTGTTGGGAAGTGAAGTGTCAGATACCTCAAGAAAAGGAATTGGAAAATAGATAATCACATAGGCTTTGATTTTCGCTAAAGTGGGCAGACTTGCTCAAAAATCCTAAAAATAGTTTTTCGGGAAAATATCGTATCAGGACTAATCACTGTTGTTGTGAAATCTGTACTCGAACCACCACTAAGCTATCGGGATATTTCAGAACTTTGTGTGGGAAGAATTGGAAAAAACGTTTTTCAGTATTGGTGGCAAATCTGTGTAATGATTTTCCAGGGGTATATCATTCCTGTGTGGTATCAAGTACATCAGTCAGATTATCTGGTAGTTGTAGGCGTATCTCTTTAAAAAATATTTTTAGAATTTAACAAAACGGTGTTACATAGTTAAGTGTGCGTGTGTGTGTGTGTGTGTGTGTGTGTGTGTGTGTGTGTGTGTGTGTGTGTGTGTGTGTGTGTGTGTGTGTGTGTGTGGTGAAGGGGGTAGTTAGGGGAAGGAGACATGAGGTTGGAAGGAGAGGCAAGGAAGGGAAAGGGGTGTTTAGTAGGGGATCCGGTGCAAATATAGAGCAGTGGGGACACTTTTCTAAAAGAGGGCTGGCTGGTAGACTTTTTTAAAATGGTTTTGGAGGGCTCATACTTTTCAAGGGATTCAAAAATGCCTGAAGCCTGAAATATTGACAGCTTAACTGGAAATTTGTGGACACCCATGCCCAATGTGTAGCTTTGGCTTTTGACAGAACTGGCGATTCCGATTTAAAGCTTCATGCTATTGCGAGCCACAGATCATTTATTTCTCTATTATCTAAACTTTCATTTCAAGAATAATCGAATAGGTGCTCGTTTGCTTTTCATTCCATCCAGTCCCCGTGTGCAGTAGTTATCGGTTCTAACTTGCACACGATGGCCTTTTCATCTGAAACAGGATCCGGGTTTTAATATGTGCGTAACATTGTGTCTTTAGCTACATGTCAGTTGTCGATCTGCTATTGTGTCCACATGAATTCTAACATTCAGACCGACCATCTGACAGACAACCCTTTCCTGTTATTAACGTTTAATACTAACTCTAACAATAACCTCAACACTAACCCTGGCCCCACATGTGGACACAAAAGGCAGGTAGATAATGGCATAAGCTGACACAGTGGCTAAACTTTTTTTTCCGTTTTGGAGGAGAGGCGTGAGATTTTCAAAAAAGGATGCTAAGAAGGGGAAGGGATGCTATTATAATCTGGTATATAGTGATGGGGAAAGATTTGTAAAAACTGGGGAATAGGGGACAGGCAAACTTCTGATTAGCTTCAGGGGGGGCAGAGGTAGGGAGCCTTTTAGAAAAAAAACGTACCTAAAAACAGAGGTAGGAGGGTGTTGGGTTTAGATTGCATGATAAAATAATCATTTGAAGTGTCTGCATTTTAAAACAGTTTATCCTAAACAAAAATCAGGCGCTGGGTTTAGAATGCATTAATGAATAACCATTGGGGGAAGGTGCTGGAAAACTGTAATGCATTGCAGAAATAGGATGTTAATAAAAAGCAGGGGTATACAGTCTGTCCAGGGTGGTGTGTGTGTGTGTGTGGTGTGTGTGTGTGTGTGTGTGTGTTTGAAAGGATATGTGTGACAGGGGTATCTATGGAATAGTCTACCTCGGGTATTTATCATCACCAGTGTAGGCTACATTGTGCAGCCTACCCAAAAATTTCACACCTTTGTATATGTTTTTTTTTTCTATTTTAGGGGTGGAGGTAAATAGCGAAAAGCAGTTACCCAAATAACATGAAGTGAAAACTCTATCTGTAGTTTAGAGAAACAGATGGCTTTGCTTATGTAACCAAAACAGACTTTAAAAACTCGCCATTGCTTTGTTAAAGGCTGGAGATGTAAGAAGTCTTTGAGAGTAAAATCAAGAAAGAAATTGGGGTGTTTTGATTCGGGGGGAAAAGGTCGGCATATATCTTAAACCTTGATTTATTTCTTTCCCTTTTGTTACTAGGGTATGGTATAGCTCAGTGATCAGAACACTCACTTCCCCAAGCTAAGGTTAAGCAGCATTGAGCTTGGTTACCAAGCAGATGAGTAACCGTTTGCCAACTTGGCTTTAATAGTCACCTAGCTGTAAATAGGTACCTGCCCTCTTTAGGAACAGGAAAGATGAAGCAGTGAGGAAGAGAAGATGGGTGCTGCCCTCAACATGTTGGCCCCTAGAGAAGCTGAGGTCTCTGTTACCTCCCTCCTCAACAACCATATAGGTTATGGGAACACTTTTGCCTTTACTTTTTATTCTACAAAATGTGGTGAGATAAATAATTGCCTTTAATAATAATCGTAGATTTATATGATTGCAGGTATGTTATTGATGTGACCTGTTCCCCGATTCCCTTGTCATTTGCTTTGCTGTAGCTCAGGGACATGCTCATTACCCAGGTCATAGCACTCCCTGCCCATTGATAGACTACTCCATCTGCATCTCTCCCTGCAGTCTTTGGTTTCCATTTGTCAGCGAAAATGTATTAATCAGCCTTTTTTGTTTTGTTTTTGTTCAGTTAAATTTGAAAAGGAAATAAAATGGAAAACGTTTAAAGTCCCAATGTAATTTTTTTAATGGAGGCAGATGGATACAAAAAAGAAATTTTAGTGTGAAATGGGAAAATTTGTTGGAGGTCCCACAAAAAACTGGTTGTATTGGCAAGACTAAAATGACACATTTCACATCAATTATCGCTAATTGATGCATGATTTCTTGTTGGCTTTCTTGGATTTGTCCAACCATTCTACTGTATCTGTTCTGTACATGAGTGTTTTGCTGCAAGTATGACACTTCACTTCAAATGTGCATATTCCAAAATTCCAGTGTACCCAATGTTGTGAAATAATGTATCCAAGCAGATCACTGATAATGCATTAGGGTACAGGTTTGGTTTGTTTGGTTGTTGTTTTTTTTTAACGGCCCTTCTTCCTAAATATTGTGCTTTCATAAAACCTGGGGCGTATGGAACTAAAAATTGACTAGGTGTGTGTTTTAGTGGCTGGTTGTAGACTATAAACATGCAGTTGTACGAAACGCTTATCTGTATGAATGCCAGGGGTTTTTGTGTGCTATAAACTTTAATAAAGAAATTGTTTTTAGCCAGGAATGCTGGTTTACAGTCAGTCTCGCATTTAAAGTATTTGCTCTTTCCAGTTATCCCCATTTCCATCTAATATTTTGACATTTTGTATGGAAATATTTACTATAGCTTTCATGAACTTGATTATGAAAAGCTGGTTATTTTCATTCTTGCTTTTTTGATTATTCAGTGTGAAGTACTGATAAAAAAGGGAAGTAATTTATTGCTGATGCCTTTTTTCCCTATTGCATCTGGTAGATTGTGGGAATTGTCAATGGCGGTGTAACCAAGTCACTACACATTCCAACATAGCCCGACATTAATAGTTTTTGTATTAACTTCATGATTTTGCTCCTAAAGCATTTGCCTGTGTTGGGCTTATCTGTTCCCCAGCTGTAAGGGACACCAGTTTGTTGCGTGGTTTCTCTTCCACCATTAGGCTGCTTTTCACATTTTCTCCCTGCATAAACAGCAAGCATAGTAACGCGAAATGTGACCCAGTAAAACTCTGATTTTCTTCTAAGCAGAACATTGCCCTTTCTTGAATGAGTTACGTGGTACTTTTGCATGTACATTTTTTTCAGTATTTTTTTTTGGTGGTATTTGATGTTTCAATATTAATTTTGTTCGAGGTTTGAATTTTTTGTCTTTATCTGGGCAGTTGTGTAATTGGTTTAGTTGCATGTAACTATTCCAAGCTTTGCCCATATTGTTCACCTTCAGATGAAGGATGGTGCGTGTGTGTAGCTTGTTGCCTGTATCATGTCTTATAACAACCTGAAGGTCGTGGCTTAGCCATGTTTTTAAACTATCCTTTTTGTGTGAAATTCTTAGTTTTGCATTATGTGGTAGACTTGTTTAAAATCATCAGTTAATACCTTTCACTTTATTTGCTGCCCCCTCCCCATATTTTATTACTTTCAGGTCAAAATTATTTTTATATACATTATTTTAAAATATACATTTGAAACTGCTTTCCAGTTGATTTTACTTACATGAAAAATAAACTGGAAACCCATTTGCCAGTAGCATTTACATTTTTTTTCGCTTTTAAATGAGTGGAGAAAATGGTGCCTGTTTCCTTTAG
The DNA here is from genome assembly GCA_030674155.1 of Stramonita haemastoma. Taxonomy (NCBI): domain Eukaryota; kingdom Metazoa; phylum Mollusca; class Gastropoda; order Neogastropoda; family Muricidae; genus Stramonita; species Stramonita haemastoma. Next base: position 28,505,824 of record CM060329.1, read on the forward strand.
AAGATCAACAAAAATATTTCCTGTAACCAGTATTGCTTCCATTTTTCATGTATGTCATGTCAGCCTTGTACACAATTAGTAGTGTGCCTGAAAAAGGGTTAGCTGGTGAGCGCACATCACTGGCACTTGACTACCCAACTGACTTTTTTACTGAGAAAACTGCAATGTTTGCACAACTTACAAGCTGATATTTTGCAAATACATACTTGGAGTGTCTGTAAAGATAACACGGCTGGGGTCTAGCTGTTTGTCACTTCTGTGTCTTAAAAGCATAATTGGAATGAACACAATGTAGTCTGAACTATTTCAAAAGATGGTGCAAGAATTCAAGTCAGTGGATCCGTCAATGTGTCACTGCTGGTCAGAGCATTGGGAAAAGCCTACCTCCCCCTTCAGCCAAAAATTAAAGGCTGAAGTTAGGGTTGGGTAGCCGGCTCGCAGCTGAAATAATTATAACAAATTTTTTTTTAATTAGGGCATCTTGCTATGACTCCAAAGGCTACCTTTTATCATTTTCAACTGTGTTCAATATTTTAATGGACAAAGTATTTAATTTTACTGATATTTAATCAAATGTGTTATAAAAGTTTGATTTATATTATGAAAATGCGTGCGTGCATGTTGTTTTTTTTTAATTTGAGGGTGTGTGTGTGGGATGGGGGGAGAGGGAGGGAGAGAGTGAGAGAGAGTATGCCTGTGTGTGTGCCTGTGTGTGAGCGAGTGTCCCCGCTCGTTTGTGTGCGCGTGTGTGTGTGTGTGCGCTTAGAATTAATCAGGGTTTTGGTTGTGCTATTGCAGCAAGGAGTTCCAACTATAATTGTGCAATACAGCTGCTATGTGAGAACTTTTGTATTTTCATTTAAATGTTGGTTTGGGGGTTGTTGGGGGTTTGTGTTTGTTTTGAGGTGGGTTTTTCTGTTGGTGCACTAATTGTATTTTTTATGCTTACGCAAGTGCACGCGTGGGTTTGTGGGCAGGTGTGCCCTTGAGGGTTATCCCGCAGGCATTAGAGGGCCCTTCTGCACGTGTGTATGTTAGTGTATGTGCGCGCGTGTGTGTGTGTGCTTCTAGATGCCTTAGCCTTGACCGTGATATGCGAAGACAAGGCAAGGCAAGGCAAAATTCTTTTATTCGAGGATAATAGATAAGCACTCGTGTGCTTTTTTACATCCATACTGTAATGATCAATCTCTGTGAATAGCCTATTTATTCCAGATAAGCAATCGTGTGTATATATAGAGAGAGAGATAAGCACTCGTGTGCTTTTTTACATATATACTGTAATGATCAATCTCTGTGAATAGCCTATGTATTCACAAAAATGAATAACTATACAGTATAATTAAAATACACATACTAACTAAAATTAAAACATTGAGATATTAAAATATTTTTCAAGCTCAATAATAAACTTTCAGAATACAATTGAAAACATAAAAATTAATATGAATACAGCCTTCATCAAGATAGAAAGAGAGAGGTAGACAGACAGAGGGAGAGGGATATGGTGATATATATATATATATATATATATATATATATATATATATATCCAACACAATGTGTCTGGTTCTGTATTTTTGATGCATCAAGTGAATTTGAAGGCGATTTTTGAAGGTTGTCAATGATTGGTGCTGTTTAATTGAATCGGGAAAGGAGTTCCACAGCGCAGGGCCTGAGTAGAGTAAACTAGACTTGAACAAGTCTATTCTTGGGATTGGGACACTTGGCTTTTCAGTATTTCTGGAATGATTCATTGGGAACTTATCTCTTAAGGATGTGGGGACAGCTCCTGCCATTATTTTAAACATCATTATGCCTTTGTTATATTTCAGTCTTTGTTGTAGGGGGGAATACTTGAGTGTAATCCACTTGAAGTAAGGTTGTTTTCTTCAGAAGGATAAGTTTGAGAGCGCGTTTATATAGGCTTGATAACGGTTTCATAGTGTTTACACTGGCAGAATCCCAGAGGGTTGAAGCATAGTCTATTAAGGATTGTATATAAGCTTGAAAAATAATTTCTTTGAATGGTAGTCAAGGAAATGTTTAATTTTAGTCAACTGGTATACTCTTTGGGACGAGTATTAAGCATGTATTTTGTTTTTTAGGGGTGAATAGACATGTGGTTCATTTCTGTTCATTTGACAAGATCATTACAGCTTTGTTGTAATATGGTTGCAAGAGAGTCAATGTCGTTATGGCTCGTATGTATGGTTGTGTCATCAGCAAACAGTTCACATAATGATTTGATATGTAGAGGAAGGTCATTTATGTATAATGAAGAGAATCGATCCTAGTATTGATCTCTGTGGTACTCCATAGTGAATGGGTTTTAGATTGGATGTGGATGTAGTTGTTGAGACACACTGTTGTCTGTTTTTTAAAATAAGAAGCGGGTAGTTCTAGACTATTTGATGATAGATTATACAGGTCTAGTTTTCTGATAGTGTGTGGTCAATAGTATCAAATGCTTTTTTGAAATCTACAAATAATACTCCACAAAATTTATTTTCATTAATGTTTGATAGCCGATTGTCTATGACACTAGTCAGTGCAGTATGACACGAGTGATTTTGTCTGAATCCTGATTGATTAGGGTGAAGTAGGTTGTTAGTGTCTATATGATGGACTGTTTGTTTTTCCAGGGGTCTTGTAAGGAGGGATATAATGGAGATTGGCCTATAGTTTGAATGTGTAGATGTTCATTTTTATAGCTATATTAGAATTTGATTTGTGTGTCACTAGTTAGTGCTCTCTCTCTCTCTCTCCTCTCTACTCTCTCTCTCTCTCTCTCTCTCTCTCTCTCTCTCTCTCTCTCTTCTCTTCTCTTCTCTTCTCTTCTCTTCTCTTCTCTTCTCTTCTCTTCTCTTCTCTTCTCTCTCTCTCTTCTCTCTTCTCTCTTCTCTTCTCTTCTCTTCTCTTCTAATCCTATTTAGAATGTTACTACTAGATGTTCATTTTTATGACTATACAAGAATTAGAGAATTGTGTTACACTAGCTAGTGCTCTCTCTCTCTTCTCTCTCTCTCTCTCTCTCTCTCTCTTCTCTCTCTCTCTCTCTCTCTCTCTCTCTCTCTCTCTCTCTCCTCTCTCTCCTCTCTCTCTCTCCTCTCTCTCCTCTCTCTCCTCTCTCTCCTCTCTCTCCTCTCTCTCTCTCTCTCTCTCTCTCCCCCCCCCCCTCTCTCTCTCTCTCTCTCTCTCCTCTGAATGTGTCACCTATTATCTAAAAATGTTTGCCATCCATATTGAGAAATGTTCTATTCATATTTTGTACTCTCTATTTTAATAATCATATGTATTAAATATAATTGATATTGTGTAAACTCAATTAATTATCCATTGAGCTGAATAACTATGTCCATCATGATTAGAATATGGTTATCAATGTGATCTTATGACCATAATCATAAGACTAAGTGAAGTATTAGCATATATATATGGACCAAAATATGTGCCTTACAGCGATAGATTCCTCTTGTGTTCCTCTTGTCTTCGGCTGAATGATTTTATCTAAAATTGTAGGCATAAATTTCCTTTAGAATGAAATTTATAGATGACATGCAGGCGAACCTGTGAGAGTGTGTGTGTGTGAGAGAGAGAGAGGGGGGGGGAGAGAGAGTGTGTGTGTGTGTGTGTGTGTGTGAGTTGGGTTTTGTTGTTGTTATTTTTTCTCCCCTTTATCAAAATGTTACGTTTTATGGGACTTATTTTGATGATATATGGTGGTGGATTGATGTTTTCAGTCATTTAACCTCATTCTCATGTTTGCTCTTTAATTATTGTGACTTTTTTGTTTTGTTTTTGTTTTTTTATTCAAATCAAAATCATCATTGAGTCTTACTTTTTATTTTCGTTTCTGAATGAGTGCCTTTTTATAACATTACCTTAATAGTGTATCTCTCTCTGTCTTATTTCTTACCTGTTGTTTAATACTTGGTATGGTTTCCTGCTCTTGGTATTTGGATCATTATAGTTGTTGTTTAGTTGAGGCCATCTTTTTATCTTGATGTTATCCCTGAAAAGGGCGGGGACTGGAGAGAGAGAGAGAGAGAGAGAGAGAGAGAGAGAGAGAGAGAGAGAGAGAGAGAGAGAGAGAAGAGAGCACGCATTTAATTGTCGATTTATGTAAACATGCTGTTTTTTTGTTCTTCTACTGTATTGTGAATACTCTATTTTTGTATTATCCATTGTGTTAGGATTTTTGTTGTATTTTTCACACGCCCATATCTGCAAGCATTGGTTTTGTCAAATTTCATGTACCCCTTAGGTGTTTTTTTCTTGAAACGAAATCTTAAACTGTGTTCCATATCTTGATATAACAGAGTATTAATTTAATTGATGATAAATAGTCTTAGCCTACATATTATTAGGTTTATTTCTTTAAAATGTGCGCAAATGTTACGTGTGTGTGTGTGTGTGTGTGTGGATGCGTGGACATACCGGTGCACACACCAGTGTGATTTTACTTAGGTGAGTTTATGACTGGTGGAAGTATTGCTGAGTTGGGGGTGCTTTTTCTATTGTGATGGGTCTGTGCTGATGTTCGGATTTTGCGTTGTGGTATATGATTATATATCCTGATATTATGTTTTAAATGTTTCCTGTTTTATGTATGGCTTGTAACACACCTGAATTTTTTTTGTCATGAGACAAAGTACTTGAATGAAAATGCTGTTTAGTTTCAATGTTTGTTCCCATAACTGAATAAAATAATTTATTCCTCTAGAAAAACATTGCCGTATGTTGATAGAAATGTTACAAACATGAGCATAAATAAAACTCGATCAAGGTCTTTGTTTAGAGTTCGGTGCATGAATGGCTGTGTAGAGCATGCAAACAAGATCTTAGCTGCATATACACCTTTTCTCTGCACTTTTCTTATGCTACCCCTCTCTAGTGTCTCACTCTCTCCCCCTTTCTTTACATTACATTCAAATGTAAACTCACGCACACGCACGCACACACACACACACACACACACACTCTCTCTCTCTCTCTCTCTCTCTCTCTCTACCTCTCTGTCTCTGTCTCTCTCTCTGTCTCTCTCTCTCTCTCTCTCTCTCTCTCTCTCATCTCTCTCTCTCTGTCTCTGTCTCTCTTCCCCCCTCTTGTTAACTTTTCAGAAAAAGAAATGCCCCACAGCGATATCCACTTTGATTTATTAATAAAATCCATAGCAGACGAAATTCTGACGATCGTGCATACTAAGAAAATAACAGTTGTTTTGAAGGAAATATATACAAGAGAAGCATTTTCTTTTGGAGAGGGGGGGGGGGGGTAGATAAGCAAGAAGTTACAGAATCCCACTATCCAGTCTGATTTTATTGAAGTAATTATTTGGCCATGATCGTGTAGGGTTATGTCACCGCATTTATCAGAATTATAGACACGCGCATATGCATAAAAGAACGTGCACTTTCAAGTACGAATGAATGCACGGACGGTTATAGGTCTGTATGGCGCACCACAGTCGTACACTTACCTACGTACATGTACACATTCAGGTTTACGTACACACAGACACAGAGCCGTTCAGATACATATACAGACACATACACGTACGCACTCACGTACGCACACGCGCACACTTTACTTGCAAATACGTATACACTTGACAGCAACTGAATGCACACAGTCCTGTGAATGTGTGTGTGTGTGCACATGTATGTGTGCGTGTATGTATACTTCTATGTGTGTGGGCGTGTATATGTCATATTTGTGTAATCTGCATAAAGCTCTGGCAGTTTAAAACTCCAGGCTTTGTCTGCCATTTTGATGACGTTAGTGTGTGTGTGTGTGTGTGGCCTACGTGAAGGAGTGAGTCTTACAGTGTATTATTATCACTATTGTTATTATTTTATTGTTATTAGTATTATTATTATTATCATTGTATTTTCTTTAGTTTCTTTTTTAGTTCATTTTGTTGTTATGAGTTGCAACAATGTTGTAGCTAAATATTTTTGGTGGGGTTTTCTTTGTTGTACTTTGCTTGTTTGCTGGCTGCTTCATTTCTGTTAGTCTCAAGTGCTTTTTTTTTTGCTAGAGAGATGGCTTGATAAAAAAAGCAAATTTATTGCTTACTCAATGTACCATCTGAAAATAAAATTTTGATTCGATTTCATTTGATTCGATTTCATTTGATCCCCCCCTCTCTCTCTCTCTCTCTCTCTCTCTCTCTCTCCCTCTCCCTCTCTCTTCCCTCTCTCTCTCTCTCTCTCTCTCTCTCTCTTCTCCTCTCTCTTTCTCTCTCTTTCTCTGTCCTCTCTCTTTCGTGAAATGTTGTTGTTGGGTGTTTTTTATTTATCGTTTTAAGAGTCAGTAAGTGACACAATATCGCGGCACAGACAGACATGCAGAGTTAGCTAGAAAGATCCAGAGAACCTGAGGTGAGGGCTGGAGACTACTTCAGTCCAGTTCAATGAGTCAACTGCTTCACAACCCGCGTCTTATTCAGATAGCGTTCTGCTGACATACGAAATATAACAGGTATAAAAAAATTTTTAAAAAAGGTAGGTGTCCCATAACCTATGTGGTCGTAAGGGAGCGAGGCATCACAGTCATCAGCTTTTCTAGGGGACCAGCATATTGAGGGCGGCGCCCATCTCCTCTCCCTCGCTGCGTTACCTTCCCTGACCCTATAGTGGGCAGGTACCCATTTACAGTTGGGTGAACTTGGGGACTGTGCTGAAGCCAAGGCGCGCAAATAGTCACCCATCCAGTTGGTAACCACGCTTAATGCTGTTGAACCCTGGCTTGGGGAAAGCGAGTGCTCTGACCACTGAGCTGTCACACACTACACACACACACACACCCCACACACACACACACACACGCGCGCGCGCGCGCGCGCACATACACTGTACACACACACACATTTTTTCTTCAAAATACCTTATTTTTAATAGCGCACACATAACTATTTTCATCATACTAGGGTCATCACTTATATATACATATATAAAGCAACACTCGATCAGTCATAACATATCCATAAAAATATTATGCTAAGTTTCCAATCTCTTAATTACCACTCTTAATCACACCCACACGGTTAGGCACAGAAAGTGATTATAACACACTAGCATCAAGTCATAAAGTAAACATTTCCTCTTAGACTAAAACGTATGGCCGTTAATACCCTATGTGGGAAAAAAATCAAACTTGGGATTTTATTAAACTACAACAAATGCCACAAGCAAGCCAAGTTGATTCAATATCTATCATTATGTTCATCTCACACACAAACACACACACACACATACACACACACATATAGATAGATAGATAGATAGATAGATAGATAGATAGAGAGATAGAGAGATAGAGAGAGAGATAGAGAGAGAGAGAGATTATATATATAGATATATATATTAGTTGTTAACTTTTTCTTGAAATTAATCCATATCCAGTTTTACTAAATGCCAAAGTCAAGTAATTTTCTCAAATTGATTCCTCTTGTATTTAATCGTATAAAAACTAAAAAGAAAAAAAATTAAATCAAAATTCACTGTCTTCGTTTCTACAAACAACAAAAGAAAAAAAGTGGATGGAAAGTACACACACACACACACACACACACACACACACACCACACCACACCACACCACACCACACCACACCACACCACACCACACCACACCACACTACACACACATATACACACACATTGTAACAAAAATATTCAACTTCTTACCAGACTAAAATCTATTCAAATGACAAAAATTCTTCTTTTTTCTGTCTTCTATTTCTTCATACAGAAACTAGATAACTACAGTAGTAAAGCAGTGAAGTAATAACTCTTGTAAACAAAATCTTCAATAACTAGAAATTCAAATAAATTCGGGGGGAGGGGGGTAGCTGAGTGGATATATTTTTTAGCTTGTGATCTACTCCCCGGGATCGAGTCACCAACGAGACGCCCGTTCGAAGGATTTTTTTCCTCTAGAGTTCACATCAATACTGACTCCACTTCCCCTAAAAGTCCTTCAGATGAAACTGTAAACCGAGGTCCTGTGTGCTAACGTAGAATATACTTGCACACACATTAAAACCCACTCCGCCTTTCCGAAGAGTAGGCCATTGTGTGACCTCAGGAACAGATGACACCAAAGAAATACACATGCACACTGATGTGTCCGAACATCATCCCCGAAGTCGGAATGTGGCTACCTTAATGTTATGAAAAAAAAATAATAAAATGATCGCATACGAAAACTCTCACCAGTGGTGAAACTCAAAAGTTCTAGCTCAGGAATGAAATATGAAAAAAAAAAATTCACTTTCGATGAGAAAATTAATGCTTGACGAAGATTCTTTCTCCCCATTTGTGGGCCTGGCATAATCTGAGTCTCCTTCACACATCAGGTTGAGAAACACAGATGTTTTATAGTTACATACACACGTTACAGATCCAGCAACACAGTCATGGTCTGGTCAATTATTCAGTAAGTATCACAGTCACATAGGTGAAATTATGTCAGCTATGTTTTTTTTTAAAAAAGCAAAAAAATGATAGCTTTTTTTCAATTTTCATTACAATGTGTGGTACACATCAAGTTTTTTGTTTAGGTTTAGCGCAGATCGATCATAAGTATATTTTTAGCTGGTGTTTTTTTTTGTTGCCATCAAATTATTTAACACGTTAGTTTTTGCTTTGTTCGAGCGTTAAATAAGCATACTGGGTAGCTGTTTAAATGTGTAATGAGAATATACCTGGTTCAGTAGTGTGCTTA
>CM060329.1:28522055-28524823 GCA_030674155.1 Stramonita haemastoma
GTTGTTGCTTCTGATGATCCTCTCGAGTCTGACTAGAGCAGATGTTGCTGTTGCAATGCGAGCTTTCACTTCATTGTTTGATTTGCCATCTTTTGTTAGGATGGAGCCTAACTACTACTACTACTACTACTACTACTACTACTACTACTACTACTACTAACTACTACTACTACTACTACTACTACTACTACATATTGCTACAACATCCACCTACCCATTTGCACACACACACCACCACCACTACCACACCACACCACACCACACCAACCACACACACACACACCAACCACCCCTACCCCCCACCCTACCCCCACCACCACCACCACCACCCCACCCCCTACAAACACACACCAACACCCCCCTACCCCCACCACTACCACCACCAATACCACCCCCACCCCACACACCCCCACCCCCCCCCACACACACACACACACACACCACACACACCAATCCTCACACAAACCTGAGAGTTCTATCCTCCAGGAGAACATCGGTGACGGTCTTGGCATTGAGAGCATCTCTCTGGATCTTGAGGGCCACCTTGTCCCCGAAGGGAGCCTCTGAGGTGTACACGTCCGCGAAGGAGCCTCGACCGATGGCCTGAGTGCGGTCATACCTGTAGGCAGTGTCGCGGACAGCATCCTTAGTATGGTCAGTTCATGGTGTGGTTTGGGTTTTCTCTCTCTCCCCCTCTCTCTCTCTCTCTCTCCCCTCCCCCCTCTCTCTATAGCCCCTACCCCATCACACCCCACACCCACCCCCCAGTCACCGCCCCCTTACCCCCTCCCTCCCCCTCACCCCCGCCCACCCACACCCGCCCCCCCACACACACACCCCCACCCACCCACCCCCGCCCCCACACACCCCACCCCCCATACACACACACCCTACCCCCACACACCCCACAGCCTCACCCACACCCACCCTCACCCACCCCCACCACCCACCACCCCACACACCTCCACCCCACACCCCACCACCAACCCCCACCCAACCCCACACCCTTCCCACCCACCCACCCCCACACACACACCACAACCCACCCACCCCCAACCCCACACCCACCACCAACCCCCACCCAACCCCACACCCACCCCAACCCCACACCCACACACACACCCACACCCCAACCCCCCCCCCCCACACACACACACACCCCAACCCCCCACCCACCCCACACCCACTTCACCCACACCAACCTACTTGAGGTCATTCATACTGAAGTCGAAACGCATGAGGCGCTGGACGTAGAACATGTCCAGGTGACCTTGAAGGGCGGTAACAGTGTGCAGGAGGTGGGGGTACATGCCGGCCAGGCGCTCCTGCTCCCCCTCCACCTCCCCCTGCAACACCTGCAGCAGGTGTCTGTCCGCTTTCAGGAACTCTGGCAGGAGCTGCGTGGCGGCGTCGAAGCGCTTGGCGATCCTGGGGGGGGGGGGTAGTTTTTGAGTTTAGTTGTTGGTTTTGGTTTGGGTTTGTTTGGTGTGACAGGTGTTTTTGTTTTGTTTTGGTTTGGGGTTGGGGTTGGGTTTCGTTTGGTTTGGTTGGGTTGGGTTGGGTTGAGTTGGGGTTTGGTTTTGGTTTTGGTTTGTTTTGTTTTTGTTTTGAAAGGCGTTTTGTTTTGGAGCTGTGGATAGCTGGGTAAAGAGGTAAGGTTGGTGAGGTTGGTTTGGTTGATGTGAAGAGAGGGAAGTGTGTTGTGTGATGAGATGGGAAGACACACGCATGCATGAATACACACGCGCGGCCGCGCGCGAGAACATATATATGTATATGTATGTATGTATGTATGTATGTATGTATGTATGTATGTATGTATGTATGTATGTATGTATGTATATATATAATATATACATGTATATATATATATATATATATATATATATATATATGTCTGTGTGTGTGTGCACGCGTGTATACACTACATGCACACACACACACAAGTACACACACATGCATGCACACACAAAAACATACACACAGACACAGACACAGACACAGACACACAGACACACACACACACACACACACACACACACACACACACACACACACACACACACACACACACACACACGAACCCATCAAGTAGCCAGCCAACCAACCAAACACACAAACAAACAAAGACAGCACTCCTCCCTTGAAAAACAAAAAAATCAAAACCACCCAAATACAACTGCAAATCATTTTCCTTCACTTTCCATTCCCCCCAAAAAACTTCTCACCACCACACCACACCACACCAGACAGAACAAACCTACCTATCAAAGTATTTCTTGGTGGCCGAAGCAAGGTCCTCCTCCTTGAACTGCATGAGGAAGGTTTTGCACAGGTCGCCCATGGTCTGGGGGCCGATGCCGTTGCGGAAGGCGTTCTTCACGGGCCCGGCCTTCAGGTCCATGTTCTTGCCGCCCACGATGGCGTTACCCAGGCTGAAGCACCCTCCCCCCACCTCCCCTCCCGGGCCCCCTTTGTCCTTCTTGGCCTTTTTCCACACCTGGAGGGAGTATATGCATATAGCATGTTAGTGAGTGTAGTATATAGGGAGTATATGCATATAGCATGTTAGTGAGGGAGTGAGGGAGGGAGTGGGGGAGTGGGGAAGTTAGGGAGAGAGAGAGAGAGGGAGGGAGGGAGGGAGGGAGTGGAAAGTGAATTATGTCTTTCTTGGACTTCTACTACACCTAATACACACACTCGCGCGCACACACACATACACGACGACCACCACAGCAACAACAGAGCACAGCACAGCGTAACATAAC
>CM060329.1:28524923-28547423 GCA_030674155.1 Stramonita haemastoma
TAATCATCCGCCGCCGCCACCATCATCCCTCCCCATCACCACACCTCATCACTCATCATCATCATCATCATCATCTCATAGGGGACTTTATCAGGAAATTGGTTAGATTCATAACTTTTAAAGTCGACAATGTTTCCTTTTTAGGCTGCGAAAATTAAATACCCACAAAAAGGGATTCTAGTCCCAATTGTTTGTTGGGTCTGCATTTCTTCGCTGTATAGAAAAAAAAACCTAAAAAAGAACTGAAAAAAAAAAAGCTGGAAAGAAAAATGAATTTGTTTTGCTTCGTTTTTTGTTTTTTTTATTTAAAAAAAAAACCTCTTCAATTTCTTTTTTTGGAAGCTGCTATGGAAAAAAAAAAAACAAGGTTCTGAACAGAGTTTACGGCAAATCAAGAAATTCGGGCCAACCTTTTTAAAAAAAAAAATACCGAATTTTTAAAACGAACTCTCCTGGTTTCGAAAAATAAAACCTATCCCTTTTTGACCCATGAACTCCCATCTTTTTTTAATCCCACTTTTGGCATAAAACGTTTTCCCCTAACAACACGCCCCTTTTGGGAAAAGTGATTGAGGCACAAAAACCCAAACACCACAAACGCCAGAAAAAAAACACGCAACCCACGACCTTATACCCCAAAAGAATAACCCCCCAAAGTGGCCCCCGGTCATCAGTAGGTATTTGGGATGGGGGGTTTCCAGGGGGGGATGAGAGTGAAGTCGGCAGTATTGCGGTAGAAGACACCCTGTTTTCAGAAAGTTTGAAAAACTCCAGGTGACAGATTTTGTCATTTTTAAAAAAAAAATTTTTCTTTCCTCCTTTTTTCTCCAGTGTAGTGGGTGTCCTCTACACGGAAACTGTGAATAAATAGCTAACCAAGCTATTATTTTCGAAAATAAAATAATCTACTGGCAGAATATTTCCTTAAGGAATTAAAAATAACTTTAACTTTCTTTTTTTTGTTTTCCCCAAAGTAAATGGAAATAAAAGACTAAGAGAATAATTAAAAAAGAATTGGGTTAAAAAAAAAAATTTTTTTTTAAAAAACAAAAAAAAAAAAAAATTTTTTAAAAAAAAACAAAAAAAAAAAAAAAAAGGAAAAAAAAAAAAAAAAAAAAAAAAGTGATGATTTGAAAAAAAAGGACCTTTTTGCTTGTTTGTCCCCGCAAAATTTTTTTTTGTTTTTTAAAAAAAAATAAAATTTGTTTTTTTGCCCCCCCCCCAAAATAAAAAAAAGAAAAAAAAAGAAAAAAAGAAAAAAAAAAAAAAATTTTTTTTTTTTTTAAAAACCCACTTGTTCGGGTTCTGTGATTTTGGGGTTTTTAAAAGGGAAAAATTTTTTTTTTTTCTCTTTTTTTGTTTTTTTTTTTTTGTTTTAAATGGGGGCTTTTAACTCAATTTTTTTTTTTTATTTTTTTTTTTTAAACACAATGTGGGAGATTTTTGGGTAATATGGGCTCCTCCCCCCCGGGGAAAAGCGCTTGAAAAAACTGAGGCCCCCTTTTTTTTTTGGGGTTTATGGCCCCCCGGGGCCCGGGGTAAAAACCCCGTTTTTCCCGGGGTTTTTAAAAACCATGGTTGACTTTCTTTTTTTTTTTTTTTTTGTCACCCTTAAGGAAAATGGGCCCAAAAAGGGGAAAGGGGGGAAGGGGTTTTAAAAAATTTTTTTCCCAAACTTCTTTTTTAAAGTTTGAATGTTTTTCTTCGCCCTTTTTTTTCCCGGGGGGGCAAAAAAGGGGGTCAATTTAAAAATTTGGGTTTTTTTAAACGTTTTGCCTCCTGCCCCCTTCCCCCAAAAACCCCCTTTTTTAAAAATTTTTGCAAACCCCCCCTTTTTTTTTTTTTTTTGTTTTTTTTTTTTTTCATTTTTTTTGTCTATTTTCAAAAAGAAAAGATCCCTTTTAAACCCCAAAAAAATGGGGGCCAAATTTGGGCGAAAAAGAGGAAATTTTTTTACTTTTAAGGACTGCTTTTTTTTGGGGGATTTAAAAAACCCCCGGGAGGGGAAAAAAGAAAAAAAATCCCAAAGAAAAAAAACAAGGAAACCCGGGGGAAAAAAAAGGGTAAAAAGGGGGGGGGAAAATCCAATAAAAAAACCTTGGTGGGAAGATGGGGTCCCCCCCCCCCCCCCCCCCCTTTTTTTTTTTTGGATGGGGGGTGGTGGTTTAAAAAAATGTTTAAGAAAGGGGTTTTTGTGGTTTGGGTTTTTGGGTTGGTTGTTTTTTTGTTGGGGGGGGGGGGAAAGGGTTTTTGGTTTTTGGGAAAGGGGGGAAAATTTTTAGGGAAACCAAGGGGGAGGGCCTTTTTTTCAGAAGGAATTTGTTTTTGATTTTTTTAAAAAGGGGGATCCCGGTTTTTTTTTTTTTTTTGGGGGAGGGTTTTTTTTTTTTTTTTCCCCCCCCCCCCCCCCCTTTTTTTTTCCCCCTTTTTTGAATTTTTTTTCCCCTTTTTTTTTTTTTTTTTTTTTTTATTTTTTTTTTTTTTCCCCCTTTTTTTTTTAAAACCCTTTTCCGCATTTTCCTTTTTCGCATTTCCCCTTTTTTTCCCCCCCCCTCCTCCCCTCTCCCCTTCCTTTCTTTTTCTTCCCCTTTCTTCTTCTTTCCTTTTTCTTCTTCTTCTTCTTCTTTTTCTTTTTCCCTTTTTTTTCTTTTTTTTTTTTTTTTTTCTTTTCTTCTTGCATTCCCCCCCCCCCCTCCCCTTCCCCCCCTTTTTTTTTCCCCTTTTTTTTTTCCCCCCCTTTTCCCCCCTTCTTCTTTTTCTTACCTTTCTTCTTTTTCTTTTCTTTTTCCTTCTTTTTTCCCCCTTTTCCCCTTCTACCCTTCCCCTTTTTTTTTCCTTCTTTCTTCTTTCTTCCCCTTTTTTCCTTTTCCCCCCCAATCTTTTTTTATTTTTTCTTTTCTTCTTCTTCGCCTTCCCCCCCCTCTCCCCCTTTCCCCCTTTCCTCCCCTCCCTCCTCCTCCCCCTTTCTTCTTCTTCCTTTTTCTTTTTTCTTCTTCCTTTCTTTTTCCTTCTTTTCCCCTCCCCCCATTTTTCCCCCCCCCCCCCCCCCCCCCCCTTTCCCCTTTTCCCCTCCACCTCCCCCCCCTCCTTTTCCCTCTCTCCCGCCACGGGGGTCCTTATGGTTGGTTAGAGCATTGGTGGGGGGGAAGAAGAGAGGACTTTGATGTGAGAGTGTTTTGATCAGTATAAATTTTTTTATAGTCAGCGGTACACTTCAATCCCAACCTTGATTAATAGCGGGGGGTGACAGCCCTATATGGTCTCTGTGTTGACGTGGCTGTAAGACGATATGATTGGATTGGATTGGATTGGATTTTTTGGATCTTTTTTTTTTTTCGTTTTTTTTTTTTTTTTCCCCGTCTCTCTCTGTCTCCCTCTGCTCTGTCCCTCTGTCTGTCTGTCTGTCTGTGTCTGTTGTCTCTCTCTCTCCCTCTGTCCCCCCCCCTCCCCTCCCCCCTCCCCCCCCCCCCTCTCTCTCTTCGTATCCAGTAGGATGACGCGTTTTGTTAAATGTACCGTTTTTTCTTTTTAAAATATTTTTGGGTTTAAATGCTGTTGGTGGTGATGTGGTATGTAGGGGGGAGGGAGGGGGGGGTTTCTTAGTTTATTCCCCTGATCAGGGCAAGGGCCCGGGTGAAAAAAAATATGTAAAGCTACTCTGTAACCCTTGAAAAATAAAGAGTATTTATTCATTCATTATTTCATTCATTCATTCATTCATTCATTCTTCTCTCTCTCTCCCTCTCCTTCCCCTCTCTTCTCTCTCTCCTCTCTCTCCTCTTCTTCTCTCCTACTCCTTCCTCTCTCTCTTCTCTTCTTTTTCTTGTTTTGGAAAAAAAGGGGAAATTTTTTTTCTTTTTTTTTTGTTTGTTTGTTCCCTTTTTACTTCTTCCTTTATTTTTTTCTTTTCTGTTTGTCTTTCTTTTCTGTCTTCTTTCTTTTTTCCCCCTGTTTTTCTTTCTTTCTCCCTTTTTGATTTCCTTTTTGGCAGTCTGTTGTTGTCTTTGTTTTTCTTTCTTTATTTTTTCTTGGCGTCGTTTTTTTTTCTTTTTTTCTTTTTTTCTTTCTTTTCTTTTCTTTTTTTGCCTTTTTTCCTTTTTCCTTTCTTTCTTTCTGTCTGTTGTCTTTGTTTTTTCTTCCTTTTTTTTCTTTTTTTTTTTTCTTTCTTTCTTTCTTTTTTTTTTTTTTCTTTTCTTTCTTCTTCTTCTTCTTCTTCTTCTTTTCTTCTTCTTCTTCTTCTTTTTCACTTGGCATTTTACTTTTTTCACATATTTCCAGTGAAATCCTCCGGGTCGTATCTCGTCCGCGCGCCCCGACATCCTACCCCTTTCAATCCCGGCTGGAGGAAACAACAGATCATGTGAAGCGAAGGGGGATGGGAAAGCTTGAAAAATGGGGGGGGGGGGGGGGGGGGGGGGTTTTGGGGGGGGGGGGGTTTTGGGGGGGGGGGGGGGGGAGTGGGGAGGGGTTTTGATGAGGTGCCTTACGTCCCCATACGGGGGTTTTGACATGTCATGAATCTTTTAAGTCTGTCTGTTCTTGGGCCCTCTAGTGGCCTGTATAAAAGCCATCTTCTCTGTCTTTTAGTTCTTTGACAAATTTTTCTGTCCATTGACATCTCCTTTTCTTTCCCATCTCTTTCCTTCCCGTATTCTTTTAGATTGTTTCCTTGGGAGGGGAAAAGAGACAGCCATGTCTCATTATTTGGCCGAAAAAATATGACAAGTTTTTCAAAAAATTTTTGGCAGTTTTTTAGTAGGGATTTTTTTCCCCTTTACTCCTAGTAAATTTGAGGGACTCGTTAGTGTCGGTGTTTTGTCTTTCCCAACTAGATTTTGCTGTTTCTTTCTGTATATCTGCATTTCGATGGGTTTTTTTGTTTTCTACACTTCTCTCTGTTTTTTGAAAAAATCAGGTCCTGGTTTCATCCATAGAAAACAATTGGGGGAAAAAAAGGTAAAGGTGTCCATAACCTATGTGGTTGTAGGAGAGCGAGGCAAACGAGACCTAAGCTTCTCTGAGGCCAGATACTGAGGGCGGCACCCTTCTCCTCTCCCACGGTTCTTCCTTCCCTGACCCTAAAGGGGGCAGGTACCCATTTACAGCTGGGTGAAGTGAGGGACTGTATGGACCAAGGCGGGCGCGAAACGGTACCCGTCCATTTGGGTGACCACGCTCGATGCGCTTAACCTTGACCGGGGAAAGCGAGCGCTCCGACCACTGAGCTATCCCGTTCCTGAATATAATTTGGGAATATGTATTATTTACATTTAAAAAAAAAAAACTTTTATTTTTAGGTAAAGGTATAGTATTTGTCTGGATGTCAAGACGCTCTTGTCTTTATAAAGGCAAATTTAACTTGAAAGTAATTCTCTTTGTTATTTCTTGATCACCCGCCTTTTCATAGATTATAAATTGTCTCAGAGACTTCAGATGCTGGACTTGTTCCATTTTTTTGCCGGATAGAATTTTCCAGGGATTAAGATGTGGACTTTTTCATGTATTTTGCCGGATTGAATTTTTCGAGACTTAAAATGCTGCTTGTTTGTGTATTTTGCCGGATTGAATTTTCTCAGAGAATAAAAAGCTGGACGTTTCGTGTATTTTGGCCGGATAGAATTTTCTCAGAGACTTAAAATGCTTTGGGCTTGTTTCGTGTATTTTTGCCGGATTGGGGTTTGCCTGTTGCCTAACCCGTAGTCTGGGGGGATGTTGATGCTAAACCCCCCTGAGATTTTGCATACCAGCTTTGCTACTCCTTGCAGTTCTCATCTTTCTGCAGTAGTGTAGTAGTGAGAGAGAGAGTGAGAGAGAGAGAGAGAGTGAGAGAATGAGGAGAGAGGGGGAGAGAGTGAAGAGGGAGATGAGAGAGTGAGAGGGAGTAGTGGAGAGATTAGAGTAGTTGAGTGGAGAGATGAGAGAGCGGAGAGAGAGAGAAAGAGAGAGAGAGAGGGGAGAAAGTGGAAGAAGTTTTAGGGCCCAGTGGGGTGAATGGGTCGTGAGGGTGACCCCGGATAAAGTTTTTTTGAAGATGAGGTGGAGGTGGGAGAATTGCTTACTTGAATTGGATTTTGCAGTGGTTCCCTGGGGGAAAATGTTTTTGAAAAGGGGGGGCATTCTTTTGAGAGATTTGAGGAGAGGAGGGGAGGAGAGGGGACGGGAAGATGAGGAGAGAGGGGAGAGTGAGGGGATGAGAGAAGGTGAGAGCGGTATTTGGGGATAGAGAGAGTGTGGAGATTTGAAGTGGGGAGGGGATTTTTCTTTTCAATCCGTTGGTGGAGATGGGGGGCAGGGGAATTTCGATAGGCGAGGAGAGGAGAGAGGAGGGAGAGACAGGGGTTTTAGTCTCTGGAAAGGTTCCCTCAGTGGTGGCTCGAACCCGGCCGTCAGTTATGAGAGCAACACTCTGACCACTAGGCTATCCCTAACCTCTCCCTATGTTTTGTTGTTTATTATTTATTTATTCTTGTTTTTTTTGTGTGTTTTTTTTTAGGATAGTGGAGTGTGCGGTAAACGCTTATGTACTATTTTTACTCCAGTCATCAATTTTGTTCGCTTCGTTTCGTAAATTTTGTAATCCGTTCCCCCGGCACACAATGGTTTACTCTTCCGAAAAGTGGAGCAGGTTTTAACGTGTCCGCAAGATGCTTTGCGTTTTAGGACACACGGAACCACGGTTTTCAGTTTCATCCGAAGGACTTATGGGGAAAATTTGAAGTCGACACTGATGTTAACTCCAGAGGAAAAATACCCCCTTTAACGGGTTTCGAACCCCGGTCAGCAGATCACGAGCGCGATGCGCAACGCTCTAACCAACAGGCCTTTGCCGTCCTCTGTTATACAAATAAAAAGAAAAGAACCAGACTGAGATCACTGACGCATAATGAACCCAGAAGAGCTGATTGATTGATTTGATTTATTCTTTTATATCAAGGATAATGGAATAAGACACTCTTTTGCTTTTTTTACGTCCAACCCCCGTGCGTATGCAGTTTTTGTAAATGTCATCTGTTCCCACCGGCACACGATGGCCAAACTCTTACGAAATAGCGGAACAGGAATTTAACGTGTGCGCAAGATGTTCTGCGTGCGTTCGCACACGGGGCCTCGGTTTAAAGTCTCATCCGAAGGACTTTTCGGGAGAGTGGAGTCAGCACTGAGAACATAGATAATTACGTCATGAAATATTACGTTATGAAACCAAGAAAAGTGGAGAGCATTGTATTGTACCCACCACTTTTAGATAAAGGCAGATTTCTCTACGTGGAAATCGGTTGCTACTCTCTCCGGGGGAGAGCACGTCACCACAAGAGCAGCGCCACCCTTTCTTCTTCTTTTTTGTTGTTGTTGCTTTTCCTGTCTGTGTGTGTCTTTGTTTCCCTGTTTGTCAGAATAGCTTTATTCTACCAAATTTTGCCAGGGACAGTTCTCTTGTTGCCGTGGATTGTTTTTACGTGGGCTAAATGCGATGTTGTACACAGACTAGGTTTATTTCATACCATTTCATGTCACTGCAGATTCCTCTGCGTAAAAATTTGGGCTGCTCTCACCGGGGAAGAGCGCGTCACCACAAGTGCCGCGCCACCCATTACATATATATTTTTTTCTTTTCCCTGTCTGCAAACTGTCTTTGTTTCCTATCAGAGTGGCTTTTTCTATAAAAAAAAAATTGTCGGGGACAACCGTCTTGTTGCCATAGGTTCCTTTACGTGCGCTAAATAATGATGTGCAACACACATGCTCTCGGTTTATCGTCTCATCCAAAAGACTAGCACCCAGACCACCACTCATGGTCTAATGGATAGGAAGGGGGGGGGGGGGGGGGGGGGGGGGGGGGGGGGGGGGGGGGGGGTGGGGGGGGGGGGCGAAGGGGGGCGGTGGGGGGGAGGGGGGGGGGGGCGAAGTTTGGGTAGTTTTCCTGCTCCCTAAACGAGATGGTTTGAACAACTGCAGTCGGACTTTTCGTTTTCTAGGCAGGCGCGTTTACCTCTAGACCACCTAAGCATGATTGTTACCTAGTGTTACTCTGGAAAAAAAAAAAAGTAGCAATATCGCCGAAAAAAAGAAAAAAATTCCTGAAATTTGCTTACAAGGCTTTAGGGGAAGAATAAACAAGAAAGGATGAAAAGGAAAATAGAGGAAGAAAGGAAATAGAGGAAGAAAGGAAATAGAGGAAGAAAGGAAGGACTTGAATTACCTTCTTTT
Source organism: Stramonita haemastoma (assembly GCA_030674155.1). Lineage (NCBI taxonomy): Eukaryota > Metazoa > Mollusca > Gastropoda > Neogastropoda > Muricidae > Stramonita > Stramonita haemastoma. The sequence goes on from CM060329.1 coordinate 28,533,129, forward strand.
CATTTCTGAAGAAATGAAATTTAACATTTTTAGTTTAGAGATATTTTGCAAAGAGTGAAAATAAATAGAAAAAGACCCCCTCCCCCCTCCCCCCCCCCTCTCTCTCTCTCTCTCGCTTGCTTCTCTCTCTCTCTCTCTCTCTCTCTCTCTCTCTCTCTCTCTCTCTACTCTCTTCTCATGCCTCTCTCTACTCCCTCTCTCTTCTCTCTCTCTCATCTCTCTCATCTGTGAGATTCAAGACAAAGCATAACACAGAAACATTGCTCATCTTCATCGTTGAAATAAGGGAGGGGATGGGGGTGGGGTTGGGGGTGGGGGGGAAAGAAGAGGGAGGGACAGAAGATAAAATTGTTCCGTTCCAGTTACAAGAAATGAACAGAAATGCTGTGAAAGATTTTGTCGCGTCATGAATGTGCAAATGGCAGGCATTTTAAAGTAAGGAGAAATAAAGAAACAAGGTTTTTTAAAAAAAAAAAAAGAACTTATGTGAGATTTGAGTTTCTTTTGTATATCATTTTGTTTTCTTTTACGAAGAGAGAACAGCTTTTCTAAGCATATCATTTAAAGATGCACTTTAAAAAATAAAGGAAGATAAAATGTGAAAGAAGAAGAAGAATGCGAAGAAGAATGCGAAAGAATGCGAAGAATGCGAAGAATGCGAAGAATGCGAAGAAGAAGAAGAAGAAGAAGAAGAAGAAGAAAAGATGAAGAAGAATGAAGAAGAAGAAGAAGAAGAAGAAGAAGAAGAAGAAGAAAACAACCCAAGCATGGGTGAAGTATTAAGAATATTGCTTTTAACATTTCAGTGAAGAATAAGTGTGTTTTCATCTTTACTTTTCCCCAGCTGTTTGCTCTTAACCAGTTCAAGGTGTGTGTGTTGTTGTGTGTGTGTGTGTGTGTGTGTGTTTGTGTGTGTGTGTGTGTGTGTGTGTGTGTGGTGTGTGTGGTGTGTGTGTGTGTGTGTGAGTGATGAGGGAGAGAGGAGAGAGAGAGGATGGAGAGAGAGAGAGGAGACGAGGAGGATGAGAGAAGAGAGTGGATGAGAGAGAGAGAGAGAGACACACACCACACACACACACACACACACACACACACGCACACACACCACACACACACACACACACACACACACACACACACACACACACACACACCACACACACACACACACACACACACACACAGGCAGACAGAAAGACAAAGACAGAAAGACAAGACAGATAGACAGAGAGAGAGATAGACAAAAAACAACACCAAACCGACCGAACACATCTAAAATTCATCGCCTTTAGAGACAAAACCCAAACAATAATCCAGCTGACACACATCTTCGTCAACAAAACTAGTATTGGTTTTACGAATTTAGATGGCTGGTCAACTATTATTGTAAAGCCCCCCTTGGTGATGTGGAAAGCAAAGCCACGCTGTCTGTAAAGTAGAAAAGAAACAAAGAAATATTCCCATCACAAGATAAAGTGACGGCTGAAAGAATTCATTGCTAGGATGCGCTGGGCCTGTGGCTTGTCAGGCGCTTAACGGCAGCGGAACGCGTTTTCGCTTATCCTGATGACAGACAGACAATAGTTGCTGTCTGCGTGTTCGGCAACGACGAAGAAGAATAAGAATTTCCTCTCTGGTTACAGGAAAACAGAGAGGCGAGAGAGAGAGAAGAGAGGAGGGGGAGGGAGGGAGGGAGAGAGGAGAGAGAGAGAGAGAGAGAGAGAGAGAGAGAGGAGAGAGAGAGAGAGAGAGAGAGAGAGAGAGAGAGAGAGAGAGGAGAGGAAGAGGAAGAGAGGGGAGGGGGAGGGAGGAGGGAGGGAGAGAGAGAGAAGAGGAGGAGAGAGAGAGAGAGAGATGAGAGAGAGAGGAGAGAGAGTAGAGAGAGAGAGAGAGGAGAGAGAGAGAGAGGAGAGAGAGAGAGATTGAACAGAGGAGGAATGAGACGAAGAAGAGAGAGAGAGAGAGTTGAGAGAAGGAGAGAGAGAGAGATGAGAGAGGAGAGAGAGAGGAGGAAGAGAGGAGGAGAGGGAGAGGGAAGAGAGAGAGAGAGAGATGAGTGAGAGAGAGAGAGATGAGAGAAGGGGGAAAGAGAAAAAGTGTGGGTTTATGTGTGTGTGTTGTGGTTGTTTGTGTGTTTTGTCTTTTATTTTTTTATCTTATTTTATTCTTGTATATCGAGGATAATGGGATAAGCAATCTTGTGCTTTTTTTTACATTCAGTTTCCCCATGTGTATGCATTTTGTAAAATCATCTGTTCCCACCGGCACACGATGGCCTTCTCTTACGAAAAGCGAAACAAGTGTGTGTGTGTGTGCGCGTGCGCGCGGGGCGTTTCGTGCGTGGTGGTGCGTGCGTGCGTTGTGTGTGTGTGTGGTGTTGTGTGTGTGTGTGTGTGTGTGTGTGTGTGGTGTGTGTGTGTGTGTGGTGGGGTGTGTGTGTGTATAAGAGATTAAGCAAAACTACAAAAGGTGAAGAAAAAAATGTGATGAAAGGCGTTCTTGAGAATAAAGAGTGAAATTTTACACTAAGGCCAAATTTGCATCGGAAATTATTTTTTCCATTTTTTTTAGTCTATTCGGAGTCATTTAAAAATCTTGTCTCTGTGCGCGCGTGCGTGTGTATGTTGTGTGTGTTTGCGTGCATTGCGTGCGCACGCACGTACGCGTGTGTATAGAATATATCAAAATCTTTCTTTTATCCTCCTCACCATCTCCTCCTTCTCCTCCTCCTCATTCTTCAGTAGTAGTAGTATTGTAGTAGTGTGTTGTAGTAGTTGTGTAGTGGTATAGTTAGTAGTAGTTAGTAGTAGTAGTATTTAGTATTTAGTAGTAGTATAGTAGTAGTAGTAGTAGTAGTGGTAGTAGGTAGTAGGTAGTTGTAGCATTAGTAATCATCCATCTATCATTAGTACTGGCAGTTCTTTTTTTCAGGGTGTGCACAGTGCGTATTATTTTATTCACTTGAATGTTGAATGTTGTTTTTCTTCCCCCTCACGTCTGCTTGTGTCACACGGTGACAACTCTTTGAAGGAAATGTTGTTTTTGTTTTCTTTCCCCATCAAGTCTGTTTCTGTCACATGTTGACACCTCTTTGAGGGAAGGGTATTTTCCCCACCACGTCTATTTCTGTCATACGATGGACAGTTCTCTGAGGAAATGTTGTTTTTGTTTTCTTTCCCCACCACGTCTATTTCTGTCATACGATGACAGTTCTCTGAGGAAATTGTTGTTTTTGTTTTCTTTCCCCTCACGTCTGTTTCTATCATACGATGACGGTTCTTTTGAGGAAATGTTTGTTTGTTTTTTTCCCATCATGTCTGTTTCTGTCACATGGTGACAGCTCTTTGAGGGAAGGGTATTTCTGTTTCTGTCATACGATGACAGTTCTTTGAAGAAAATATTGTTGTTGTTTTTTCCCCATCACGTCTGTTTCTGTCACATGGTGACAACTCTTTGAAGAAACGTTATTATTTTCATGTCTGTTTCTGTCACATGATGACAGCTGTTTGAAGAAATGGTGTTTTTATTTTCGTCTGTTTGTGTTTCTGTCGCACGGTGACAGCTCTCTGAAAAAAAAGGTGTTTTTCACGTCTGGTTCTGTCACACGATGACAGCTCTGTAAAAAAATGTTGGATTTTTTTCACGTCTGTTTGTGTTTAAACCATGACAGCTGTTTGAAGAAACGATGTTTTTTTTACGTCTGTTAGTGTCACACGATAACAACTCTTTAAATAAATGTTTTTTCTCTCTCACGGCTGTTTGTATCACACCTTAACAGCTGTTTGAAGAAATAATGTTTTTCACGTCTGTTTCTGTCACATGAAGACAGCTCTTTAAATAAATGTTTTTTCTCCCTCACGTCTGTTTTTGTCACACGATGACAGATGTTTGAAGGAATGTTGGACTTTTTTTTCTGTTTCAGGCTGCAGAGCCAGGGATGCCGCATCCCGGTGGACTGCTGAAGAGCGTAAGTCACTTTATGAATATAATGCTGTTTGTCACTTTGTTTATAGATATGCTGTTTGTCATTTTATATGCTGCTTGTTACTTTATGACGTTCGTCACTTTATATGACGTTTGTCACTTTATATAATGCCGTTCACTTTATATTGTTGTTTGTCACTTTACAATGCTGTAAACTTTACATTGTTGTTTTATCACTGTTATCAGTGATAACTTTACTTGCTGTTCCTCCTTGGTGGTGTTGGTGGGGGGCGGTTGTATATACAAATTCTCATTGTTGATGAACCTCACAACTCTAGCCGAGGGATAACAGCAGCAGCAGCAACAGCAGCAGCAACAACAACAACAACAAAAAGTCGTTTGTCACTGACGTCAGCGTTAACGTTGTGTTGCTTGAGACTGATGTCAGAATCAACTTGATATGTGGTTTGTCCCTGATGTCAGTGTTGTTGTTTATACACAAACATGCACACACGCGCACAAGCCCAAAACTCTCTCTCTCTCTCTCACTTTGTCTGTTTTCACAACACACACACACACACACACACACACACACACACACACACACACACACACACACACACACACACACACACACACACATATGCACGTGCGCGCGCGCGCGCACACACACACTCACTTACTCACACACACAAATGCACACATGCACACGCGCGCGCGTGGCGCACCACACACACATACACACACACGCACACACACACACTGCCTGTATGTTTGTCCGTCTACCTCTCTGTTCATCTTTTCCGTCTGTCTGTCACTGTCTTTGTCTTCTTGTTTTGATTTCTGTCTCTGTCTGTTCTACGTCTGCTTCTGTCTGCTTCTGTCTGTCTCTCTGTCTCCCTGCTTCTGTCTCTGTGTGTCTGTCCATCTGCTTGTCTCTGCCTCTATATCTGTCCGTCCATATGACTCTTTGTCTCTGTCTGTCTGTCTATCTGCGTGTCTGTCTCTGTCTTCTGTGGCTGTTTGTCCCTGTCTGTCTGTCGTATGTCTGTCTGTCTGTGTCTCTGTTCTGTTGTCTGTCTGTCTTCTGTCTCTACGTGTCTGTCTTTGTCTGTCTCTACAGAAAGCATTTACAATTGAAGTACAGTATTACAATGAGCAGCATTTATTGTACTTATGCATTTTATGTCATGATGTTATCATTATGTTTATCCCCTTCTTAGGGGCTTTGGCCTTTATGAATAAAACATCTGCGTCTGAAACGTCTGCGTCTGCGTCTGTTTGTCAATCAGTCAGTCTGTCTCTGTCTTGTCTGTCTGTCTGTCTGTGTTCTGTCTGTCTGTCTGTCTGTTCCTCTCTCTTTTTCTCCCTACCTCAGTCCCCCTTCCCCTCTCTCTCCTTCTCTCTTCTCTCTCTCTCTCTCTCTCTCTCTCTCTCTCTCTCTTCTTCCTCTCTCTCTCTCTCTCTCTCTCTCTCTCTCTCTCTCTCTCTTCTGTCTGCTCTTCTGTCTCTCTTCTTCTTTCTCTCTCTCTCTCTCTCTCTCTCTCTCTCTCTTCTCTCTCTCTCTCTCTCTCTCTTCTCTCTCTCTCTCTCTCTCTCTCTCTCTCTCTCTCTCTCAAGCAGTGGGCACATTAATTTTTGGACTTGTATTTTATTTTTGTTGGTTTGGCTTCATCAGAGCACGCTAGACACAATACATTTGTTTCCAAAGGTCGTCGTGTTTTCAGGCTTAATGCTTTTTTATTGTATTGTCAGATAAAACAAAGAGAGTGTAACATTTGATACATTCCAATGACCTTTACAGTTTGAAAGTCATCAGTTTCAAAGGACACGTGTAATTTCGTAAGTTCATATCTTTAATTTTTTCTGTTGTTATTTAAACCAAAAGATCACCTACAGGTATGTTTTGTTTGTTGTTTGTTTTTGTTGTGTGTTGTTGGTGTTATGTTGTTGTGTTGTTGTTTGTTGAGTGTTTTCTTCTTTGAATTAACGCTCAATGAGTGAGAGTGGTGGAGTGTGTGTGTGTGTTGTGGTGTGTGGTGGTGTGTGTGTGTGGTGTGTGTGTGTGTAGAGAGTGAGTGTGTGGTGTGTGAAGTGTGTGTGTAAGTGGTGTGGTGTGGTGTGTGTGTGTGTGTGTGTGTGTGTGTGTGTCGTGAGATGAAGAGAGAGAGAGAGAGGAGAGTAGGAGAGAGAGAGGGAGAGAGAGAGAGAGAGAGAGAGCAGAGACAGAGAGAGAGAGAGAGAGAGAGAGACAGACAGACAGAAGACAGACAGACAGACAGACTAGACAGACAGACAGACAGACAGACAGACAGAACAGAGACAGAGCAGAGAAAGTGTCTATCTGTCTGTTCTTCTGTCCATCTGTCTGTCTGTCTCCTCTCTCTGTCTACCTGTGCCTCTTAAATCCTAACAATCGTTCTCGGAACTTCGCATTTATACCAGAAACTAAACGGAGCACATTTTGTTGTTGTAGATCAAATATGACTAATGCCTGTCTCTCTGTTCCACTTCCAGTTACAATGCGCAAAAGCCATAGGCTCGAAAAGGCAATAACTATGCCAAGGGAGATAACAGCGATTCTGAACTGGGGAAATCGAGTTCTGAAATAGTGTTTTGAATGGGACGGAAATTCTCTAGAAATTGTGTCCAGTATTGTATCTGGGAAATATCTCGAAGTGGGCAATAAAAAAAAAAAAAATAGAAAAAGATATTTTGCTTTTTCATGTGGGTGGGCTTCATTTTACAACCTTTGTGATGAGTGTGTGTGTGTGTGTGTGTGTGTGTGTGTGTGTGTGTGTGTGTGTGTGTGTGTGTGTGTGTGTGTGTGTGTGTGTGTGATGTGTGTGTGTGTGTTGTGTGTGTGTGTGTTGTTGTGTGTTTGTGTTGTTTGTTGTGTGTGTTGGGGTGTGTGTAGTGTGTGTTGTATGTTGTGTTTGTATGTTGTGTGTGTGTATGTATGTATGTGTGTGTGTGTGCCCGCGCGCGAGCGTGTGCGTTTGTTGGTGTGCGTGCGTGCGTGCGTGCGCATGTGTGTGTGTGTGAGTGTGTGCGTGTTTCTCTCCGTCTCTAGTGCACTTTTTCTCTTTTCTCTATTTTTCTCCCCCTTCTCTCTGTCTCTTTCTGTCTCTCTGTCTCTGTCCTGTCTTTCTTCTCTATTTCTCTTTCTGTCTGTCTGTATGCCTGATTCTGATTCTGTCTGTCTGTATGTCAATCTGTCTGTCTCAGTCTATCTGTCTGTCTGTTTATTTGTCTGTCTGTCTCTGTCTGTCTCTGACTGTCTGTGTGCCCGTCCCTGTCTGTCTGTCTTTCGGTCTGTCTATCTTTCTGTCTGTCTGTCTATGTCTATGTGTATCGCACGCATGTTTCTATTCAAAGGCTGAAAGTAATGCTATATTGAGTTTTGAGTTTAAAACATGGGACGGTTATAAAAACCTTTTTTTCTGAGAGAAAGAAAGAGAAAAGAAGAGAGAGAGAGGAGAGAGAGAGATAGGAGAGAGAGAGAAGAGGAGAGAGGAGAGAGGGAGAGAGAGAGAGAGAGAGAGAGGAGAGAGAGAAGAAGACAGACAGACAGACAGAACAGACAGACAGACAGACAGACAGACAGACAGAAGACAGACAGACAGACAGACAGACAGACAGAGACAGAGAGACAGACAGACAGACAGAGACAGATACAGAGAGAGGCACTTGCGGGCATACTTTCTACCTACACACAGTTGTAACAAACCGAACAGATCATGAAAATAACACTCCAAAATGTATATTCATTTGAAAAAAAAAACAACCGAAAATAAAAACCAAGATATGAAAGCTTTAGTTCCCATTTTCACACACACACACACACACACACCCCACACACACACACACACACACACACACACACACACACACACACACACACACACAACACACACACACACTCACACACACACTGACCACCCCCCCCCCCCACCACACACACACAGATTCCTCACACCGTTGTAAAAAAGTAAGATCTATATTATTGGCGATATTAAAACAGTACTAAGAAAAGTACTAAAGTTGATGCTCAAAAGATGTGCCGAAGAAATGCATCTTGGACTTTATTTTTAAAGCTTGTGGTTATAGTTTTATGACCGAAGTGAAGGCTTAAAGTCGTTCTGTTCTCTACACTATAGCAGTTAAAGTAAATGATGAGATTATGGACTCGATACTGTGAAACTCTGAAAGAGGAAAGGTACTAGGATCTTAACACATGTTAAATCCTGTTCCCATTTCGTTAACAGTAGGCCATTGTGTGCCGGTGGAACAGATGACAAAAGATTTACAAAACTGCATACACACGGGGATCTGGATGTAAAAAAAAAGCATATTGATGCTTCATTCCATTATCATCGATATGAAAAGAAAAAAAAGAAAAAAAAAGAAAAAATAGATAAATAATTCATGAAAAAGGATGAAGGAAAGATATGTTGTTTGACAGGCAAAATTATTATACTTGAAACTTCAGGAATAGGGACAGGTATGTTCGGTGTTTTTTTTATATTTTTTTTTTTTTTTTACATTGCTACAGTTTGCGTTAGTTAAGATGCGTAGTTAACTGCAACTGAACGAAAGAGACTGAGACAAGACAGACAGACAGAACAGACAGACAGCACAGACACAGACACACATCACACACACACACACACACAAACACCACACACACACACACACACACACACACACACACACACACACACACACACAACACCAACACGCACACACACACACACAACACACACGACAACACACACACACACACACACACACACAACACACACACACACACACACACACACACACACAACACACACAAAACACACACACACAACGCACAACAACACACACAAACAAGAGCAGAGCTATGAAAGAAATTGGACACATACCGATGATATTTAATCTAAGGAATGCATTTTAATTTGGGGGCAGGGTTTTGTGATGTTTGTTGTAATGCTCTATTTTTTAGTATCATTGTGTGGGTATGTATTCCATATTGCCTTGTGTTATTGCATTGAACTGCGTCAGTTGTTTCGTATTCAAGTAAATGGGTGTCGCGCTTGACTGTATTGAAATCTAACTATTTGATTGTAAGGTCCTGTCTTGCATGCACAGAACTACATTGCGCTGCGCTCTATATCATTGTACTGTGTTGTGTTGTATTGTAGTATATTTTATTACTATCACAAATCCCAGAAGTCAGAATGCGGCTACCTTCATGGTGGGTAAAAAGGGTCGCATGGACATACAAAATATTAAAAATACCCAGCATGCAACCCGGTGTTGTAGCCGTTAACGACACCACCCTGACGGAAAAAAAACGACATGTAGCGCTGCACTGTCGACGCGCTCTCCCGGAAGAAGCGAAAGCACGCAGAAATCTCTTACATATACTGTATAGTAAAGATAAAAAACAATATCGCAAATCTTTACAACTTATGCAAATGAACCTCGATTGTAGCCGAAACGACCCTCCCTCCTCCATCTACCTCCCCCCCCCCCAACAAAAAAAAAGACATCAAACTTTACATTACTCTGTTGAAAATCATATGCTCTTTAAAACTTAGATACAATTGACTCTCTCTCTTCTCTCTCTCTCTCTTCCTCTCTCTCTCTCTCTCTCTCTCTCCCTCCTCTCCTCTCTCTCTCTCTCTCTCTCTCTCTCTCTCTCTCTCTCTCTCTCTCTCTCTCTCTCTCTCTTCTCTCTCTCTCTCTCTTATTCTACTTCCAATCTGTGTGCATATCTGTTGCTTATAAGATTGCAGAACTTTTGTCAGGGAATCTCTCTCGTTGCCGTGGGTTCTTTGAAATGCTCTTCATGTCTGTTGCACATCCATTTCATTCGAAAGTACTTTGTAAGAGAAAATTGAACAAATGGTTATCTCATTACTGTTGTCATCTTCATCGTCGTCATTGTTGTCCGTTAAATACTTACATCATCAATGTTTGCATAATCAAAAGTTTCATGATATAGTCTAGCTATGTTGCTATCACGATGAGAATGATAATGATGATGGTGGTGGTGGTGCTGCTGCTGCTCATGACGACGACGACGATGATGATGAGGATGATGAAGATCAAGAAGTTCAAGAGGAAAAAGAATGCGGAAAAGAAAATGCGAAGAAGAATGTGAAGAAGAAGGAGAATGCCAAGAAGAAGAATGCGAAGAGAAGAATTGCAAAGAAGAATTGCGAAGAAGAAGAAATGCGAAGAAGAAGAAATGCTAAGAAGAAGAATGCTAAGAGAAGAATGCGAAGAAGAAGAATGCGAAGAAGAATTGCGAAGAAGAATTGCGAACAGAAGAATTTGTTAAGAAGAAGAAAGCTAATGAAGAAAAATGCGAAGAAGAATTGCGAAGAAGAATGCAAAGATGAATTGCGAAGAAGAAGAATTGGGAAGAAGAAGAATTGGAAGAAGGAGAATTGCGAAGAAGAAGAAGAATTGCGAAGAAAATTTGCGAAGAAGAATTGCGAAGAAGAATTGCGAAGAATTGCAAAGAAGAAGAATGGAAGAAGAATTGCAAAGAAGAAGAATGCGAAGAATGCGAAGAAGAATGCGAAGAATGCGAAGAAGAAGAAGAAGAAGAAGAGAAGAAGAAGAAGAAGAAGAAAGAAGAAGAAGAAGAAGAAGAAGAAGAAGAAGACGAAGAAGGAAGAAGAAAGAAGAAGAAGAAGAAGAAAGAAGAAGAAGAAGAAGAATTAAGAAAGAAGAAAGAAGAAGAAGAAGAAGAAAGAAGAAGAAGAAGAAAAATAGAAGAAGAAGAAGAAGAAGAAGAATTGTGAAGAAGAATGCGAAGAAGAATTGTGAAGAAGAAGAAGAATGCGAAGAAGAATGCGAAGAAGAATTGCGAAGAAGAAGAAGAAGAAGAAGAAGAAAGAAGAAGAAGAAGAATGGAAGAAGAAGAAGAATGCGAAGAAGAAGAAAGAATTGCGAAGAAGAAGAAGAATGCGAAGAAGAAGAAGAAGAAGAAGAAGAAGAAGAATTGCGAAGAAGAATGCGAAGAAGAATTGCGAAAGAAGAAGAAGAATGCGAAGAAGAATGGAAGAAGAAGAAAGAATTGCGAAGAAGAAGAATTGCGAAGAAGAAGAAGAATTGCGAAGAAGAAGAATTGCGAAGAAGAAGAAGTTGAGAAGAAGAAGAAGAAGAAGAAGAAGAAGAATTGCGAAGAAGAAGAATTGCGAAGAAGAAGAATTGCGAAGAAGAAGAATTGCGAAGAAGAAGAAGAAGAAGAAAGAAGAAGAAGAGAAGAAGAAGAAGAAGAAGAATGAAGAAGAAGAAGAAGAAGAATTGCGAAGAAGAAGAATTGCGAAGAATCGAAAGAAGAATGCGAAGAAGAATGCGAAGAAGAATGCGAAGAAGAATGCGAAGAAGAATGCGAAGAAGAAGAAGAATTGCGAAGAAGAATGCGAAGAAGAATTGCGAAGAAGAATTGCGAAGAAGAAGAATTGCTGAAGAAGAATTGCGAAGAAGACGAAGAAGAAGAATGCGAAGAAGAAGAAGAAGAAGAAGAAGAAGAAGAAGAAGAAGAAGAAGAAGAAGAAGAAGAAGAAGAAGAAGTTGCCTTTGCTAAAGCTGATAATTGATAATGTTGATGATGAAGATGACGATGATGATAATAACAATGACGATGACATGGACCAAAAAGAAGACGACGATGTTGACGACAACAATGACGAGAATGACACCGAAATCAAACGGTGACAACGACGACGATGATGGTAGTGATGATGATACCGAGACGACGATGATAGTGATGATGATGATAACAATGATAATGTGATGCGATAACGACACAACGACGACGACGATGATGATAGTAGTGATAATAACGACGACGAGATGATGATAGTGGTGATGCCGACGACGACAACGATATGAGAGTGATGATAATGACGACATCGACGACGATGATAATAGTGAAGATGATGACGACATCGACGACGATGATGATAGTGGTGAAAATGACGACGACGACGACGACGATGGCAGTGGTAATGATCACGACGACGACAACGATGATAATAGTGATGACAACGACGCCTAATGATGATGATGATACGACGACTATGACAACAGTGATGATAATGACAACGACGACTACGATGATGATGACAACGACGACGCCGATGACATAATTGTCTTAGCACCGTAGTAGTCCTAATAACATGATCTCCAGCAGATCATTTACCCCCCTCCTCCCCCGACCCCCCACCCCCCCCCCCTCGGCAGAAGGAGATTGAGGGCCTATTTAATAATTAAAACCATGATTATTGAAATGCCATCAATCCTCAGGAGTGGTGCTATTCGGATAAACACACTTTTTTGGGGGGTTAAATTTTGAATTAATAATCTTTGATTGTCTGTGCTGTCTGTCTGTTGTCTGTCTGTCTGTCTGTCTGTCTGTCTGTCTGTCTGTCTGTCTGTCCTGTCTGTCTGTCTGTCTGTCTGTCTGTCTGTCTTCATCTTTGTGTGCGTTTGTTTGTTTGTTTGTTTGTGTGTGTGTGTGTATCTATCTCTACGTCTGTCTGTCTGTCTGTCTGTCCTGTCTGACTCACACAGGTACTTTATACACGCTCACTCTGACGCGAGCACGGCTTGCAAACACACACACACACACACACACACACACACACACACACACACACACACACACACACACACACACACACACACACACGACACATACATACGACGCACGCGCGCGCGCGCGCGTGCGCGCGTGCGCACCCCCCCCCACAAAACACATACACACAAACACAACACAAACACACACACACACACACACACACACCACACACACACACACCACACACACACACACACACACACACATAAACACACACGACCCTTCCCCACCCCCCACCCCACCACACCCCACCATCACCCCCAGCACACTCTTCCTAAACACCACCACCATCACCACCACCAGACCACCACCACCACCACCACCACCACCACCACCACCACCACACACACCACACAACCAACAACAACAACAACAACAACAACACATCAACCAAACCAGAACATCTTTTCACACTTCAAGCAAGAAACATCCCTTTAACCCTCTAAAGACTAGCCAGCGTGCGACGCCAGTATTGGCCAGCTGCGATAAATCAAGGGAAACAATCTAGGGAGGAGTGGGGGGGGGGAGGGGACGAAGGAGGGAGAAACAATAGCAGCCCCTTGATGTGGGGGTGCTCTTTTGGAAACTCTCCTGTGTGTGTGTTTTGATGAAATGAAATAATTATGGACTGCCTCCCCTGCTTGAGTTTTTGTTTCATCTTGATGTATTTAGTTATTCATTTATTTATTTGTTTGAGTTATTTGTCTATTTATATTATTATTATGATGTTATATACAAAAACAACAAAATAATGAATAATAATAATAATATGATATAATTAATAAATAAGAATACAGAATACAGATAATAATAATGATAAATAATAATAATAATAATAATAATAATAATAATAATAATAATAATAATAATAATAATAATAATAATAATAATAATAATAAAGAATGAATATCTGAGTACACAAAGCGGTGGAATGGAGGGTGTCGTGTCGCAGTTTTTTTTCTCTCGTTCCTCAGTTAAAGCTGCGACGTCCACCAATAGTGATATTTTTGCGTATGCGTATGCGTGTGATATTTTTGCGTATGCGTGTGATATTTTTGTGTATGCTCACCGTGAAGGTAACCCATTACGTCTTCAGGGATGATGTGTAAAGGCGACACTAATGTGCATGCGTTTTTTGTTGTTGTTTTAAATGTGTTTTCCGTCATCTGTTCTCACCAGCACGAATAGCCTACTCTTGTGTAAGGCAGAGTAGGTTTTAACGTGTGCGTAAGATGTTCTGCGTGCGTTTGTACACCGGACCTTTGGTTTACAGTCTCATCTGAAGGACTTTCAGGGGAGTGGAGTCAGTACTGATACTTAACTCCAGGCGCTAAAATTCCCCTTGAATGGGCGTCTAAGTGATGGTTTGAACGCGAGCTCTATTCCGGACCATCAAGTCGCAAGTGTTACGCTCTAACCACTAGGATATCCCGCCCTCCGCTCCCTCCCTCCCTCCTTTCCTTCCCCTTCCCCCCGCCGTGTCGAGGGTATCATTCGTACATAGGCTAAAACAGTATTGACGCCACCGTACAAGAGACACCTTTTAATCTGGTAAAAGCTCTCTTCACATCTTTCCCTAGCTCCCCAGAGAGAGAGAGAGAGAGAGAGAGAGAGAGAGAGAGAGAGAGAGAGAGAGAGAGAGAGAGAAGAGAGAGAGAGAGAGAGAGAGAGAGAGAGAGAGAGAGAGAGAGTTTATTTATTTGAGAGAGAGAGAGAGAGAGAGA
>CM060329.1:28552423-28554923 GCA_030674155.1 Stramonita haemastoma
TGTGTGTGTGTGTGTGTGTGTTGTGTGTGTGTGTGTGTGTGTGTGTGTGTGCGAGCATGAGTACTTGCATGCGTATGTCTATGTTTGTGTGTGTATATGTGTGTGTATGTGTGTATGTGTGTGTGTGCGTACTTTCATTCTTTGAGATAATGCCATGATCTCAGATGAAACAACTACTACAAAAAACCGCCAAGATATCTGAATACATCCAGGACAAGTAAACAAAACAAACCAAAAATCCATAAAGAAACTACTGAAACTGAGAGAGAGAGAGAGAGAGAGAGAGAGAGAGAGAGAGGAGAGAGAGAGAGAGAGAGAGAGAGAGAGGAGAGAGAGAGAGGAGAGAGAGGAGAGAGAGAGAGAGAGAGAGAGAGGAATATCAGAAACCTGAGGGGATTCCACAGCACACGCAGATCTGGACATATTACCATATAAAACACACACACACATACACACACACATACACACACACAAACACCTTACACACACACACACACACACACACACACACACACACACACACACACACACACACCTCATAACCCTCTGACAACGTAGGCTATAGCCAATACATTTTACACAGCTTGATGAATGCATTCTCACTTTACTGATAACGGACATGAAGTGACATCAAACAGCAGGCTGTTAAGGAGTGATTACTTTACATTCTTTCTAATTATTCCTGTGTGCAGTCACCTGTGATTGTGACAGGACACTGCACACAGATCAGGGTAGATAAACTGTGGGTTAACATAGTGGGTTGTCCTTCCCCCCCCCCCACACACACTCACACACACACACACACAGACGTGACACACAGACACACAGACACACAGGCACACACACAGACAGACACACACACACACCGACAGACACAAACACACAGACACAGACACACACAGACACACAGACACATACAGACACACAGACACACACGCATACACACACACGCACGCACGCACGAACACACCACACGCACACACACACATATACAATGACACCTCCGTGTGACATTGACACCGAAAAGGCAAGGTCATTAAGCAGAGCTGTTGACCTTGATGTCAATCAACAGTACACCAATCATCATCGTGAATTGACTGACGCCTCTACATGCTATTGACTCTAAAAAAAATTGCCCCCAAACAAACGAAGTATCATTAATAGAGCTATTATAGAATCGTAAGTTATCAGTACGTGTGTTGTTTTTGTCAGTCTGACTCCTTCTTGCGGCACTGGTTTTGGAAGTCAGACATCATCAGTCAAGCTATCATTTTGCTGTCATCCACCAGTGCACGCAATGTCGTTGTTGAATTGACCCATTCTGGTGAAACTGACTGTTAAATCAAGCATCACCAGTACAACTGTTATTTTTGTTTGTTAACCATCAGTACGTGTCTTATCCTATCAAAACTGACACGTTCTTGTGACAAATGAGTTCGGAAATGAAATACCGAGGCTAGCTTGCCGTACACCATAACTGTTTTATTTATTTTATTTCTTCTTTTACATCGAGGATAATGGAATAAGCAATCACGTGGTTCTTTTTACATCCAGTCCTTGTGTGTATGCAGTTTTGTAATCTTGTCATCTGTTCCCACTACGCCTCATGCCTTGTAGAACTGACCTGTCCTTGACTGTGTGTGGAATTGAGTTATCACCAACAGAGCTGTTACCTATCATCTCTGTAAATCATCATCGGTACACATTTTTCTTTTTGCCTGGTAGAAATGTTGACCAAACACACACACACACATGATTGGAAATGGATATCTTCAGTTATTAATGAGATCTGTTCATTAACCCCACTGCTACTGAGAAAATAATTATACTGTAAAGGTCGACTAAACAACAACAGCATTATCTGGGAATCTTACAGACCTCTCCAGTTCCGAACAAACACAAACACACAACACACACAAAACACACAACACAAAACACACTACACCCAAACAAACGTGCCTGGGATCAGTGTGAAGGTACCTCCCTGATTGGCGACATGAGGAGAGAGGTGGAGTGAGTGAGGGTGGGGGCGATCAGCAAAATGGGGAGAGAGGTAGAGGGAGGATGGGAGTGGGGGGAGGAGGGGATCTGTCCTTTGTATAGAAGAGAGATTTTTGAAGGACGTGCCCGGTTTGTTTGTCTGGGCCAAAATTGTTTAGGGGTCCTTCCCTTCAAAAATGCTTCGTTGCTTTCATGCTAGTTTGTTTTTAGTCTTCTTCTGCGGACCTGAACATTATTTTAATGATGAATTCAAAAGGTCAGACCTCAGCCTGGCCATGCTATTTTATTTGAGTCCAGTCTGGATGGCAAAGGTCTGTGACTTAAGTCTGCCACAGTGATCCTACCAGTCCCTACAGTTTTATTTTCCTGGAAGTCTGCTGGGCTGGGCCAGGACTGGTGTCTCAGAGTGTTGAAGGTAGGGGGACAGGACTGCAGGATATGGAAGGGTGGAGTGTGGGCCTGTGACACAGGGGCATGGGTCAATTAGGGATATTTTTTA
>CM060329.1:28565197-28572697 GCA_030674155.1 Stramonita haemastoma
CAGCCCGATATTCACGCAGAGAAATCTTCCCTGACATAAAGTGGTATAAAAAAAAAATTAAATAAAAAATAAAAAATGCTATTGATACTGATAAGCCCCCAGCATCCCCACTGGCGATAACAGCAACAACAACAACAACAACAACAAAGAGATAAAAGAAATAATATCTCACCTTGCAAACTCGTCATCAATATCAGCAGTAGACAAGACAGCCCAGTGGCGTTCCTCTGGCTCCACATCTTGTTTTTCTCTTTTTTTCTTTTTTTTTTTTTTTTTTTCTTTTTTCTTATTTGGGGTGGGGGTGTCAAAAAATGACAAACCTTTTGATTTTGTTGTTCTAAAAAACAAAATTACAATTTTTGCTGGTCCACAAACAATGCTAAACGGCAATCACTTTTTTTTCAGAATCTGATTCGACTCTAATTTTTTTTTTTACAAGTATTGTTCCGTCTTATTCATAATATTTTTTGTTTTATTTATTTTCTATTAATTTTTGTTTCTTTATTTTGTTTTTGATTTTTCAAGAACACTTTTTTTTTAATCACTATTCTTTTTTAATTATTCTCTTAGTCTTTTATTTCCATTTACTTTGAGGAAAACAAAAAAAAAGATAAGTTAAAGTTTATTTTTAATTTCCGTTAAGGCAATATTCTGCCAGTACGATTATTTTAGTTCGATAATAATAGCATTGGTTAGCTATTTATTCACAGATTTCACTGTGTAGAGGACACCGCACTACACTGGAGAGAAAAGAGGAGGAAAGAATTTTTTTTTTTAAACAGTGACAATCTCTGTCACGCTGGAGTTTACAAGACTTTCTGAAAACTAGGATGTCTTCTACTGCTTATATATCTGTTCACAGACTTGCAGGGCTGCTGGCATCCCAGCGCCTAAGGACCTGACTGACTGACTGACTGACTGACCAGTTTGTGTTGACGCACGTGCGGCGCGTATCTCTTTTGAGTGTAGTAGTAGTCGTAGTGGTTGTCTGTGTGTGTCTGTGTCTGTGCGTGTCTGTGTGTGTGTGTGTGTGTGTGCCTCAATCACTTGGCCACAACAGGGTAGCGTGTTGTTATGGTGAAGCGTTGATGCCAAAAGTGGGATTAAATAAAGTATGGTGAGTTCATGGTGTCAAAAAGGGATAGGTTGATATTCTGAGCCATGGAGAGTTCGTTTAAATATTCGGTATTTTTGTTTTCAAGAGGTGGCCTGAATTTCTTGATTTTGCCGTAACTCTGTTCAAGAACCTTGTTTTTTTCCATAGCAGCTTCCAGAAAAAAAGAAATTGAAGAGGTTTTTTTTGTAAATAAAAAGAACAAAAAACGAAAGCAAACAAATTCATTTTCTTTCCAGCTTTGTTCTTGTTTCAGTTCTTGTTTAGTTTCTTCTGATACAGCGCAAGAATATGCAGACCCAACAAACAATTGTACTAGAATCCATCTTGTCTGTGGCGTATTGATTTGCGCAGCCTCAATAGGAAACATTGTCTGACTTGAAAAGTTATGAATACTAACCAATGCCTGATAAAGTCCCATCATGATGATGATGATGATGATGATGATGATGATGATGATATGGTGATGGTGATGGTGATGGTGATGATGGTGGCGGCGGCGATGATGATGATGATGATGATGATGATGATGATGATGATGATGATGATGATGATGACGACGATGATGATGATGATGATGATGATGATGATGATGATGATGATGATGATGATGATGATGATGATGATGATGATGATGATGATGATGATGATGATGATGACGACGATGACGATGACGACGACGATGATGATGATGACGACGACGACGACGATGATGATGACGACGACGATGACGACGACGACGACGACGACGATGGTGGTGATGATGATGATGATGATGAGATGATGATGATGATGATGATGATGATGATGATGATGATGATGATGATGATGATGATGATGATGATGATGGCGGCGGTGGTGGTGGTGGTGTTGATGATGATGATAGTGGTGGTGGTAGCAGTGGTGATGAGGAGGAGGAGGAGGAGGAGGAGGACGACGACGACGACGACGACGACGACGACTACGAGGAGAACGAGGAGGAGGACGAGGACGACGACGACGACGACGACGACGGACGACGACGATGATGATGATGATGATGTGGTGTGGTGGTGGTGGCGGTGGAGGTGGTGGTGGTGGTGGCAGTGGCGGTGGTGGTGGTGGTGGTGATGATGATGATGATGAGATGATGATGATGATGATGATGATGATGATGATGATGATGATGATGATGGTGATGGTGCTGGTGCTGGTGGTGGATGATGTGTGTTCGTGATTCCATCAATACATTGTGCACTTTCTTTATCTTCTGTTTCTGTCACTTCATCTGTTTGTCTGTCTGTCTCTGACTCTGTCTCTATCTGTCTCTCTCTGTCTCTCTTTATCTCTCTCTGTCTCTCCGTCTCTCTCTGTCTCACTCTGTCTGTCTGTCTGTCTGTCTCGTCTTTCTGTCTGTCTGTCTGTCTCTCTCGTCTTCGTCTCTCTCTCTCTCTCTCTTCTCTCTCTCTCTCTCTCCCTCTCTCTCTCTCTCTCTCCTCTCTCTCTCTCTCCTCTCTCTCTCTCTCTTCTCTCCTTCCCTCCTTCCCTCCCTTCTTCATTCCTTCTGTCCTTGTCTCACACACTATACACACACAACCCACAAAGCCTCGTCATGCATAAGACATCAACATGAACAAAGAATCCCAGAGACAGGCAGTCTTTCACTACAGGCGCCATTCTATTCAACTAACTAGTTAGAAATCTTCCTGATGCTGTCAGTGAGGCTTGCTTCCCTTCGCTGAATTCCTTCTGTCTGACAGGCATTGTCTAGCTTTTCACATCGCATTGTCTTTACGATGATTGTTTGTTATTGATGTTGTTTTGCTGTTGTTGTTTTGTTGGTGGTGATGTCATTGTTGGTGAGAGTCGTCGTTATTGTCGTTGTCGTTCTCGGCGTCGTCGTCGTTGTCGTAGTTCTTGTTGTCGTTGTTGTTATTATTGTTGTTGTTGCTGTTGTTAAATTGTGCGTTCCACTTTCCTTGTAAGTCACAAAAATGTTTCCTAAAAAAGTGTTTAAAAAAACATAAACAAACAAACAAATTGACAAATTGACAGCACTGATGGTGAAACTGGTTGTAAATGAGTTAGTGATAGTTTTTTTAAAAAGTTGAAAAAATGTATGGTATTTGTGTGTGTGTGTGTGTGCGTGCGTGCGTGCTTGCGTGCATGCTTGCGTGCGTGCGTGTGTATATTTGTGTATGTGTGTGTGGTGTGTGCGTGTGCGCGCGCGTTTGTGTGTGTCTGTGTGTCTGTGCCTCGATCCTGCCTGCCTACATGCGTATGTTCGTGAGTTAATGCTATTGTTGTTTATTGTTGTTGTTGCTATATTTCAACTTGTGGTTAAGATTCTGTCGTTTCGGATGACCACACTGTCACACGTTTGCACCAACTTGTTCAAAGCTCCACGACAGTATCGCATGAGTGGTCCTAAGAGAAATTTGGACTCGTGTGGCTAGATATCATTCTGCCGTCACGCTCCTGTCGTCTGGAACTCTTTCCCATCTTTTTTTTTCAGAAATGTTCAGACACTGTGCTTTTGTAGAACTAATGTTCAGACTTAATTTGTAACCAAGAAAACCGTAGCTTTGATCTATCAATCCTGAAATAACGATTTGTATTACAAGAAAGCTGTCACTTCAGTCTATCAGTCTTTTCTTTTCTTTTTCTTCTTTTTGTTCTTCTTTTTTCTTTTTTTCTTTTTTCTTCTTATCAGTCCTGAAATAGAACGCTATGGTTTTGTAACAGAGTGGACATAGGGGCTCATGTGATGTCCATCTCTGCACAGCTTCTCGGTGGGTACAGCTAGCCATTTAGGATGTGACCTCTAAAAAGAGGCTGCATAAATTCTACCGTTCACCATAAATGGCAAAGAGTATGTAATGGAGGGCTTTCGACCACCACCCAAGGAAACAGAGCATCGCACAATTCGCAGGTGTGTCCGGTAACACAATGCTGCGACAGGGCTCTGATCGCATGGGAGGTAATCTAATTACCACCCCATCACAGTTTGTTCACTATATGTATTTATAAATGTAAGGAAGGAAGGTGGTAGGATGGTTAAGACGCTCATGGTCACCTGCCAATAAGTAGACTGTGAGGTTCCGGATTCGATCCCCAGCCTCGCCCTTTCTTCCCATCTGACGAAAAAGTCGAACTGAAAGTCAAAATCATTCGGATGAGACTATAAACCGAGGTACTGTGTGCGAACGCTCGCAGAACATCTTGTGCACACGTTCAAAACCCGTTCCACCTTTTGGAAGAGCAGCCATTGTGTGCCGGTAGGAGCGGATGACAACAAAATAAAATTTTTAAAAAACAGCATGCACACAGGTGTCGTGTTTAGACGCCATCCCTGAGGAAAGATCGGGGAGTTGGAGTCCCAGGGCGGTTCGGGGCTGTATAAAGGCAATGTTCTGGTGGCTCCTGCGACGGCACTGGAACCATTCGTATCGGTCATTGCCTTTCCAATGGATCATTCCAGGGGCGTGGAGAGGGGGGATCTGCTGCATGGGTAACAGCTTACCCTCCATACTTACTTAACCCACGCTTTGCGCTCTAAAGACTAGGCCTAGAGCGCAGCTCCATAGTTTTCCTGAGACTGACAGATGCCTACCGTATTTGTAAAGTTGCATAATGATGATGTGTGTGCACGCATATGTCGCTTTACTGGTGTCTTGCCAGTTTTTTTTTTTAATTTACGAGATTCAGCATTGTGAAATTCCATATATCATCATATTATATATGTGGTGTGTTGTGGGTTGTGTGTGTGTGTGTGTTTGTCTGATGTAGATATATATATATTATATATATATATAATATTCTCTCTGTCCATCTCTCTCTCTCTCTCTCTCTCTCTCTCTCTCTCTCTCTCTCTCTCTCTCTCTCTCTCTCTCCTCTCTCTCTCTCTCTCTCCTCTCTCTCTCTCTCTCTCTCTCTCTTCTCTCTCTGTCATTCTTTGCACGTGTGGCGTTTTATTAATATATATCTATATTCTATTCTATATATCTATTATCTATATATTATATATATAATATATATATGTCATCACATTAAACATCATCAGAGGTGTAGTGCACCAAAAGCTGTGCAATGTCCCATTCTGTGCCTGTCTCTCTCTCTCTACCTTGTCCATATCTCCTCTATCAATACCTTTATACATCCCCCTTTTTTAGTTTCTGCAAGTTATGTACAACGTACCTAAACAACCGCGCTTACCCGATCTGCACTCGTGTATACAAAACAAACGCCGGGACCATCTCCAAGCTAAGTACCCGCATTCTGTCTTTCCCGATGCACACAGTAATTCCCCTCATCTAAACACCATGACTGCCATCAATAATTCCGCCACATCTGAGTGGGGGCTATCAGAGCCATTAATAAGCACCAGAGCAAGCAAGGAAGCTAAATGGAAGAATAAAAGATTGGATAGTGGACTACAAGATTCTTCTGGCCAGTGGAATGGACAAAGGGAATAAGTCACTTGACCCTCCCCACCCCCACCCCCCCCCCCCCACCCCCTTGCCATAGTCTCTGAAACAACCACTGGACCCGTACACTGCACGACTATGGTGCACTTGAGTTCTTTTTGCACAAGAAACTGTTTCGTGTTATTGGATTGTTGGGTTGGGTTGGTTGTAGTTGTGGTTGTGTGGTTGTGGTGTGTTGTTGTTTGTGGTTGGGTGGGGTGGGGTGAGGTGTGTGTGGTGTGGTTATGGGTGGTGTGTGTGGTGTAGTGTGGTGTCCCCCACACACACACCACACACACACACACACAACACACACACCACACACACACACACACACACACACACACACACACACACACGCACCACACACACACTCACATACACACACACATACATACACACACACCACTTACTTTGCATTTTGGACTTTTGTATCACTTATTTTTCTTCTTTCCCCATCTGTTCGTCCATACTCATAGCTGAACTGGACAACAAACCGCTGAACCAAAGATAAGCAATCTCCTTCATCTTTCTTCCTTGCTATCATCAGGCTTTGCCCGTAGCATCCTGTTGACTGCTCCCAACATCTTCACAACAACAAGAGTGCATTCAAAATGGGTATTGATTTGAGTTCTCTTTCTCTCTCTGTATCTGTATCTGTCTTTCTGTCTGTCTGTCTGTCTCTGTTTCTCTGTCTCTCTGTCTCTCTGTCTTTGTCTCTGTCTGTCTGTCTGTCTGTCTGTCTGTCTGTCTGTCTGTCTGTCTGTCTGTCTGTCTGTCTGTCTGTCTGTCTCTCTCTCTCTCTCTCTCTCTCTCTCTCTCTCTCTCTCTCTCTTCCCTCTCTCTCTCTCTCTCTCTCTCTCTCTCTCTCTCTCTCTCTCTCTCTCTCTCTCTCTCTCTCTCTCGATGATGGTGATGGTGATGGTGATGGTGATAACGACAATAATAATGATGATAACGATCATCATCATCATCATCATCATCATCATCATCATCATCATCATCATCATCATCATCATCACCATCATCATCATCATCATCATCATCATCATCATCATCATCATCATCATCATCATCATCATCATCATCATCATCATCATCATCATCATCATCATCATCATCATCATCATCATCATCATCATCATCATCATCGTCGTCGTCGTCGTCATCATCATATATGCCATTTGTATGGCGCTAAATCTTGTAAGGCAAACAAATCAAGGTGTATGTTAGCGCTTTTTGAATCCGCATCCACTCAACTGACACATGCCCAACATCAAACACATCTCTCTCTTTTATTTTTAGATCATTTTTTTATTTATTTATTTATTAATTGGTACACACACATACATTTCACGCAGTGTAAGTAGCTACTGCCATAACATTTTTAAGCCAAAAACAAGGATTACATGAAGCAGGTTCACAAAGGCAAAAATGTTTACAAGCCACAGATTAAAAACACATGGCCGGTATTTTACTGTCAAGAAAATTGCTGAAAAGAAACCACCCATTTTAAATCATACTAATAATATGTTTTAAAGTTATGTTTGAGTTTTCGCCATGTTTACATGTGGAAGCCTATTTTTCTGAAAATGAAAAAAGATATTTGTGTGCAAAGCTCTATTTTTTCATGTTTCTTTATAATTTTAAATCGTTCTTGAATCTATCGATATTAGTTTTATTATGGTTAATTCGACATTTAGCACACGTAAAACTTCTTAATAATACATCTCTTACGTCAAAAAATCTTCATCTGTTTTTTTGTCGTTTTTATCCTTGCCAAAAGTAAACTATTTCAACATTGAAAAACAGTCCTTCACAATATGCCAAACATATATTTACCTACGTTAAAATACAAACAATAATGATAACTTTCAAACATTAAAGGCTGTATACAAGACGAAAGTGAGGATATACCCTATGAAGCGAGGTTCTGACGAA
>CM060329.1:28590197-28595197 GCA_030674155.1 Stramonita haemastoma
GTGGTTTGTGTGGTTTGCTACTTGTGTTGTTTGTGTGGTTTGCTACTTGTGTGGTTTGTGTGGTTTGCTACTTGTGTGGTTTGTGTGGTTTTGCTACTTAATTGTGTGGTTTGTGTGGTTTGCTACTTAATTGTGTGGTTTGTGTGGTTTGCTACTTGTGTGGTTTGTGTGGTTTGCTACTTGTGTGGTTTGTTGTTTGCTACTTGTGTGGTTTGTGTGGTTTGCTACTTGTGTGGTTTGTGTGGTTTGCTACTTGTGTGGTTTGTTGTTTGCTACTTGTGTGGTTTGTGTGGTTTGCTACTTGTGTGGTTTGTGTGGTTTGCTACTTGTGTGGTTTGTTGTTTGCTACTTGTGTGGTTTGTGTGGTTTGCTACTTGTGTGGTTTGTGTGGTTTGCTACTTGTGTGGTTTGTGTGGTTTGCTACTTGTGTGGTTTGTGTGGTTTGCTACTTAATTGTGTGGTTTGTGTGGTTTTGCTACTTGTGTGGTTTGTGTGGTTTGCTACTTGTGTGGTTTGTGTGGTTTGCTACTTTGTGTGGTTTGTGTGGTTTGCTACTTGTGTGGTTTGTGTGTTTGCTACTTTTGTGTGGTTTGTGTGGTTTGCTACTTATTGTGTGGTTTGTGTGGTTTGCTACTTGTGTGGTTTGTGTGGTTTGCTACTTAATTGTGTGGTTTTGTTGGTTTGCTACTTGTGTGGTTTGTTGTTTGCTACTTAATTGTGGTTTGTGTGGTTTGCTACTTGTGTGGTTTGTGGTTTGCTACTTGTGTTGGTGTTTGCTATTATTGTGTGGTTTTTTGGTTTGCTACTTGTGGTGTGGTTTGATGTTGGTTTGCTACTTGTGTGGGTGTTTGCTACTTTGTGGTTTGTATTTGTGTGGTTTGTTGGTTTGCTACTTGTGTGGTTTGTTGTCTTGCTGGTTTGCTACTTGTGTGGTTTGTATTTTGTGGTTTGTGTGGTTTGCTACTTGTTGTGGTTTGTACTGTGGTTTGCTATTTGTGTGGTTTGGTTTGCTACTTGTGGTTGGTTTGCTACTTGTGTGGTTTGCTACTTGTGTGGTTTGCTACTTGTGTGGTTTGCTACTTGTGTGGTTTGCTACTTGTGGTTTGCTACTGTGTGTTTGTATGTGGTTGTGTGTTTGCTACTTGTGTGGTTTGTGTGGTTTGCTACTTGTGTGGTTTGCTACTTGTGTGGTTTGTGTGGTTTGCTACTTGCGTGGTTTGCTACTTGTGTGGTTTGCTATTTGTGTGGTTTGTGTGGTTTGCTACTTGTGTGGTTTGTGTGGTTTGCTACTTGTGTGGTTTGCTACTTGTGTGGTTTGCTACTTGTGTGGTTTGCTACTTGTGTGGTTTGTGTGGTTTGCTACTTGCGTGGTTTGCTATTTGTGTGGTTTGTGTGGTTTGCTATTTGTGTGGTTTGTGTGGTTTGCTATTTGTGTGGTTTACTACTTGTGTGGTTTGTGTGGTTTGCTATTTGTGTGGTTTTTGTTGTTTGCTATTTGCGTGGTTCGCTACGTGTGTGGTTTTCTGTTTTATTTTCTTCACAGTTGCATTGAATTGTGTTATATTGTATCACACTGTACAGCGTCTATTGTATTATATTGTATCGTATCGTATTGCATTTCATCATAGTGGAGTGGAGTGTAGTGTAGTGTAGTGTAGTGTAGTGTAGTGTAGTGTAGTGTAGTGTAGTGTAGTGTAGTGTAGTGTAGTGTAGTGTAGTGTAGTGTAGTGTAAAGTAGTGTAGTGTAGTGTAGTGTAGTGTAGTGTAGTGTAGTGTAGTGTAGTGTAGTGTAGTGTAGTGTAGTGCAGTGTAGTGCAGTGCAGTGCAGTGCAGTGAATTGCTGTGCATTCCTTTGCATTCTAATACGTTACAACCGACTGTAGTCCGTTGTATTCTATTGAGTTTATTGTATATTAAGTTGAACTGCATTGTAATGAGTTGTAATGTATTGTGTTGAGTAGTATTGTGTTGTATTCAATTGAGTTGTATTATGTTGTATCGAAGTGAGTTGTGTCGTGTTGTATTGAGTTGTATTGTGTTGTGGCGAGTTGGATTCTTTCATGATCCTATTGTATTGTAGTTTATTGTAAAGTATTGCTTTATGTTGCATTGTACCGCATCGTGCAGTCATTTATAGTCACAGAAGGAAAATTGTAAACAAAAAAATAAAATAAAATAAATAAATTTAAATACAGGCAGTTTTATCCCTATGGAGACGAGCACTACTGTTTTTATTTATTTACTTTATTTTTATTTATTCTTTTATTTTATTCTTTTATTTCGAGGATAATGGAACAATCCTTCATGTGCTTTTTTACATACTGTCCTCTTGCGTATGCAGTTTTGTAGATTTTGTCATCCGTTCTCACCAACACACAGTGGCCTACTCTTACGAAAAGTGGAACGAATTTTAACGTGTTGCAAGATGTTCTGCGTGCGTTCGCACACGGGGTCTCGGTTTATAATCTCATCTGAAGGACTTTGGGGGGAAGTGAAGTCGGCACTTATGTTAACTCCAGGGGAAAAATCCTCTTGAATGAGATTCGAACCCGGGTCAGCAGATCACGAGCGCATCACTCTAACCACCAGACTATCCTGTCCCCACTGTGGTGTATGCAGCCCATCTTGTAAGACACTGATATCATATTATTCTCACTTATCTAAATCACATTGGAAACTTTAATTTTTTCGAAATTAAATATTTATAGTTATACAGTCATTCGAATCAACATCAAAGTAAACGATCACCAACATGGCTAATGGTCAGTTTCTGGGTTGGTTTGTGGGGGAGGGGGTTGTTTATTGTTTTTTTGTTTGTTTCTGTTTTCTTTTTTGGCAGGGGGGGGGGGGTCTTTGGTCTGGTGGGTTTTTTTGGGGGTGGGGGTGAAGGGGTATGGGGGGTGAAGCTTTTCGGTGAGGAATTAAATATATTACACACACATACAACTGCATACACAACACACCAACGATCACAACTACATACAACCATACATACATACATACATACATACATACATACATACATACATACATACATACATACATACATACATACATACATACATACATACATACATACATACATACATACATACAGCTACATACATAACATACATACATACATACATACAACATACATACATTACATACATACATACATACATACTTACATACTTACATACTACATACATACATACATACATACATACATACATACATACATACATACATACATACATACATACATACATACATACATACACGCGCGCGCGCGCGTGTGTGCTGGCGCACGCACCTGCACACACACACACACACACACACACACACACACACACATACACACACACACACACACACACACACACACACACACAACACACACACACACACAACACACACAACACACATACATACACAACACACTGAAACAAACAATACAATACAAAATGAGACAAAAACCAGAGCCATTGATTACCCATCTAAAAAAAATGATTGAAAAAAGATTGTGGCCTTTCGGTCCAATAGCTGAACACCACAGAAATGGCTTTAACAAACACTCTGTCTGTCTGTCTGTCTGTCTGTCTGTCTGTCTGTCTGTCTGTCTTCTCTGTCTGTTTTCTCTCTCTCTCTCTCTCTCTCTCTCTTCTCTCTCTCTCTCTCTCTCTCTCTCTCTCTCTCTCTCTCTCTCTCTCTCTCTCTCTCTCTCTCACGCACACACACACCACACACACGCAAGCACGCACGCACGCACACACACACACACACACACACACACACAAAGAGAGAGATATATAGGCAGAGAGAGACAGAGGGACACAGAGAGAGAGACGAGCGAGACAGACAGACAGAGAGAGAAAGACAAGAGAGAGGGGTGATGACACGACAGAAGACAGACAGACGACAGACAGACAGACAGACAAACGGACAAAACAGACAGACAGACAGACAGACAGAAAAACTAGGACGCTAGTTTTATTTACACAGGTTATCAGATTTCCGTTGAAGGGTCTTTTCGTAATCCCACCGCCCTGACACGGTTAGTCGGTCTCCTCACCTGCCTCACGTAGGCCAACCAGGCCCCAGGTCTGTGTGGGGGGGGGTGGGGGGGGGGGGGGGAGGATCCCTAACGAAACTCTTCCTCAACTGGAAATGCGAATATAGGTCCGTGTGCATAGTGTATACTTATCTTATGCAAGGAATTCTGAAGAAGGTGTACCTGGTGTTGTCGGGGTGATGTTGTTGATATTGAGATTAAGAAAGGTTGTGTTACGTTGTTGTGTTGTGTTGTGTTGTGTTGTTGTTTTGTTGTGTTTTATGTTGTGTTTTCGTGTTGTGTTGTGTTAGGTTAGGTTAGGTTGTATTAGGTTAGGTTGAGGGTACGCGGACTCGTATCATATTGGTTAAATGTACATTACATTATATTTGTTGTTCTGCGAACTCATTCAGAACATTTTATGCCCATGTTAAAAACCCGTTTCGCCTTTCGGAAGAGCAGGCCATTGTGGTATCCAGCATCACAGACAAGCTCTCACCTGGAATCCACAAGGGAAAAGGAAGAGAGGGCGGCCTAGAAATACCTGGCGCCGGGATCTGGACGCAGATGCGAAACAGATGGGCAAGACGTGGGGACAACTGGAACGCCTAGCCCAGACCGAGATGCCTGGAGACAGCTGGTTGGCGCCTATGCCCCAGAAGGGACCACAGGCAGACATGACATGACATGACCATGACATTTGCAGCTGATGACAACAACAACAAAAAACCCAGCATGCACACAGGTGTCGTGTTTAGACTCCATCCCTGAGGAAAAATCGGGGAGTTGGAGTCCCCAGGGCGGCTCGGGGCTGTAGATGGCAACGTTCTGGAGGCTCCTGCGACGGCACTGGAACCATTCGTTTCGGTCATTGCCTTTCCAAGGGACCGTTCCAGAGATGTGGAGGGGGGGGGAGGGTCTGCTGCATGGGCAACAGCTTGCCCTCCGTACTTACTTATCCACGCTT
>CM060329.1:28600197-28605197 GCA_030674155.1 Stramonita haemastoma
TTCTTCTTCGCATTCTTCTTCTTCGCATTCTTCTTCTTCTTCTTCTTTGCATGCTTTGCATTTCTTCTTCTTCTTCTTCTTCTTCTTCTTCTTCTTCTTCTTCTTCTTCTTTCTTCTTCTTCTTCTTCTTCTTCTTCTTCTTCTTCTTCTTCTTCTTCTTCTTCTTCTTCTTCTTCTTTGCATTCTTCTTCTTTGCATTCTTCTTCTTTGCATTCTTCTTCTTTGCATTCTTCTTCTTCTTTGCATTCTTCTTCTTTGCATTCTTCTTCTTCTTTCTTCTTCTTCTTCTTCTTCTTCTTCTTCTTCTTCTTCTTCTTCTTCTTCTTCTTCTTCTTCTTCTTCTTCTTCTTCTTCTTCTTCTTCTTCTTTGCATTCTTCTTCTTTGCATTCTTCTTCTTCTTTGCATTCTTCTTCTTCTTTGCATTCTTCTTCTTTGCATTCTCTCTTCTTCTTCTTCTTCTTCTTCTTCTTCTTCTTCTTCTTCTTCTTCTTCTTCTTCTTCTTCTTCTTCTTTGCATTCTTCTTCTTTGCATTCTTCTTCTTCTTTGCATTCTTCTTCTTCTTTGCATTCTTCTTCTTTGCATTCTTCTTCTTCTTCTTCTTCTTCTTCTTCTTCTTTCTTCTTCTCTTCTTCTTCTTCTTCTTCTTCTTCTTCTTCTTCTTCTTCTTCTTCTTCTTCTTCTTCTTCTTCTTCTTCTCTTCTTCTCTTGCATTCTTCTTCTTTGCATTCTTCTTCTTTGCATTCTTCTTCTTCTTCGCATTCTTCTTCTTCTTTCTTCTTCTTCTTCTTCTTCTTCTTCTTCTTCTTCTTCTTCTTCTTCTTCTTCTTCTTCGCATTCTTCTTCGCATTCTTCTTCGCATTCTTCTTCGCATTCTTCTTCGCATTCTTCTTCGCATTTTTCTTCGCATTCTTCTTCGCATTCTTCTTCGCATTCTTCTTCTTCCTCGCATTCTCCTTTGCATTCTTCTTCTTTGCATTCTTCTTTCTTATTCTTATTCTTTGCATTCTTCTTCTTTGCATTCTTCTTCTTTGCATTCTTCTTTTTTGCTTCTTTTCTTCTTCTTTGCTTCTTCTTCTTCTTCTTCTTCTTCTTCTTCTTCTTCTTCTTCTTCTTCTTCTTCTTCTTCTTTTCTTCTTCTTCTTCTTCTTCTTCTTTCTTCTTCTTTGCATTCTTCTTCTTCTTCTTCTTCTTTGCATTCTTCTTCTTTGCATTCTTCTTCTTCTTCTTCTTCTTCTTCTTCTTCTTCTTCTTCTTCTTCTTCTTCTTCTTCTTCTTCTTCTTCTTTTCTTCTTCTTCTTCTTTGCATTCTTCTTTGCATTCTTCTTCTTCTTTGCATTCTTCTTCTTCTTTGCATTCTTCTTCTTCTTCTTCTTCTTTGCATTCTTCTTCTTCTTCTTTGCATTCTTTGCATTCTTTGCATTCTTCTTTGCATTCTTCTTCGCAATTCTTCTTCTTCTTCTTCTTCTTCTTCTTCTTCTTCTTCTGTTTTTTGTTTGGCTGTGTTCTGTCTGTAGGTCAGGGAAAACATAGTTTACGGATGAAGTGAATTTAAGAATCTTAATGTCGAGTGATCAGTTTACATGATTGTAATGTATACAGAGAGAGAAAGAGACAGACAGACAGACAGACAGACAGAAGACAGACAGACAGACAGACAGAGACAGAGACAGACAGACAGACAGACAGACAGACAGACAGACAGACAGACAGACAGACAGACAGACAGACAGGAGAGAGAGAGAGAGAGAGAGAGAGAGAGAGAGAGAGAGAGAGGAGAGAGAGAGAGAGAGAGAGGAGAGAGAGAGAGAGAGAGGAGAGAGAGAGAGGAGAGGGAGAGAGAGAGAGAGAGGAGAGAGAGAGAGAGATTGTCAATGACTGAACACACTTCGATTTATTATTTTGCGTTGCGTTGTGATGCGTTGTGCTGTGTTGTGCTGCGTTGTGCTGTGTTGTGTTGCGTAGTGTTGTGCTGTTTTGTGTTGTGTTGTTTTGTGTTGTGTTGTGTCGAGCTGTGGTGTGCTGTGCTGTGCTGTGTTGTGCTGTGCTGTGCTGTGCTGTGCTGTGCTGTGGCTGTGTTGTGCTGTGCTGTGCTGTGCTGTGTTGTGCTGTGCTGTGCTGTGTTGTGCTGTGCTGTGCTGTGCTGTCTTGTGTGATAATGATAATAGCGACGACGCTGATGATTGTGCTTATCGTGGTGATGGAAGATGAGGAAGAAGAGAAAGAGGAGAAATAGCAGGATAATAATAACGAAAACAAAAAAAATACCGATGACGACGACGACGACTTCAATGAAAATTGTGGTAGTGGTAGGTAGCGATGATGGATGAGAATGAGAAAGAGGAAGAGGACAATGATAATAAAAACAAAAAAACAATAACGACATCGGCGACGACGATGATGGTGGAGAAAGAAGAAGAGGAAGAGAAAGAAAACGATTACAAAAAAACAAAAAGCACACACAAACTAAATAAAACCCACAACCCAAAATAGCACAGTGACCAAAACAAAAACAAAAAAGCTACATCACAACTATCATCATTATAACCATAACCATCATCATTATTATTACCATAAATATCAGCTTTATTACCATCACCATTATCATTATTATCCAATTCTGTCCCTTCACAAAAACCTGCCCAGTCGATCGGTCAGTCAGTCTATGATCACGACATAGCGTGCATGCAGGCATGCAGGCAGGCTGGCAGGCAGACAGGTGTACACTGGACCTGCAGATGTGACTGACATTATCCATCAATAAACAACGCAGACACGCCAACGGACACTCGCTTCTCCTGCTACAGCAGCAACAGAAGCAGCAGTATAAGCAGCAGCAACAAAACCAGCAGCAGCAGAAGCAGCAGAAGCAGCAGAAGCAGCAGCAGAAGCAGAAGCAGCACCAGCAGAAGCAGCAGCAGCAGAAGCAGCAGAAGCAGCAGCAGAAGCAGCACAGCAGAAGCAGCACCAGCAGAAGCAGCACCAGCAGAAGCAGCAGCAGAAGCAGAAGCAGCAGCAACAAAAGCAGCAGAAGCAGCAGCAGAAGCAGCACCAGCAGAAGCAGCAGCAGCAGAAGCAGCAGCAGCAGCAGCACCAGCAGAAGCAGCAGAAAAGCAGAAGCAGCAGAAGCAGCAGCAGAAGCAGCAGAAGAAGCAGCAGCAGAAGCAGCAGCAGCAGAAGCAGCAGCAGCAGCAGCAGCTGCAGCAGTAGAAGCAGCAGCAGCAGAAGCAGCAGCAGAAGCAGCAGCACCAGCAGCAGAAACAGCAGCACCAGCAGCAGAAGCAGCAGAAGAAGCAGCAGAAGCAGCAGCAGTAGCAGTAGCAGCAGAAGCAGCAGGAGCAGCAGAAACAGCAGAAGCAGCAGCAGTAGAAGCAGCAGTAGCAGCAGCAGAAGCAGAAGCAGAAGCAGCAGAAGCAGAAATAGCAGCAGAAATAGCAGCAGAAGCAGCAGGAGCAGCAGAAATAGCAGTAGAAGCAGCAGCAGTAGCAGAAATAGCAGCAGAAGCAGCAGCAGTAGCAGAAATAGCAGCAGAAGCAGCAGCAGAAATAGCAGTAGAAGCAGCAGTAGAAGCAGCAGCAGAAATAGCAGCAGAAGCAGCAGTAGAAGCAGCAGCAGCAGCAGCGGATATTTAAGACAGGTCAGTGATAGGACGCCATAGCTGAGTAACGGGTTAGGAGGGAATTTGACTTCATGGGATGATGTGTAAAGTATTTATTTTTATATATTTTTATATATTTATACCCCTTTATGTCACAGCAGATTTCTCTGCGTGAAATTCGGGTTGCTCTCTCCAGGGGGAGAGCGCGTCGCCACAAGTGCAGCGCCTACCCATTTTTTTTTCTTTTTCCTGTCTGCAACTGTATTTGTTCCCCTATCAGAGTAGCTTTTTTCTACAGAATTTTGCCAGGGACAACCCCCTTGTTGCCGTGGGTTCTTTTACGTGCGCTAAATAATGATGTGTAACACACGGGACCTCGGTTTATTGTCTGATTCGAAAGACTAGCACCCAGACCACCACTCATGATCTTATGGATGGGGGGGGGGGGGTGGTTGGGCCCAAACGGGATTTGAACCACCGCACCTTCCGACCCGGACTTTTCGCTTTCTAGACAGGTGCGTTAAACCTCTAGACCACCGATCCACCTAAGTAAGGGAACGGGATAGAGAGCTTAGTGGTCAGAGCACTCGCTTTCTCTCAAGCTAACCTTAAGCAGCATCAAACGTGGTTACCAATTGGGTGAGTGGCCGTTTGCGCGCCTTGGCTTCAGTACAATCCCCCAGATCACCCACTTGTAAATGGGTGTACCTGTCTTCTTAAGGGTCAGGGACGGTAAAGCAGTAAGAGGGGGGGGCGGGGGGTAGAGATGGGCGCTGTCCTCTATATTCTGGCCCCTGGAGAAGTTGAGGTGTTTGACACCTCGCTCCCTAATGACCGCATAGGCTATGGGACACCTTTACCTTGGCCTTACTTTACAATGGTAGGACGCCATAGGCGAGTGGTTAGGACAGCATTTGACTTCAGTCTTAAGGGTTCATGGACTCGTGAGTTTGAATATCGGTAGCGGTGTCTGGTGATTTAGGGGTGGATTTGTAGGGGGACGGGGGGAGGAGGTGCGATCTACCTTCGTGAACTTGAAGCGCAGACTGCCAGTGCTTTAATACTCTTTGTGTACGCATGCAGAAGTTTAACTATGCGCGATTAAAGATACTGTGATTCATGTCAGCATTCAATGGGATACGGAAGCACGAATATGCCCATTAGGTTTACAGCCACGTAAATACCTAGTATAGTGTCCACTAGGTGTCATATTGATGATGTCTTTTGAGCACGATATGATACCATGCTGCTGATGATTGTTTTTCATATATATGTGATATTCTCTATTTGATCAAATCTGGTCAAACCATTACCCAGTTGCATCCTGTACACACACACACACACACAGCACACACACACACACACACACACACACACACACACACACACACACACACACACAC
>CM060329.1:28612697-28630197 GCA_030674155.1 Stramonita haemastoma
TCTGTCCTATCTTCCCCTATCCCTCCTCCTCCTGTCCTATCTTCCCCTATCCCTCCTCCTTCCTATCTTCCCTATCCCCTCCTCCTGTCCTATCTTCCCCTATCCCTCCTCCTCCTGTCCTATCTTCCCCTATCCCCTCCTCCTGTCCTATCTTCCCCTATCCCTCCTCCTGTCCTATCTTCCCCTATCCCTCCTCCTGTCCTATCTTCCCCTATCCCTCCTCCTGTCCTATCTTCCCCTATCCCCCTCCCTGTCCTATCTTCCCTATCCCCCTCCTCCTGTCCTATCTTCCCCTATCCCCCTCCTGTCCTATCTTCCCCTATCCCCTCCTCCTGTCCTATCTTCCCCTATCCCTCCTCCTGTCCTATCTTCCCCTATCCTCCTCCTGTCCTATCTTCCCCTATCCCTCCTCCTGTCCTATCTTCCCTATCCCCTCCTCCTGTCCTATCTTCCCCTATCCCTCCTCCTTCCTTCTTCCCTATCCCCCCTCCTGTCCTATCTTCCCTATCCCCCTCCTGTCCTACTTCCCTATCCCCCCTCCTCCTGTCTTCCCCTATCCTCCTCGTCCTATCTTCCCCTATCCCCCCCTCCTATCTCCTCTATCCTTCCCCCCTCCTCCCTGTCCTATCTTCCCCCCCTCCTGTCTATCTCCCTCCCCCCTCCTGTTTATCTCCCCTCCTCATCTCCTCCTATCCCCCCTTCCTTCCTATCTCTCTATCTACCTGCAGCATACCGCCTCCTCCCCCTCCCCAAGCACAAACACGGGAAGACAGACAACACATCTCCTCCAAAGCTCAGAGGATTAGAAGTTAAGGGGAGATCCCTGTAAAGATCTGCCATTCCTAACTCAACTTAACTTACTCCAATCTATTTTTATGGCATGTTATCAAACAAACAATTCCAAACTTTGAAGGTGTTTTCCTATATTAATTTAGAAATGAAAAGAAAGATATATATTTACAATTATTTACTTCATTTTTGTACTTGTTCAAGACAGGTAAACAGCAATTCCTACAAAAGTCATATAAAAGTTGTTGCTTCTTTTCCATGATATGTCAACTTTTATCTGGACTACTAAACAACTTTAAACAATTAAAAGGGAGTGAATTTTTAAGATAGTCTCTGAAGGGGAAGTAATATTGATATGAAATAGCCACACAGCATGTGTGTGTGTGTGTGTGTGTGTGTGTGTGTGTGTGTGTGTGTGTGTGTGTGTGTGTGTGTGTGTGTGTGTGTGTGTGTCTGTGTTGTGTTGTGTGTGTGTTGTGTTGTGTGTGAAAATCATGATATTTTGCCAAAAAAGATCTTGTAATATGTTTATATATGGTGGAAAAAATTTGGAAGTTGTTAACTATTTTAGATATTTAGGAATCATTTTCAGTGAGATTGGCAGTTTTGCAAAACGTAAGGAAAATGCTTAATATCAGCAATAAAGTCATGTTTAGTCTGATTAAGGACTGCATGGCAAAAAGAACTAACCTTATACATGTGACACTTGATTTTTCAATAAAATTGTTTTTACCTGTTTTTATTGTATGGGGTTGTGAAATTTGAGGTTATGAAAACGTAGTGATAATTACAAAGTTCCAGTTAAATTTTAAAATACTGTTTTTCCATATACAAGCGTATGATGTCAAATTCGTTAGTATAAGAGAAGGGGGCAGATACTCCTTGTCTATTTCTGTCCCAATGGTTTGTTTCT
This sequence comes from Stramonita haemastoma, assembly GCA_030674155.1. Taxonomy (NCBI): domain Eukaryota; kingdom Metazoa; phylum Mollusca; class Gastropoda; order Neogastropoda; family Muricidae; genus Stramonita; species Stramonita haemastoma. Next base: position 28,614,400 of record CM060329.1, read on the forward strand.
GGATGTAGCCCTTGACTTTCATCCTGGAAAGCTATCCTCAAATGTTTACCAGAGGATGAAATATTTACATGAAAATCTCTGATTCAATCAGCATGGCTAAATAAGATACAAAACATTTTAGTGCACAGCAGATTTGACTTTGTGGGAGAGACAGTTTTGTTCAACTGTCAATTCTACCAGTTCACATAATTAGCAAAGCCTTCTTAATAGAAAAGTTTGTTAATAAATGGAGAGCTGAGCTGTAGGATAATAGTAGATGCCTTTAGTACAAAAACTATAAAACCAACTTTAGTATGGAAAAAATAACTTGTATGCCAGATGTGTATGTTTACAGTCTTACGAAATTTAGTTGCAATTGTCACAAGTTTTCTATTGAGATTGGATGTTTCCATAACATACCACAGGAAGAAAGAGTATGTTCAAAACGCATATGTCTGTTTTAGGGGGAAATTTTATTCTTATCATGGAATGTTTTCTACTTTAAACATTTATGACAAGATTTTATTCCTCAGCATTTTCTTCAACCCATGTCCAGTTATGATTTTTGCAGTCTGTGGAAATGTAAATCTTGAAAAGTTCTCCTGTCTCCCTCAAAGCTCATAATTTGAAGGCTTTTCTTGAAATTTCATTTTATGTCTTTCACAAGTGTAGATTGTGTCTTTTACAGAAATTGATATACTTTAAAATGTCTGGAATCTTTAATATTGTTTTTTTTATCAGTTTGCAATGAATTGTTGCTTTTCAGTTCCTGTTAGTATTGATAAGCTAATATTAGTATTGTTGAATTTGTTTGTTATCTTCCATGCCCCTAAAGGGGTGAAAGGAATAAAATCTTGAATCCTGTGTTGTGTGTGTGTGTGTGTGTGTGTGTGTGTGTGTGTGTGTGTGTGTGTGTGTGTGTGTGTGTGTGTGTGTGTGTGTGTGGTGTTGTGTGTGTGTCTGTGTGTCTGTGTCTGTGTGTCTGTGTGTCTGTGTGTCTGTGTGGTGTGTGTGTGTGGTGTGGTGTGGTGTGTGGTGGTGTGTGTCTGTGTCTGTTCTGTTTATTTCTTTCTCTTTTTTGGTCCATTTGGTCTGGAATTTACCCCCCCCCACCCCCTCTCTCTCCCTTCGCTAAAAGCCTACTTATGACAGTTTTCAATCCAGTCTCAAAATATAGTTATATCAAACATAAAAATTCCCCCTCCTGTTTCATTTCTTATCTGTCCCTGCATTGTCCCCAGATAACAAATTTTCCAATGGCAACTGTCTTCAAACTGTAAGTTGTTTTACCTGTGTTAATTTATGCTGCATGTATTTAGAATTTCTGACACATTCTTTATGTGTGATAAAACGTTCATCTATTTTAAGGCAATATTACCCCCTTCAAAGGCTTGTCACAACAGTTATGTTCCTTTTTATTGTTTGAAGTTACTCAGAAGTCCAAGGAAAATCTGTATTAATGTAAATAAAGCAGCAATTTTTTATATATAAAATTGTAGACTGTGCTGTTTACCTGTCTTAAACAAGTACATGGTGATGGGAAATGTTTAAGATTCAGCTTTTTTTCAATTTCTGAGCAGACATAGGAAAAGAATCTGTAAAGTGTGGATTGTTAGTGTAATGAATATGTTGCAAAACTATGAAGGCAACAACTTAGCTTTGAATTAGGAATGGCAGATCTCTACGGGATTGCCCCCTAACTTCTAATCCTCCAAGCTTTGGAGGAGATTGTGTTGTCTATCTTCCCATGTTTGTGCTTTTTTTTTTCTCTTTTGGAGAGGGAGGGGATAGGGAGGGGTATAAGTAGAGAGGGGAGGTGATGGGATAGAGAGGAGGGGGGAGGAGGAAGAGGAGGGGAGGAGGTAGGGAAAAGAGGCAGGGGAGGAGGAGGGAGAGGGGAGGAGGAGGGGAGGAGGGAGGGGGGAGGAAGGGGGAGAGGGAGGTAGGGGAAGGAAAGGTAGGGGGATGGGGAGGAGGGGGATATGGAGGATTTACAGTATCTAAAATTGCCCATTTCCAGGAGTCTTGCATAACTTCACTGTTTACCATAACCCAGTGGGCACAGATTCATTGTTTCCCACGTAATAGTGTTCACTGTGATAGTAGGTATCTGTATACAAACTGGCATGCTGTCACTCTTCATGTCAGAATCTAATCCTTGGCGGCTATGCTAGTTGTTTTACATAAAACAACTTCTCTCTCTCTCTCTCTCTCTCTCTCTCTCTCTCTCTCTCTCTCTCTCTCTCTCTCTCTCTCTCTCTTTTCTCTTTCAATTGTATTCTTATCAGCTAAATAAGAATAGTATTTTTGTTTGTTTTTTCATCTTTTTTTTGGTTTTGTTGTTTGTTGTTGTTTTTCCTCACATATATTCTACGAATCAGAAAGAGAAAGAGAAACAGAGAGATCAAACAAGCAAAGCAAAGCAAAGCAAATTCTTTTTATTTCGAGAGTAATGAATAAGCACTCGTGTGCTTTTTTTTTACATCAAGTTCCCGCCCTTATCAGGGATAACATAAGAGAAAGGTTGTTGTTTTTTTTAAGCATAAAAACCGAAAACAAAAACAACAAAAATACTAATAAACCCAGCTGACAAAACAACAGACAAGAGCAACAGTAACGATAATAACCAGTCAATCGAAAAACAAACAAAAAGGACAAGAAAACAATAATAAAATAACCAAAAAACAGTACACATACAATGAACTAAAATAAGAAAGAGACAATCAAAATGATGATTACGATTTTTTTTAAAAGGGGGGGGGGGGGGGGGGCAAGTAAGCTTATCGTACACAAGAAAACATAACAAGTCAAGTAACTGAAAACATCATTCCACATCAGCCATCAACAAAATAAATTGTATAAATCATAATATTTTGGTCAAAGGGGAGGAAGAAACTTAACCAATATCTTGATAATGAGGAAAAAGTACTACCAATAGCAAAGTACGTAAAACAATATGTCCCAGATTTAAAAGAAAAGAAAATTTTGAAAAAAACGTTTTAAAAATGGCATAACACACACACACAACACACACACACACACACACACACACACACACCACACACACACACACACACACACACACACACACACACACACACATACAGGTGCATGTCACCAATGGACTTTATGCTAAGGGAAATATATGCCTTGAATTTTAAATGAAACTTTGTAACGGAACATAAGAGGAATTTATCCGCTGAGAGAGACGAGAGAGAGAATGAATGAATGAATGATCTTTCTTTATTTTTCAAGGGTAACAGAGTAAGTATTCACATACTTTTTTTCATCCGGCCCTTGCCCTGATTAGGGAATAGCAACCCCCCACCCCACCACCACCACACCACCCTGAAAAAAAAATCAACCCAACAACAAAATAAAACAAAAGAAAAAAAAGAAAAACCATCACCAAAAATAAAAGTTCAACCTATGATTTAAAAAAAGATAGAGATAGGTATACATTCAACAAATGCATAATCCCCACTTGATACATTGATAATTATTTAAACAAAAAAGATGGATATTCGAGAGAGGAGAGAGAGAGAGAGAGAGAGAGAGAGAGAGGAGAGAGAGAGAGAGAGAGAGAGAGAGAAGAGAGGAGAGAGAGAGAGAGAGAGAGAGAGGAGAGAGAGAGAGAGAGAGAGAAGAGAGAGAGAGAGAGGAGAGAGAGAGAGATTTTAATTCTTTTATATCGAGGATAATGGGATAAGCACTCCTGTGCTTTTTACATCGAGTTCCGTTGTGTATGCAGTTTATCAAATGTCATCTGTTCCCATCGGCACACGATGGCCTACTCTTACGAAAAGAGGACAGGATTTAACGTGTGGCAAGATGTTCTGCGTGCGTTCGCACACGGGGCCTCGGTATAAAGTCTCATCCGAAAGTTTTTTGGGAAGAGTGGAGTCAGCACTGATGTTAACTCCAGGAGAAAAATCTCCTCAACCGGACTCGAACCTGGGTCGTCAAATTGCCAGCGCAATGTTCTGACCACTAGGCTATCCGAGAGAGAGAGAGAGAGAGAGAGAGAGAGAGAGAGAGAGAGAGAGAGAGAGAGAGAGAGGAGAGAGAGAGAGAGAGAGAGAGAGAGAGAGAGAGGAAGGCAGGCAAGGAAGGCAAGGCAAGGCAAGGCAAGAGCAAGGAAGGCAAAATTCTATTATTGCGAGGATAATGATAAGCACTCGTGTGCTTTTTTACATCAGTCCCGCCTTTATGGGATAACATCAGATAAAAATAGCCTCAACTACAAACAACAATTATAAGTGATGCCAAATTACCGAAAGTAGGAACCATACAAGTAGTCTAATCAAGCTAGGCAGAGATTATACATAGATGTAACATCAAGGTAAGTTAAAAATTCACTCTGCCAGAAACGAAAATGAGAAGTAAGAATCAATGATGATGTTTGAGTGTGAATCTAAAGGAAAACGACAAACAACGAAAAATACAACAATCAACAAAAGCCGCAATAATTAAGTACATTCGATGAGATACTAATGGATAATGGTTAAATTATTGAAAATAAATCAACCACACAATCTATCATTCAAATAATCCCATAAAACATAAGATTTTGATAAAAGGGGAGAAAGAACAAAAACAACAGGTAAGGAATAAGACAGAGATACAATATTAAGGTAATGTCATAAAAAGGCACTCATTCAGAAACAAAATATGAAGTAAGAATCAATGATGATTTTGATTAGAATATATAAAAAAACCAAGAGAGAGAGAGAGAGAGAGAGAGAGAGAGAGAGAGAGAGAGAGAGAGAGAGAGAGAGAGAGAGAGAGGGTGACTGTGGTTGCACCCTGTGTCCACTTCTCTTAACTTGGCTGTAAAACGACACACTGAAAAATAGAACGATCGAGGCCATGTTGCGGCCAGGGAGATAATTTAATTACCTCCCCTCCGCAGAATCATCACGTCAAGGGAGCTAATTGTGTAATGTCGTCGAGGTAGCCCAGGAAGAGTGAAAGGGGCAACGTGCGATCACTAAATCAGGCTTGCACTACTCCCCTCGCCCTACCCCCCCCCCCACACCCCCTTCTTTTGGCTCTTTCTTGTTGAATTTTTTTTCAAGAAAATCAGGAAGTGCTACAGTTTAAAAAGAGTAGAAGTGAAACAATGGCTGTTTGTATGGTATGCAATTGCGCGTAATGACGTACGTGCTGCTATACAGACACGTGATTCACACGACAACACACACACACACACACACACACACACACACACACACACACACACACACACACACACACACACACACACACACACACACACACACACTTCAGTTCCAGTCTCTTATGTCATATTGCCAGTGTGTTTGGAATATCCACAGGCTATACACCTGTAAATACAGCTGTAAATGGGTGCCTACCTGCCCTCTTTAGGGTCAGGGAAGGTAAAGCAGCAGAGAGAGAGAGGAGATGGCGCCGCCTCAACATGCTGGCCCCTTGAGAAACGGAGGTCTCTGATGCCTCGCTCCCCTACAATCGCCTAGGTTATGAGATACCTTACCTTTACTTTTTCATGCACCACATCTGCCCCCCTCCCACCCCCACCCCCACCTATCACTTTTCTTTTTTTTTTTTTTTTGTTTATATAAGAATTGAGAGTAAAGATCCTTCCAAAATTATAATACTAATAACGTTGATGCGTGTTACGTATGTATGATAAAATACTCCATTAATAAGTAATCTGCTGATCTTTCAGGACACATTTTTTTTATATACCCTTTATGTCACAGCAGATTTCTCTGCGTAAAATTTAAAGTAAAATTGGAGTTCCACTGTCGTACACAGTGTTTGGAGACACATAGACAAAATGACTAGGGACTTAGAAGAAAGTGCAGGAACGAGAATGGTTTGGCTGATTTATCTTGTGGCGTCAGAATACCTTGCGCACACATTAAATCCTGTTCTGCTTTTCGTAAGAGTAGGCCATCGTGTGCCGGTGGGAACAGATAAGATTTACAAAAACTGCATACACACGGGGGGTGGATGTAAAAATAAAAAAAAAGCACACGAGTGCTTATTCCATTATCCTCGATGTAAAAGAATATAATATGAATAAAAAGTGCTCCCCCATACAGTTGATTTACGACAGATCATTTAAGTGCCATGTCTACGTGTCTGGTTCCAGAGTTTGAGAATATATTGGGGAATTAAAATTGATTCCTTCACGTGGACACTGATCTATCTTCTATCTGTACATAGTAAAGACAAATCGTGGAAATACCACACACACACACACACACACACACACACACACACACACACACACACACACACACACACACACACACACACACACACACACACACACACACACACACACACACAAAATAGATAATGGGGGAAAGGGGGAGGGCAGGAAACAGATCGTTGTTGCAGCTTTTTTTTTAATTTTTGATAATGTTACTTACCCTGATAGCTAAGTGGTCAGAGAGCTCGCTTTCCCCCAGTCAAGTTAAGCAGCGTCGAGCATGGCTGCCAATTGGATGGGTGACCGTTTGTGCGACTTGGCTACAGTACAGTTCCCCCAGTTTACCCAGCTGTAAATGGGTACCTGCCCTCTTTAGGGTCAGGGAAGGTAAAGCAGCGAGGGAGAGGAGATGGGCGCCGCGCCTCAACATGCTGGCCCCTAGAGAAGCTGAGGTCTCTGATGCCTCGCTCCCCTACGACCACACAGGTTATTGGACCTTTACCTTTACTGTACTTTACCCTGATACATTTACGTTACCCCCTTGTTTGGGGGATTTTTATTTGTCGTTGGGATTTGTTATTGTTGTTGTTTTGCTTGTGTTTTTTTTTATGTGGGGGGGGGGGGGGGTGCTGAGTTTTGGACTTTTTTTTTTAGGTTTGTTTTGTTTGTTGTTTTTTTTGGTTGTTGTTGTTGTTTTTCTGGAAGGTAGGTTGTTGTTTCTTCTTTTTTCTGAATTTTTTCCCAATGTAACTACATGGAGAGCAGTTACTTTATTTTCCAACATTTGTCATGTTGTCAAGCTGCGGTTTAATTTTTAGCATATATTTATTTTCTATAGCATTCTTGTATAATACAAACTTATGCTTGTGGTATAGTACTCATATTTCATAATGTTGCCCCATGCTGCTGTCTCTGGAATCTAAACCCTAAAACTATAGCCTAACGCGAGGGTCAAACCTGTTTTCCTGGGTGTCCCTGACTCCAGTATATTTTCAGTTACAGTATCCAAATTGAAGAAATCGGATGCTCTATCTATCCTATCATCATGTTTCTACAAATAAACATCAACTACAACAACAAAACAAAGCCACCTTTCAGACTATAACAGCCAAAAGGTGATGATTCGTTTAAAAAGGCCTTTATTCAGAAACTCAAGATCAAAACAATGGCGACAGCCACATTCCAAACCAGGAAAAAGTCTTCTCGACAAACGACCACCGAGGCAACAGCGGAAGCTTGGCTTACTCCTGGAGTGGAATAAGACACAGATGAGTTACTACATGGCGTGGCATCATCAGCGTCACTACCCCAACTGACGACATATCCGGCGTTGATGTCACTTCCTGTGTTGAGGTCGGTTCCTGTGTTGACGTCACTTCCTGAGCTGGTGTCGTTTTTGCTGTGTTGAGGGGTTGATTGAAGCAGGGGGGTTGTACAATGATGTCCTGAGTGTTGAGGGTGTGTCGTCTGTTGAGGGCTTGAAGCCGCTCCCTTAGTAGTCTGAAAAATAAAGTGAAAGTGAATGAAACGTGAAAGAGGAATAGGGCAGATATGCAAGCGAAAAATGGATACTTGTTAATATGCATGTGCGTATGTAGTGTGTGTGTGTGTGTGTGTTGTTGTGTTGTATGTCTGTCTGTCTGTCTGTCTGTCTGTCTCACTATCTATGTTTCTGTAAGTCTGTGTGTATGAATGGCTTGTTTTTAATTTATTTTACACTGGAAAAAAACTGGGTGTGTGTATATAAACACACCACACACACACACAATCACATCATATATATATATATATATTATATATATATATATATATATATATATATATATATATATATATATATATCCTCCAACTCAACTGGGTTTACAGGATTACAGTTCCCCCAGTTCACCCAGCTGTAAATGGGTACCTGCCCTCTTTAGGGTCAGTGAAGGTAAAGCAGCGAGGGAGAGGAGATGGGCGCGCGCCCTCAATATGCTGGCCCCTAGAGAAGCTGAGGTCCCTGATACCCCGCTCCCCTACGACCGCCTAGGTTTGGGACACCTTTACCTTTTTTACCTTTTACCACAGGATGGACATCTAATTTGAGTTCTTTCTCCACCAACCTGAAAATGGATGCTTCCCATGGCCTTGGTTCTAGACTGATGGCCATCGTTGCTTTGCAATCCCTTCCGCGTGCCTCCACCATTCCTGCCTCCTTCATTTTGTTCCTCCCTGCACGTCCCAAATGCTGGAAACCATTTTTCTTCGACAGGTCCGAGTCTTTTCCTGGGCCGCCAAGGCGACCATTTTGTTTTTTGTCGCCGTGACCTTGCGAAAGGTCAGGGACGGTGTCAAGGTCGCAGAGACTTGGCACGAAGGTGAGAGAAGTTGGCATGCAGGTTGCCTAGGTTACGCCGCAGGTTTCTGAGATGGCTCTTCTCTGGCACTGTGCCAGACGTGAGATCTACAATGAGTCTGTTTAGAGATTGGTCAGTACAGGTGTTAAGATGCGTACGGTAGAGAGATTGGTATTGATCAGAATGGCTACTGTGTTATAGAGGATTGCACTACATGGTTGGGGTCCAGTACTGGTTACGAGTCGTCAGTGTGTTATAGAGTATTGGTAGTACAGTGTGCTATAGAGAGATTGGTCACTGCAGTGTGCTATAGAGAGATTGGTCACTACAGTGTGGTACAGAGAGATTGGTCAGTACAGTGTGTTATAGAGAGATTGGTCATACAGTGTGCTATAGAGAGATTGGTCACTACAGTGTGTTATAGAGAGATTGGATGCAGTAAATTGGTCACTCAGTGTGTTATAGAGAGATTGGTCACTACAGTGTGTCATAGGGTTAGCACAGTGTGAGAGAGATTGGTCACTACAGTGTGTTATAGAGAGATTGGTCAGTACAGTGTGTTATAGAGAGATTGGTCATTACAGTGTGTTATAGAGAGATTGGTCAGTACAGTGTGTTATAGAGAGATTGGTCACTACAGTGTGTATAGAGAGATTGGTCAGTACAGTGTGTTATAGAGAGATTGGTCAGTACAGTGTGTTATAGAGAGATTGGTCACTACAGTGGTATAGAGAGATTGGTCAGTACATGTGTTATAGAGAGATTGGTCAGTACAGTGTGTTATAAGAGATTGGTCATACAGTGTGTTATAGAGAGATTGGTCATACAGTGTGTTATAGAGAGATTGGTCACTACAGTGTGTTATAGAGAGATTGGTCATACAGTGTGTTATAGAGAGATTGGTCACTACAGTGTGTTATAGAGAGATTGGTCAGTACAGTGTGTTATAGAGAGATTGGTCAGTACAGTGTGTTATAGAGAGATTGGTCACTACATGTGTTATAGAGAGATTGGTCACTACAGTGTGTTATAGAGAGATTGGTCACTTCAGTGTGTTAAAGAGATTGGTCAGTACAGTGTGTTATAGAGAGATTGGTCACTTCAGTGTGTTATAGATAGATTGGTCAGTACAGTGTGTTATAGAGAGATTGGTCAGTACAGTGGTACAGAGAGATTGGTCATACAGTGTGTATAGAGAGATTGGTCACTACAGTGTGTTATAGAGAGATTGGTCACTCAGTGTGGTTATAGAGAGATTGGTCACTACAGTGTGTTATAGAGAGATTGGTCATTACAGGTTATAGAGAGATGTCAGTACAGTGTGTTATAGAGAGATTGGTCACTACAGTGTGGTTATAGAGATATTGGTCACTACAGTGTGTATAGAGAGATTGGTCACTACAGTGTGTAAGAGAGATTGGTCACTACAGTGTGGTACAGAGAGATTGGTCACTCAGAGTGTGGTACAGAGAGATTGGTCACTACAGTGTGCTATAGAGAGATTGGTCATACAGTGTGCTTATAGAGAGATTGGTCACTACAGTGTGCTATAGAGAGATTGGTCACTACAGTGTGTTATAGAGAGATTGGTCACTACAGTGTGTTATAGAGAGATTGGTCACACAGTGTGTTATAGAGAGATTGGTCACTACAGTGTATTATAAGAGATTGGTCTCAGTGTTTATAGAGGTTGGTCAAGGTCTTTTTTGTTGTATTGCTTTCATTGGAAGGTTTGGGAGTAAAAGAAAAGACAATGAGTTTTTATGCATTGTCATTATATTTTTTATATAGAAATGGTAATGACTCAAGAAACAGATTCAAAAACTGGCATTCCATACATATTAAAAACAGGACACTGTTCTCATACACCCACACCACGCAGCACTCACGCACGCAAACGACACACCATACAACACACACACACACACACACACCCAACACACACACGCGCGCGCGCCGCACGCACAACACACACACACCTACACACACAACCACACACACACACACACCACAAGACAACACACACCACACACACCACACACACACACACAACACACACACACAACACAAAACACACACACACACAACACAACACAGACAACAACAACACACACCACACCACCCCACACACACACACACACACACACACACACACACACACACACACACACACACACACACACACACACACACACACACACACACACACACAACCAAACAAAACAAAACAAAACAAACAAAACCGAAACACAAACCTGCATTGAGCGAAGAAACGAAGCAGCAGCGAAAGAGCTGTTAGGTGCAGCAGGGAGGAGGAGGAGGAGCGAGGAGGCAGACCAGTGTTGGTGGTGATGATGACACTGGAGGCTCTGGCTGTACAAGTATTCCCTTCTTGTATCAGGCTGTTCATGCAGTCCGACTTCGCCTCGATCTCTGAAAAATACCACAGTTCCTGTATTTTATTAATTTTTCTGTCAAATTAGTCATCATCATGGGTACCTGCCTGCCCCTTTAGTAGGCGCTGCACTTGTGGCGACGCGCTCTCCTCCCCGGGGAGAGCAGCCGGATTTCATGCAGAGAAATCTGCTGTGACATAAAGTGGTATAAAATTTTTAAAAATTTAAAATAGGGTCAGGAAAGGTAAAGCACGAGGGAGAGGAGAGATGAGCGCCGCGCCCTTCAATATGCTGCTGGCCCCTTTGAGAAGCTGAGGTCTCTGATGCCTCGCTTTCCTTACACACGCCTAGGTTATGGGACACCTTTACCTTTACCTTACCATGTTTACTCTCTGTCTCTGTCTCTGTCTGTCTGTGTCTGTCTGTCTGTCTGTCTGTCTGTCCTCTCTGTCTCTCTCTCTCTCCTCTCTCTCTCTCTCTCTCTCTCTCTCTCTCTCTCTCTCTCTCTCTCTCTCTCTCTCTCTCTCTCTCTCTCTCTCTCTCTCTTTCCATGGTGTTTTTTTTCGTTATCATTATATGTTTTTTGTAAGTTGTTGTTTTTCGGTTGTTTGTTTGAGAGAGGATTTGGGGGTTGTATCTCAATGGTGGTTTTCTTTTCTTTTCCTCTTGTTTGCTTGTTTGTTGTTGCCTTGTGGCTGTTGTTTATCTGTCTCTTTATTTGTTTGTTTTGATTGTTGTTTTTTGTCGTTTTGGTTGTTGTTTTTAATTAAAGTTCATTCGTGTTTACTCATACCACTTGCAATGTTGTGATTATTTATTTTTCTCTTTCAACACACACACACACACACACACACACACACACACACAACATACAACATACATACAACATACAAAACACATACAACAACAACAACAACATACATACAACAAAATACACAACATACACATACACAACACACACATACACAACACAACACAACACACACACACACACACACAACACACACACAACACACACACACACACACACACACACACACACACACAATACTACATACAAACAACACATACTCACTCACTCACTCACTCACTCACTCACTCACTCACTCACTCACTGACCCTCCTCATGGCTGCACAGGCGGGGATAGCGGTGTGCACACGCTGAGGATTGATGAGGTGGCCGAAGACGCCATCTGGCGGCAAATCGGGGCAGCGGAGGGATAACTCTTCCACGCAATGCACAAAGCGTAGCATGTGTCCGTCCCTTAAAAAAACAAAAAAATAAATAATATAAATAAATAATATAAATAAATTATAAATAAATAAATAATATGGACATCCATGTTTTTTGTTTTTTTAAGGATTTTGGTTTAGAGAGTGGTTGGTTCGTTGCGTGATTGGGGGCGGATAGCCTAGTGGTCAGAACATTGCGCTGGCAATTTGAGACCCGGGTTCGAGTCGGTCGAGGAAATTTTTTCCTGGAGTTAACATCGGTGCTGACTCCACTCTCCCAAAAGTCCTTCGGATGAGACTTTAAACCGAGGCCGTGTGCGAACGCACGCAGAACATCTTGCGCACACGTTAAATCCTGTTCCGCTTTTCGTAAGAGTAGGCCTTGTGTGCGGTGGGACAGATGACAATATTTACAAAACTGCATACACAGGGGACGGATGAAAAAAAGCACATGATTGCTTATTCTGTTATCCTCGTATAAAAGAATAAATAAAATAAATAAAATTGGTAGGTTTGGGTAGGTGGTTGGATTATTGGTGGGGTGGTTAGGTGGTGGGTTGGTGGCTGGTTGGTTGGTTGGTGGGTTGGGTGGGTGGGTTGCTGGTTGGTTGGTTGGTGGTGGGTTGTGCTCCATTTTTTCATGTTTTACATGTAGTCGTGCTCAGATCACGTCAGTCACTACTACCTTAAATTCTGCATCTTTTAATTCAAACAATTCAGCATTTATTGTAAGTATGCGGTAGAGATGTAGATGGCAAATTCTGTGCAGAAAAAAACCTCGTATCACTGTCAACAAATATGTCTTCCTGACAGGAAAAATATTTTTTAATGTATACCCACAGCAAGGACGAAAATTCTCCCAAAGGATAGCAGCCCAAGTCTCAAGGAGCTGGATAAAATGTCTGCAAAATCCATGAAACCTGTTCAAGTCATAACACATTGATATACCCTTCTTCTTCTTCTTCTTCTTCTTCTCTTCTTCTCTCTTCTTCTTCTTCTTCTTCTTCTTCTTCTCTCCTCCTCCTCTCTCTCCTCCTCCTCTCCTTCTTCTTCTCCTCCTCCTCCTCCTCCTCTCTCTCTCCTCCTCTCCTTCTTCTTCTCATGATCCTTGTTATCAACGTCGTCCTCGTAGCATAGTTGTCGTTGTCGTTGTCATCGCCCTAAGACCCTTTCTGTTCGTTTACTCAGATTCTGCTATCTCCATCACCACTGCTTCCTTGCCATAAGAAAATTTGACCATCATCAAATCACATCATCATCATCATCATCACATCATCATCATCATCTATCGGCATGGTCATCTTTAATTCACGCAATGACACCATCCCCTCCCTTCATTGTAATCATGATTAGTGGCCATCGTTACATGTATCAACCAGCAGCAGCAGCAACAGCAGGAACAATGGCAGCAACAGCAGTAGCAGCAGCAACAACAGCAACAGCATAGCAACAACAACAACAACAGCAGTAGCAGCAACAACAATAGCAACAGCAGTAGCAGCAACAACAGCAACACAACAGCAGTAGCAAAACAACAGCAACAGCAGTAGCAACAACAACAGCAACAGCAGTGCAACAACAACAGCAACACAACAGCAGTAGCAACAACAACAGCAACACAGTAGCAGCAACAACAACAACAGCAACAGCAGTAGCAGCAACAACAACAGCAAGAGCAACAGCAACACACCACCAAGAACAGCAGTTAGCAGCAGCTACAACAAAACTCCACAACAACACAAAATAATCGAACTTACTCGTACTCCAACATACACCACAAACAACAAACATCATGGATTTCCCCCTCACTCACTCGGCACAATACTCTCGAATCTTCCTGTAGTCCAAGGACACGCCACTCACACCCGTACCCACGGCCATTTGTCCGTCCTTGACCTTGACTCTGACCTTGACCCTGACCCTGACCTTGACCCTGATTCAGAGTTCGGATGAGTTCCACGAGCGACGAAGCTGTCTGCCGCAAAGCCGTGGATGTCGTTGTAGCCGTTGTCGTCGTCGTCGGAGGGAGCTATGCCCCAGGTGAGATTGGTCAGACACTGCTGGGCACGTGCGGCGATGTCGGTCGGGCATTCGCCGCCACACCGCCACCACAGTAACGTCAACAACACGCCTGTTGTAACAGACACACAGGGCACTGGATGAATCCCTCTGATGGTCGGAGTATGGCTGTTTATATGGCAATGTATTGACTCCACTCTCCACAGCGCACAAATCCAACATCACTCTGTCCAGAGTGCTATATTTAGTATGCCCTTTCCTTTTACCTAGTCCGAGTGTGGGTCAGTTCCTGCTATAATTAGCCACCAGCTGGCCCCCATCTAGGCTGGGATGGGGTGGGATGGATTGATTGGCGGCAGCTGAGAGGAGCTGAAAGTGGGGGGAACTGACAGCTGTGTCTCCCCAGAAGTTCTTCGGATGAGACTATAAACCGAGATCCCGTGTGCGAACGCACGCAGAACATCTTGCGCACAGGTTAAATCCTGTTCCGCTTTTCGTAAGAGTAGGCCATTGAGTGCCTGTGGGAACAGATGACAAGATTTACCGAACTGCATACACACGGGGACTGGATGTAAAAAAGCACATTAGTGCTTATTCCATTATCCTCTATATAAAAGAATAAATAAATAAATAAATGTACTTAAAAACAGTAGTACACGCAAACTTTTTTTTCATTCAGTGTGAAATTTCAATCTCACAGTGATTCTTAGGTGAGATGATTGAGTCAAGAGTGCACATTCTGGTTGAACCCTAGAGTGTTAAGCTGGGGAACGCACAACAACAACAACAACAACAACAATATCTGGATGAATAGACCCTTTTGATATTGGCTTATACAGGTTTTTATTCATAGGTAAAATAAATCACATGTATATCCCCGAAGTCGGAATGCGGCAACCTAACTGATGGATGAAAAATGGTCACATAGATAAAAACCTCATTACTGATGAACCTCGGAGCTCAAGCCAAGAAACGGAAAGAAAAATCACACAAATGAAAAGCAAAAACAGAGTTAGCTTAGCAACAACAAGATAAAAGAGCTATACTGCGCTCACGAATAACAACAACATTCATATGGAAGCAAGTATTATCCGTGTAATGAAAAGAAATCAATAGCAAACGCCATCATTATGTTTAACATTTTGCATTTTACATCACATGGCATCACTTTCAGGAAGAGAGAACAAAACATGGGTAGAAAGGAAGTAAAAAAACAACAACAACAGACTAACAAATGAGAGCAAAAAAAAAAATGATAAAAAAAGAGATCAACATGAGAAAGGCCAGAAAAAACTTATAGTAACGAGCTGAAGACTTGGGAAGCCACCCATAGTTTAGATACTTCAAAACTTTGACATCAAATTTAACAAAAATGCTCAAGTAAGCTATACTTGTACAGATCCATAACATGACATGATGATCAAAATGGTTTTGGATTAGTATTGAACTGATGGAGGGTCTCGAAAATATGAAACTTGAAACTTGTGTGTGTGTGTGTGTGTGTGTGTGTGTGTGTGTGTGTGTGTGTGTGTGTGTGTGTGTGTGTTGTGTGTGTGTGTTGTGTGTTTTGTGTGTGTGTGTATGTGTGTTTTGTGTGTGTGTGTGTGAGTTTGAATATTGGGATTAGGCCTAC
>CM060329.1:28640197-28643175 GCA_030674155.1 Stramonita haemastoma
GGCGTTCTCAGCACGACAGGGTTTTATGTTATCAACCTTTAGCCTGCAAAACACACACACACACACACACACACACACACACACACACACACACACACACACACACACACACACACACACACACACACACACACACACAACAACAACAACAACAACAACAACAACAACAACAACAACAACAACACAACAACAAAACTTTAGCCTGCGGTTGTGTGTGTTTCTGGAACGGCTGTTACAGTCTTAACCTTGTGAAAATGAGTTCTTTGTTCTGGGTCATAGAAATAATATAATAAACTACAATAGAAAAAAGTTTTTGAGTATGTATTGTTTGTTTCTTTTTTTTCTTCAATAGACATACATTTTTTTGTTTATCACTGTTGCCTCAGATTTCAATCTAGAATTTTTTTTCAAGGTCTGTTGTTGTCCTTTTTGTTTTTGTTTTGTTTCGTTTGTTGTTGCTGTTGTTGTTGTGTGTTTGTGTGTTTTGTTGTTGTTGTTGTTGTTGTTGTTTTTGGGGGGTTGTTTGTTTTGTTGTGTGTGTTTTTGTTGTTGTTGGTTGTTTTTTGTTGGTTTTTGTTGTTGTTGTTGTGGTTTGTTGTTGTTGTTGTTGTTGTTTTTTGGGGGGTGGGGGGTGGGGGATTCCCTGGCAGGCTATAGCATGATTACATGAATTGTGTTATTTCAAGGGGGGAGGGACAGAGATAGAGAATGAGAGAGAGTGTGTGTGTGTGTATGCGTGCGTGCGTGCGTGCGTGCGTGTGCGCGCGCGTGCGTGCGTGTGTGTGTGTGTGTGTGTGTGGTGGAGAGAGAGAGAGAGAGAGAGAGAGAGAGAGAGAGAGAGAGAGAGGAGAGAGAGAGAGAGAGAGAGAGAGAGAGAGAGAGAGAGGAGAGAGAGAGAGGAGAGAGAGAGAGAGGAGAGAGAGAGAGAGAGAGAGAGAGAGAGAGAGATTTCCTGACTTCCTGTCACTTCTCTAAAGGTGATATTATTCAATGTGGATTCAAATTCTCTTTCATACGACTTTTTTCCCTTTGATACTGAAACACGACCTGATCTGACAATTGAAGTAATTCACATGATCCCATAGTGCACAAAAAAAACCATAAAAAGGCATATTTATCGTTTTGTTGAATACCTTCATGTTATGTAGGGGTTTCCAATAATAAGTATACTGATGAAACGGCAAAGAAAATATGCACAAAATTTCCGAAAAATGAACAAAAATGCACTTTTCCCTGTCTGCTGATTAAAGAAGCCTATGCTGCTATGAAATCAATATCTTGAGAGTTGTACGGATGTAAATGATTTGAATGTAAGCCCTTCGATTTGTGTGATTTACAAGACTCAATGTGATATAAATTCCATGTTTTTTTAATTATTATTATCATTATTTTTTATTATGATGATTTGGTATGTTTACATGGATTTCCCCTTTTAGTTTCTATATTAAAGTGATATCTGCATTTCTTCTTCTTCTACTACTACTACTACTACTACTACTACTACTACTACTACTACTACTACTACTTCTACAACTACTACTACTTCCAACGCACAGACAGTAACTATTGTTGTCTGTTCTATAAGCGAAAATATGTTGTGCTGCCGTTTTAAACTCCTGACAAGTCAGGCCTAGCGATTTTTACTTCGGTTTGATATCTGCATTGATTTAAGTTTTATTGCAGTAAATGAAAAAGTCTCAAATAGTTTGAGTTTGGGTTGTTTAGTTGATTGTTTTGTTGTTTTCTTTTGTTGGGGGTTTTGAGGTTGCTGGGGCTTCTTGGATGAGAGGGTATGGAGGTTTTGTGTTTGTTTGCTTTGGTTGTGTGTTTTGTTGTTTTTATTATCATTATTCTGTATTTGTGTCTTTTTTTCAGTCTTCATGATTAATTTTGTAACTGTGTGTACATTTTTACTTATTGCATATTTCTTTAAAACGTGTATATTAGATAACTTATGTGATATGTTTCTAAATATAATGCTGAAAATATTCCTGGTTGCTGTTCCTGTTTTATGCTTTTACATCTTTACATAATAAAGTCACGTGTGAAACATTAATGACAGCGGTTTAAATGTCTAGAGGTGCCGTTATGTTTGCCTTTATTTATATATTATATATATATATATATATATATATATATATATATATATATAATATATATATATATATATATATATATATTCTAAAAAGGGAGAACAACGTTACTAGGAATAAACCAAAATTTTAATCATACTACGCCTCAGGATAATTTTTTTCTCCTGCTCTGTGAAAGGTTTTGGTTCTCTGCCATTAATTAAGTTCCTTATATTCTTCTTGCTTTTTGTTAGCAGGGTGTCACTTTGTATACAGATCTGCTTTGGCCTTGTCAAGAAAGTGGTCGCGCCTCTCTTTTCAATCACCTTTTAGGTTGTTCGTTGTGTTGTGATTTTAGTTTGTCGTTTCAAGGGAGATCAATCTTTCATAGGGAACGGTACTGTTGTTTCTTCCGGTTCAGAGTGTATCAAGCTCCGCTGTGTTGTTGTCTGCTAGCGCGAATGTTGCCGGTCAAAGTCCAACATAAAATCGTTTGAAAAAATCATATAACTCGTTATTTTTCTCTCCGCACGGCACGAAAATGCATTGCCTTCGGCAGTTAGAAGGAACAGTTCCCACTCTGAATGCATCACTACGGGTTGGTCTTTATATGCCATGTAGATTGCTAAATCCATTTATTATTTTGTAAACCTTGACCATTGCATTTAGATACGCCTTAGGTCAGCATGCATGTTAGGAACATAAGTTCGATCATAACTGAAGGTAGCTTATGGGTTTTCTGGTAGCTGGGGGAGCGCGTAGTCTATATTTGTGAACCACAAGCAGGCTTTTTTACTAGGCTCATTCCATGCACATCCCCACTTTGTTGTTGTGATTAAATTAAAGTCCCAGCGGAGATTTCCGATTTAGGGACTGACACACCCCACTTCCTCATCAATGAGATAG
>CM060329.1:28643275-28645775 GCA_030674155.1 Stramonita haemastoma
AGTTAAAAAAAAAATTCAGTTTCAATAATTGTCAATAAGATTTTTGTACATAGATTCAAGTTTGTTCTATTCAGGTTTTTCAAAATTTGTTTTTTTGTCATATTTTCGAAAGTGTAAGAAAAGGTACTACCCCTATTATTTCTTCTCTTATCATAGACACCAGAGTCTATAAATACCAGCTGAAATGACTCTTTGATTTTAGTCCTATCTGTGGAGATTTTGCCCTTTTTTTGTTCATTTCTTACTTTGTGTTCCTAATCAAATGATAGTTACTCTATCCTATTCAAGCTGGATGGAGAGATTTTTAGATGGTGTTTTTTTTTATGTGAAAACTACCACCAGATTCTGTCGAAAAAAAAAAAATTTTCATGGAGACTTGCGAAAAGTCTTTTAACTCTTGAGTTTATTTTTCTTATTCAAATAATTGCGTGTTCTAATGTTCTTTGTTTTTGATATCGTTACTGAAAGGGGTCAGGTGACTTGAGACTGGATGTTAATAGAAGGGTATACGGCAGATAAATATTGCCATAGCGATGCACGATTATCTGTTTTTAAAAAAATCATCATCATCATCATTGTCCTTATCATCATCTACCAATCAGTGTTAAGAAAGCAGGTGTAGAACTGACCGTTTGAATTTATCATAACTTTTGTTTTACCTGTCCTTTTTTTGCCCCTTTGCCCTCTCTTTACATGTGTGGTAAGAATGCATAATATTGACTGAGTCGACTTTCATTGAATAAACATGAAGCCAGATAGAGAAAAATTATATGATGGCTTGTCAAATGTATCTGGTTTTAAGAGGAGCTTTTGTAAGAAATTTCCTATTTTCAATAGTGTTTTCCTTTAAAGAGAGAATTCTACGACACACGGAACACATGAAAAAGTCAATAAAAAATGATGGACTGACTACACGCAACTGCTTAGAGACAACATCTTGGAAGCAAGTTGGAACAAAACGTAAGAAAACAAAGAAAACAAACACAGGTGTCTTATTTCACCTTGGAGTGAGGACAACTAATGATGATAATGATAATAGTAATAACAACGATGATGACGATTGTGGTGGTGATGATGATGATGATGATGATGATGATGATGATGATGATGATCATGATCATGATCATGATCATGATGATCATGATGATGATGATGGTGGGTGGCGGTGGTGGTGGTGGTTGTAGTGGTGATGGTGGTGGTGGTGGTGGTGGTGAGGAGGAGGAGGAGGAGGATATAACTGCTGCTGCTGCTGCTGCTGCTGCTGCTGCTGCTGCTGCTGCTGCTGCTGCTGATGATGATGATGATGATGATGATGATGATGATGATGATGAACACTCAATAAGCGGAAGTCTGGGATGCTAGTCCAGTCTGTGCACCTAAAAGTTCTAGAGTTTAAAAAAAAATCATTGGAGTTAAGCCATCAGCGCCTGAGCTTTATCACAGTTTTTGATTTAAAACCATTGACGCTGGGGGCAACAGCAAAGTGAGAGGCTGTATGACCAGTGACTTTCCCACTCATGGAATTTCACTTTGCAGCTTAGTCTTTAGTGATCGACTAGGACTCAGACTAGGAGGCTTGACTTGCACAGTCCTTATGTGCTGCAGCCCTGGAGGCTAGTTGGCCTTTGGAAAACATCTCCAACACTGACTGTCCTTATGCCCTCCAGGCTAAGAGAGTAGGGATGTGCTGTGGGCAAGGCATCTCCACTATAAATCAAATTTCTGCCCAATTTCCGAAACAGCAGCTGCCTCCTCCTCTGCTGTTTTTGGAGGTGATCGTCGAACACGACGAACAAACAATATATTTTATATATAATAGGAGTTCAGGTCAATGACTCAATCCTCATGAGGACTCTGCAGACTATGCAAGACCTTCAAAAATTATTGCCGAGACGATTCCTCTAGGAGGGTAAGGACGGGGAGGTGGGGGGGGGGGGGGTTAGCAAACAGGAGGATGGGGTTCACATGAAGCAGTCAGTCCGTTGACTTTTCCCTAGATCTCTCTTGAGATCAATCCGTTCTCAGTTTAGTAGTGTCTTTCTGTATTCTTTGTCTCCGGATTTGCAGTTTTCCCTTCAAAACGCATGCGGCTCATTCCAAATAAGATCATTAACCTATGGTGAGGTAGGCTACTTGAAAAGAGTCCTCCTCCTACACGCAAACTTCTCATCCAGTGTGGGATTGCAACCTCACAGTGATTCCCAGGAGGGATGACTAAGACAGAGTGCATATTGTGGGTGACCCATAGGCTGTTATTGCTGGGGAACACGCGTCAGCGATAACAAGAGATGACAACCCTGCCTGGCAATGACGCAGGGGACGGGATAGCCTAGTGGTCAGAACATTGCGTTCGCACTTTGACGACCCGGGTTCGAATCCTGTTCAAGGAGATTTTTCCCCTGGAGTTAAAATCAGTTGCTGACTCCACTCTCCACACAAGTCCTTCGGATAAGACTATAAACCGAGGCCCTGTGTGCATACGCACGCAGAACATCTTGCG
>CM060329.1:28650775-28705775 GCA_030674155.1 Stramonita haemastoma
GAGAGAGAGAGAGGAGAGAGAGAGAGAGAGAGAGAGAGAGAGAGAGAGAGAGAGAGAGAGAGGAGAGAGAGAGAGAGAGAGAGAGAGAGAGAGAGAGAGAGAGAGAGAGAGATTTCCTGACTTCCTGTCACTTCTCTAAAGGCGATATTATTCAATGTGGATTCAAATTCTCTTTAATACGACTTTTTTCCCTTTGATACTGAAACACGACCTGAACTGACTAATGAAGTAATTCACATGATCCCATAGTGCACCAAAAAAAAAAAAAAGGCATATTTATCATTTTTGTTGAATACCTTCATATTATGTAGGGCTTTCCAGTTTTGAGTATACTGATGAAACGGCAAAGAAAATATGCACAAATTTCCGAAAACTGAACAAAAATGCACATTTCCCTGTCTGCTGATTAAAGAAGCCTATGCTGCTATGAAATTAATATCTTGAAAGTTGCACGCGTGTAAATGATTTGAATGTAAGCCCTTCGATTTGTTTGCTTTACAAGACTCGATGTGATACAAATTCCATCTGTTATTTTATTATTTTTTTTATCGGTATTTTTTATTTATGATGATTTGGTATGTTTACATGGATTTCCTTTTTATTTTTCTACTAAAGTGATATCAACATTTCTTCTTCTTCTTCTTCTTCTTCTCTTCTTCTTCTTCTTCTTCTTCTTCTTCTTCTTCTTCTGCTTCTTCTAACGCACAGACAGAAACTATTGCTGTCTGTCCTATAAGTGAAAATGCGTTGCGCTGCCGTTAAACACCTGACAAGTCAGGCCCGCGAATCTGACCTCGGGGTGATATGATCTGCATTGGTTTAAGTTTTATTGTAGTAAATCATAAGTCTCAAATTGTCTTGAGTTTGAGTTGTATAGTTGGTTGTTTTGTTGTTTTGTTTTGTTTTGTTGGGGGTTTTGAGGTTGTTGGGGTTTCTTGTGGGAGGGGGGGGGGGGGGATATGGAGGTTTTGTGTTTGTTTGCTTTGGTTGTGTGTTTTGTTGTTTTTATTATCATTATTCTGTATTTGTGTCTTTTTTTCAGTCTTCATGATTAATTTTGTAACTGTGCGTACATTTTTACTTAATGCATATTTCTTTAAAATATGTATATCAAATAACTTACGTGTTATGTTTCTATATATATATTGCTGAAATATTCCTGGTTGCTGTTCCTGTTTTATGCTTTTACATCTTTACATAATAAAGTCACGTGTGTAACATTTATGAAAGCGGTTTAATGTCTAGAGGTGCCGTTATGTTTGCCTTTTTATATATATATATTCTAAAAAGGAGAACAACGTTACCTAGGAATAAACCAAAATTTTAATCATACTACGCCTCAGGATAATTTTTTTCTCCTGCTCTGTGAAAAGGTTTTGGTTCTCTGCATTAATTAAGTTGCTTATATTCTTCTTGCTTTTTGTTAGCAGGTGTGTCACTTTGTATACAGATCTGCTTTGGCCTTGTCAAGAAAGTGGTCGCGCCTCTCTTTTCAATCACCTTTTAGGTTGTTCGTTGTGTTGTGATTTTAGTTTGTCGTTTCAAGGGAGATCAATCTTATCATAGGGAACGGTACTGTTGTTTCTTCCGGTTCAGAGTGTATCAAGCTCCGCTGTGTTGTTGTCTGCTAGCGCGAATGTTGCCGGTCAAAGTCCAACATAAAATCGTTTGAAAAAATCATATAACTCGTTATTTTTCTCTCTGCACGGCACGAAAATGCATTGCCTTCGGCAGTTGAAGGAACAGTTCCCACTCTGAATGCATCACTACGGGTTGGTTTTAATGCCGTGTAGATACTAAATCCATTTATTATTTTGTAAACCTTGATCATTGCATTTAGATACCCTTAGGTCAGCATGCATGTTAGGAACATAAGTTCGATCATAACTGAAGGTAGCTTATGGGTTTCCTGGTATGCTGGGGGAAGCGGGTAGTCTATATTTTGTGAACCAGCAAGCAGGCTTTTTTCACTAGGCTCACTTCCCTGCCACATCCCCACTTTGTTGTTGTGATTAAATTAAAACGTCCCAGCGGAGATTTCCGATTTAGGAACTGACACATCCCCACTTCCCTCATCAATGAGATAGATACATGTCTCTAAATCTAGTAGATCTCTGTCTAATGTGTCATCTGTTCAGTTTACTGTTTCATTCTAGCAGCTTGGTTCTAAAGCTCACTCAGGGGGAAAAGAAAACAGGGGGGGGGGGGGGGGGGGGGTCAGGTTACTATTGCTTAGCAATCTTTTTTTCCCCCAATACATTTACTGTCTTAGCATACCCACCCATTGATGATGTGTATGACTGAAGGGTTGTTTTATTCATGGCTTGCCACTTGGCAACCCATATTGTAATTAATTTTGTATGCATATTAAATTTCTGATTTTAACATGTTTTGAAAATGGTCCCAGGTTTTTCAATTGATTCTCAGAATTTTGTGAGGTCTGAGGATGTGAATTTTGTTTCAAATATCTTGATTTCTTGCAAACACTGCATTATATAAACGTACAAGTGGGCAAGAAATTATTGATATCATATATAATATAATATAATATATAAATAGATATATTCATGTGTGTGTGTGTGTGTGTGTTGTGTGTAATTCTAATGCACAAATGTTGCTGTATCAATTTACTATTAATTTTAGGATAAGTAGCCGTATAAACAGCAACACTAGCAGTAGTAATTACTAAGTAATTAAGGACGGTGTACATTTATCTTATGTTCATAAAAACTTTCATCTAAATTTTCTTTTCCAGGTTTGTGGTATAAAAGGGAATTTCACTGGACAGCAGCTAAAAGGTAATGTAAATTATAAGGAGGAGGCTTTAGTGTGTGTGTGTGTGTGTGTGTGTGTGTGTGTGTGTAGTGTGTGTGTGTGTGTGGTGTGTGTGTGTGTGTGTGTGTGTGATATGTGTGTGTGTGTGTGTGTGTGTGAAAGTCAAACTGAATTGTTGTTTTCTACCAGATGGTACATTGAATAAGCAATGAATTTGCTTATTTTTTATCAAGCATTATCTAAGAACATCATCAACAACCACAACAAATACTTAAGAATTGAAATATAACCAAATACACACACACACACACACACACACACACACACACACACACACACACACACACACACACACACACACCCACACACCACAAAACACCACAACCACAACACACAACCACAACACACACACACCACACACAAACACAAACACAACACACACACAACATAACACAACACAACACACAACACAAAACACACACACAACACAACACAACACAACACACACACAGAAAAAACAAAATTTCTTACACTCTCAAAACCCCGTATTTCTTCACTATTGCGAACAAACAGAGCAACCGCACTCAGCAGCACAGAGCGAAACTACCTGCAGAGAAGCGATGTGCCCTCCTACCACTTCCAGAAGAGCTTGCCCCGTCTGCCAGTCCCCAAGCTGGAGAAGACCTGTGAGCGTTTCCTGGAGGCGCTGACGCCCCTGGTGAGCGGTGAGCAGCATGCCAAGACTGCTGAGGTGATGGCCAGGTTCCAGCAGAACGAAGGAAAAGGTGAGACAAGACAAGACAGGAGCGATGATGATGGTTGTTGTTGTTGGTGGTGATGGGGTGTGTTGTTGTTGAATGAGGGTTTTCTGTACTTAGTGAGAGGGGTGGGGGAGGGTGGGGGGGGAGAGAGAGAGGGGGGGTGGGGGGGTGAGAGAGAGAGAAAGGGGGGGAGGGAGGGGGGGGGGAGAGAGAGGGAGAGGAGAGAGAGAGGAAGAGAGAGAGAGAGAACTCAAACTTGAACTCGAATGATTTATTCACAAAAAAGGCCATTGGCCCATACATGAAGGGGGTTGGCAAACTGCTCAGTATTTTGATGTGAGATTTATAAAAGGCAATAACAATAACAAAATTATTGTATAGCAACAAATTCAGTAGAGAGAGAGAGAGTGTGTGTGTGTGTGTTTGGGTGTGAGTGTTTATCTTTATTTTTGTATTTTTTCATTTAATATCTTATTGTTGTTGTGTGTTCCCCAGCTTAACACTCTGTGGGTCACCCAGAATGTGTACTCTGACTCACTCATCCCACCTGGGACTCTCTGTGAGATTGAAATTGCACACTGAATGAGACTTTTGCATGTTTCACTCATGGCTGTTTTTCAAGTTCCTTGCGTATAGGCAGCCATACTCAAACGTTAGAGGATTTTTTTCTCCTGTAAAGGAGAGTGCAGGTTGTTACATTAAGAGCTTGTCATGGCTGAAGGCAATCTCAACACAGCATTTTACAACGTAATAACATTTTAGTGTAGGCCTTAGCAATTAGCTGACATCAATAACTGACATAGCTTTAGGCCTGGCCATTTTTATTTATTGTATTCTTTTATTTCGAGGATAACTTGTGTGTGCGTGCTTGCATGCATGCGCACACACGTGCTCTGTTTGTTTTTCTGTGTTTGTCTTAATGAATGTTGATATTTTAAACAACAAAAAAGAGAACAATATCGGGCAAAAGACCAAAGACCAAATCAAATAATGTATCGCTATTGGTTTTATTGTTAATTCATTGTTGTGAAGTATACAGTTAAATGGATGACCTGAAAGCAAGTATTAAAAGATCTTTTTTCTTATCCATTGCAAAATAGTTTGGGAATGTTTGGTCATGTTTTTGTAACACTCTCATAGCAATAATGATAATAAGAAAAATCATAATGATGATCATGATAATAATGAGTAGGAGGAAGAGAAGAAGAAAAAAAGAGAAGTAACTCTGTAAACTACACAATCCTTATATCCTGTGACTGTTATAGTTCAGTAGACTTTACTAAAAAGTGTTTGCATTTTTTTTATGTCTCTTTAGTGAAGAAGGCCTTTTTTCAGAGTGTCTTCAAATGAGTGTCAATGGATTTTTTAAAAACAAGTTATCGATAGCAGCATTGTATAAGCTTCAATTCTAAACTTTTTTCCCTAATTATTTTGCAGATCTTCATGAAGAGTTGGTGGCCCAAAATAAGCGTGATAAGCATACCAGCTACATCACAGGTTGGTGACATACGGATTTGAAAGTTGATTGACATTTTTATTGTTTTTCATTCATTCATTTATTCACTGATATGGTCAGTTGTTTACTTCATTTTTTGCTTTATTTTATTCTGTTATTGAGTTTGTTGGGTCTTGTTTTCATGTCCATTTCATTGTTTGTATCAATGTATTCATTTCTCTAAGCTTGTGTTGAGTGTATGTAAACAAACCTTGTATTTTGAACAAGATAATTACACTGTTTCATAACTTTAAAGATTTGATACGATTCATTTATATTTACAGTGATAGATCAGGCTCTTTTTTGTTGTTGTTGTTTTCCATTTGACCAGTTTCTTCTTTATCTGGTTGAAATTAATATCATTATACATTTTATCTAGCCGCCGTTGTAGCCTACTGGTTAGGGCGTTGGACTCGTAATCTAAAGGTTGTGGGTTCAATCCCAGCTTTCGGCTGTGGCATTGTGCCCTTGGAAAAGGCACTTTACAGCTATTTTCTCACCCCACCCAGGTGTAAAAGGGGTACCAACCTTGTGTTGGGGGTTAACTCTGCGATAGACTGGCCTCCTATCCAGGGGGGAGTCTATGACTCTCAGTCGCTTAACGCCACAGAAACCGGGATAAGCACCGGCCTGATGAGCCTTAGGCTTGGGACTGACTTTAACTTAACATTTTATCTAGGAATAATTCCTTTTGTTGTTGTTGTAGTTGTCCTTTGTTAGAGCTCTGAGCTTCAGAAAGGGCGAGATGTTTCCTTTGTAACTATTCACTTTCTTATGATGAAAGCGATACCAAAATGGTTGGACAGTGAGTTGTTCATGAACCTTTATTTCTTGGAGTGTGTTTATTGTATGCTGGGTTACTGTATGCATACAACTTAACTGCTGTGCATATTGCATTGATCTGTTCTTTTGATCAGGATTTTGGGGTGAAGTAGATTTTACATTATTAAAAAAAATAATTATAAAAAAATTATTAGAAAAATAAATTTTACATCATATTTGTGTATACATCATTGTTGTTTGCAGGTCCCTGGTTTGACATGTACCTGAAAGATCGCCGCCCGGTGGTCATGACCCATAACCCCTTCATGGCCTTTCAGGATGACCCTCGCCCGGAATATAACGCACAGGTAAATCATCACCTTCAGTCTTCCATACCTCTGTTTTTGAGGGGATTTTTCCCCTGAAGTTAACATCAGTGCTGACTCCACTCTCCCCAAAAGTCCTTCGGATGAGACTGTAAACCGAGGCCCAGTGTGCGAATGCACGCAGAACATCTTCCGCACATGTTAAATCCTGTTCCGCTTTTCATAAGAGTATAGGCCATTGTGTGCTGGTGGGAACAGACAACAAGACTGACAAAACTGCATACATATGAGGACTGGATGAAAAAAAGCACAGGTTGGGATGGGATGGGATGGCATGGGTAGCAGCTGAGAGTAGCTAAAAGGTGGGGGGAAACTGACAGATGTGGGACTGGGTGATCCTATCTGCCTTCCTTGCAGAAGGCCCAGGTTTGAGTCAGTTCCAAGACGCCCCTTGCCCCTAGATCTTACTTGGGTCCCACAGCGCAAAATCCAACATCACTCAGTCAGGAGTGCTAGATTTAGCACGCCCTTTCCTTTTGCCTAGTCCTAGTGTGGTCATTCCTGCTATAATTAGCACCAGCTGTCCCCGTCTGGACTGGGCTGGGATGGGATAATTAGCAGCTGAGGGGAGCTGAAAGTGGGGGAAACTGACAGCTGTGATCTAGGTGGCCTCTAGACCACCGCCACATTTTCTTCCTTTCTTCACTTTTTTTCTGTTCTCACCTCTGTAAAATCTTTCATATCTTTTTTTGGTTTTTGTTCTTTTAAAACAGTTTTGGTAACCTTTTTTTTTACCTTTCCATGATATGGAGTGAATTTTTCTTTAGCCTTATAAATGATAGTATCTACCTAGGGTCATCCTCGTTAAAAGTGTGTGTGTGTGTGTGTGTGTGTGTGTGCGTGCATGTGCATGTGTTGTGTGCATGGTGTGGTGTGTGTTGAGTGCGTGATTGGCATGCTGTTTACGTGTGTGTGTGGGTGTGTGTGTAACTTAAAAGGATACTGAATTCGGAATTTCATTGGGTGCATTTGCAAGTGTAAATTTATTCCTAATGTACACAAGTGAGTACAAATAGATTATCTCATATGCATGAACATAAGTTGCTGTCTTTGAGATGCTTTCATCTTACTACATTATTTTCCCAGTGTATTGCCTGCAGGTGTGCGGGCAGCCAACATGGTGGTGTCTTCAGCACGGTTCATGAAGAGTTTACGAGAAGAGCTGACTGGAGCCAGAGGTGTACCACCTCAACCCTCAAGCCAGTGACACAGAGTCTTTCCGACGATTTGTGAGGTACGCTTGCTTTTTTCTGTTGCAGTTTTTGTAGTATGGAAATTCTGGCTCTGAGAAGTTTGCATGTAAAAAGGTAGGTAAAGGTGTCCCATAGCCTAGGTGGTTGTAGGGGAGCGAGGCATCAGAGACTCAGCTTCTCTAGGGGCCAGCATATTGAGGGCGGCGCCCTCTCCTCTCCCTCGCTGCTTACCTCCCTGACCCTGAAGAGGGCAGGTAACCCATTTACAGCTGGGGGAACTGTAGTGAAGCCAAGGCGTGCAAACGGTCACCCATCCAACTGGTAACCATGCTCGATGATGCTTAGCATTGGCTGGGGGGAAGGGGAGCGCTCTGACCACTGAGCTATCCCATCAGGGAAACGTGTGTGCAATTCAAAACTAAAAGGTGGTGGTGGGAGCAGGATCCATCCAATCATGTTGTTTATAGCCCCGCGACCACACAGGCCATATCGGGGCCGGCACCTCCTCAAATGTAAAACTCGGATTAAAACTGTGCAGCTATATACAGATTAAAACGGGGGTATATAACCAAATTTACTGTCCTTGCTTGTATCAATGCCCTGGTCACATCTATTATTCAGAGGCTGATCTCCTTAATATGCTGTTCGAGTCAATGTGCACCTTTTGTATTCCTCTGCATTTGTTCTGGATAAAAATATAAAAAAGGAAAATGTGGATTTATGAATTTGTACAGCAGAATCTGATTGTTATCAACATCAAAAATAGGAAAATCAAAATTGTCGTCTGCTATTATTCAGAGGTTGATCTCCCTTTACTATTCTGTTGAGTCAGTGTGCATACACCGTGACCTTTGACAGCATCACTTTCACAGCACTATGGCAGAACATGATCGTGTTTCTCAAAGAAAATAAAACGGACTAAACTGATACACCTCGAGCAAAGGCAGATCTGGAGCAATCTCTCTCTCTTTCTGTCTGTCTCTCTGTCTCTCTCTTCTGTCTCTCTGTCTCTCTCTCTCTCTCTCTCTCTCTGTCTCTGTCTCTACATGCTCTCTCCACACACGCACATACATACACACACACACACACACACACACACACACACACACACACACACACACACAACACACACACACACACACCAACACCACACACACACAACACACAACCACACCACACCACACCACACCACAACACAACACACACACACACACACACACACACAATTGTTGATATTCAACAGTATTTCTCGATCTGTGTTAATGTCGTTATAGTTTCTATGAATAATTGTGGACTTGTTTAGAACTTTAAATCCTTTTATCTTTTAAATTTTTTTTTAAGTCTAATATCACCTAATGAACAGACTAAAAAAACAACACACACACACACACAACACACACACACAACACACACAACCCCCCCCACACACACACACACACACCGATGCTCACGTATCACAGCATCAGCAACTGGATCAATCCTTTTATCAGTGTCTGTGTTTGTCAGGATGCTGCCCCAGTCCCTGTCGTGGTACGGAGCCTACTGGTACAAGGCTTTTCCCCTGGATATGAGTCATACACTCGTCTCTTCAACTCCACCGTATTCCCAGGTAAATGGTGCTGTGGGGCAGGGGGGGGGGGGGGGATGGGGGGGGGGGGGATAGGGAGGGGGGAGGGTTGGAGGGGGGGTTATGGATTTATGTATAGTTGGTATTTGAAAACATTTGTGTCTATTGGTGTGGTTTACTTGCTTCCTCTTCTTCTGTTTCTTTGTTGTTCTCTGTCTTTGTCTGTCTGTCTGTCCCGTCTCTCTGTCTCTTCTTCTCTCCTCTCTCTCCTCTCTCTCTCTCTCTCTCTCTCTCTCTCTCTCTCTCTCTCTCTCTCTCTCTCTCTCTCTCTCTCCATCCCTCTCTCATGTTTTTTTAAATTTGTGTAATGCTTTTAAGATACGATAACTTGTTATTCTAAGTCACAGTTCTGACGTAACTAACGATTTAGATTAGCGAAGAAATCCAACAAAATCCTCAAAAGTAAACTGACGATATTCTGATTAATTGTTCTCAGACCAGAAAAGGACGAGCTGTACCTCGATCCCATCAGCCAAACATCTGCTGGTTATGCGCAACGGGCATTTCTACATCTTCGACATCTTTGACAGAGGAGGTCAGTGTCT
Organism: Stramonita haemastoma; assembly: GCA_030674155.1. Lineage (NCBI taxonomy): Eukaryota > Metazoa > Mollusca > Gastropoda > Neogastropoda > Muricidae > Stramonita > Stramonita haemastoma. The sequence goes on from CM060329.1 coordinate 28,660,320, forward strand.
AATAATTGTATTTTATGCGTGTTGTGTTGGTTATTGTAGTTACACCTACACCGAATAATGTCAGTTGATTGATGTGTTTTCTGGTTGTTTTTGAATGTGTATGCATAGTTTATACATGGAATAGTGCATCTGCTTAAGCAATCATGAAAAGTTTAATACTTTGATCGAATTATGTGATAGAGCATTGATTGTTAATATTGAGGAGAGTGTGGGAGGCGAGGAGGGGGGTCGGGCAGTGTTTGGTTGGTTTGGTTTCTGTTTGGTTAGGGTTTTTAGGGTTTTATTTCAAAGATTTGACTTTCAGGACTTCAAAACTGTGTAATGGTCCTTCTTTTGGTTCGGCTTACTTTCTCGGCTTACCTTTGTTGCTATGGAAAAAACCTTTTAAGTAACAAACATGAGGGGTTTTGGTAGGAGTGTTGTCTCAGACAGCACTGTTACCACATAGTCTGGTAGATCGGGTCACAGGAAACATGGTTACCCTGTCCTGTGTTCAGGAAACATGGTTACCCTGTGTTACCTGTGTTTGCCATGGTAACCATGTGTGAGAGTAGATCATGGCTCTGAGTAACGCCTCTGAATGTGAGGCCCCCACCCACTGTGGTGCCTGTGCTGTCCATGTGAACATAACATGGTTACCCTGTGTGTCAGGAAACATAACATGGTTACCCTGTGTGTCAGGAAACATAACATGGTTACCTGTGTGTCACGAAACATAACATGGTTACCCTGTGTGTCAGGAAACATAACATGGTTACCCTGTGTGTCAGGAAACAAATCATGGTTACCCTGTGTGTCAGGAAACAAATCATGGTTACCCTGTGTGCAGGAAACAAATCATGGTTACCTGTGTGCAAGAAACATGGTTACCCTGTGTGTCAGGAAATGTAACATGGTTACCCTGTGTGTCAGGAAACATAACATGGTTACCCTGTGTGTCAGGAAACATAACATGGTTACCCTGTGTGTCAGGAAACATAACATGGTTACCCTGTGTGTCAGGAAACATAACATGGTTACCTGTTACCCTGTGTTCCCTGTGTGCAGGAAACATTGTGGAGGAGAGTGAGATCCTGGCTCACCTGCAGTACATCGCCTCCCTGAAGGAGCCCCCTCCCCCCACCCTGTGGGCGTGCTGACCACTGCTGACAGGGACACCTGGACCAAGGCCCGCATACAGCTGGTCAACGCTGGTCAGTACCCTTCACACACTGTCCTCCCTCACCTGATGGGGTTTGTTTTTTTTGTTGTTGTTTTTTTTTTTCATGGTGTGTATGGGGGAAGGGGGGGTGTGTGTGGGGGGTGCCTATGTGTGTGTTTTGTGGGGGTGGGGGGGGGGGTGCGTGTGTGTGTGTAGTAGGGGGTGGGGAGGGGGGGTGGGTGTGTGTGGTGTGTGTGTGTGTTGTGTGTGTATGTGTTGGGGGGGGGGGGGGGGTGCATGTGTGTGTGTGTGTGTCACTGTGTGTATGAGAGTGTGTGTGTGTGTGGATAAAAAAAAGTTTGTGTGTGGAGGGGGGAGGGATTGTGTGTGTGTGTGTGTGTACATATGTGTGTGTGGAAGGGGCTGTTTTGATTTTGCTGTTCAGTTCTCCTTCCAAAATAAATTCAAGGACTTCATGAATGCTGCTCATGCGGCATGTCACGAAAAAAAAGAGTGGACTGGACCAGACAAAGAAAGTTGATCTTTATTTTGGTTCGCTCCCAATTTTTTTTTTTTCTTTTTATCAAAGAGATTGAACAAGAAGACCAATACCACAGAACAGCAGATGTAACCCATTTTCTGTGACTGGCTGGGGTTGGTGTTTCAGGGGAGAGAAACAAGCTTCATCTGCAGCTGCTGGACAGCGCTGCTTTCTGCCTGGTGCTGGATGACCAGGACATCACTGACCCCACACAGCTGTCACGCTCCTTCCTCTTCAGTGACGGTGTCAACAGGTAGGGAGTAGCCCCTAGTGTCTGTGTGATTTTGCGGTTTGTTTGTGTTTTGGGGGGGTGCAGGGGGGGGGGGGGGGGGATTGATTGGGCTGTGTGTGGTTGTAGTTGTGTGTGTTTGTGTGTGTGTGTGTGGTTGGCTGTCTGGCTTTCTCTGTATGTGTGCATGCAGCATGGGAGAGGATGATGAAGGCTGTGGGTTTGTGTGTGTGTGTGCGTGTTTGTCAGTGTGTGTGTTTGTGTGATGTTTGTCAGTGCGTGTGTGTGTGTGTGTGTGTGTGTGTGTGTGTGTGTGTGTGTGTGTGTGTGTGTGTGTGTGTGGCTGGCTGGCTGGCTGGCTGGCTGGCTGGCTGGCTGTCTGCATGCAGCATGGGAGAGGAGGAGGATGGTTTTGTGTGTGTGTGTGTGTTTGGCTGGGAGATGATGGTGTGGGGGGTAGGAAGAAAGGGACAAATGTGTGCAAAAGGGTGGTTTGACAAAATTCTTTGTTGACAGACTTGTTGTTGCATAACGTTTTGCGATTTTGATTATTTTTACAGTTATAAGTCATAGATGCAATTTTTGGGGTGTTATTTTTTATTTTGTTCCTCATCTACAGTCCGAAAGTTTACCAATGGTGAGGTTTCTTTTGTGTATATGACTGTTTTTACCCACCTTTAAGGCAGCTGCAGTCCAACTTTCTTCTCCTTTCAGACAAATGCACGTTCTCTAACCATCTCTACCACCTTCATTCATCCTTTCTCCTTCTCCTTCTTTCTCCAGGTGGTTTGACAAGAGCTTCCAGCTGATCCTCAGCAAGCGGGGCACAGCGGCCGTGAACTTCGAGCATGCGTGGGGGGACGGGGTGGCGGTGATGCGCTACTTCAAGGAGCTGTACAAAGACACCACCACCAACCCCTTCCTCCACCCTGACTCGGCCCCTGCCAGGGTGGACTCTGCCAAGGTGGTGCAGAAAATAGGTGGGTGGGTGGGGAGGATGTGTGGGTTTGGGGGGGGGGTGGGGTGGGAGGGGTTGGGGGGGGGGTTGGGGGGGGGTTTGTGTGGGTGTGGGTGGGTTTGCGTTTGTGGTGGGTGGGTGGGTTTGTGTGAATGTGTGTGTTTTTTTATTATACAGCCCTAAGCCACCCTGGGGACTCAACTACCCGATTTTTCCTCATGGATGGTGTCTAAACATGACACCTGTGTGCATACTGGTGTTTTTTTTAATAAATTTGTCATCTGCTCCTACCGGCACACGATTGCCTGCTCTTCTGCTGAAAGGCAGAACGGGGGTTTTAACGTGTGCGCAAGATGTTCTGCTTGCGTGGGTTCGCACACGGGGCCTCGGTTTATAGTCGCGTCCAAATGACTGGCCCTGCAGAAGCCGAGATCTCTGACGCCTCGCTCCCCTGTGACCACACAGGTCATGGAACACCCTTACCTTTTTTACCTATGTCCTGATCCCCCAACCTTGCTTAAAAAAAAAGTTAAAGTCTGTCCCAAGCCTAAGGCTCATCAGGCCGGTGCTTATCCCGGTTTCTGTGGCGTTAAGCGACTGAGAGTCATAGACTCCCCCCTGGATAGGACGGCAGTCTATCGCAGGGTTAACCCCCAACACAAGGTTGGTACCCCTTTTACACCTGGGTGGGGTGAGAAAATAGCCGTAAAGTGCCTTTTCCAAGGGCACAACACCATAGCGGAAAGCTGGGATCGAACCCGCAACCTTTAGATAACGAGTCCAACGCCCTAACCACTAGACTACAGCGGCGGCTATCCAACCTTGCTTGCAGACTTCCAACTGGACCCCTTTCTGGAGGAGACGATCGACAAAGCCAGCCGAGCTTTCGCGGAGAAAACAGGCAGCCTGGAGATGAGCTACTGCGAGAGCACGGAGCTGAACAAGTCCATCGCCAAACAGTACAAGGTCGGCCCTGACTCCCTCATGCAGCTGGTCATCCAGGTCAGTCGGTCTGTCGGTCTGGGCAGGAGGGAAGGGAGGAGAGGAGGGAGTCTGTGTGTCTGTCTGTATGTCGTGTCTGTCTGTCATGTCTGTTTGTTTGTCTGTGTTTGTCTACTTGTCTGTCTGTCTGTCTGTCTATTTGTCTGTCTGTCATGTCTGTATACTTGTCTGTCTGTCTGTCTGTCTCACTCTTGTCTGTCTCTATCTGTCTGTCTGCCTGCCTGCCTGTCTGTCTGTCTGTCTGTCTGTCAGTTTGCCGTTCGCTATAGCGGATTTGCTGTTTGCAGATTTTTCACGTGGCGGCCACATTGATATAACAAAGCTTCCAGAGCCTATCCAAGGTCGAATGCAGAGCGTTTTTGGGTGATTCCATGTGTTCTGAACTCTTTGTTTGCAGTTACAGAGAGCAAGGGACACGGAGTAGTGACATGGAATACAAAATTCAGAGTATTTTCTTCATGCTTGTCAAAGCTTAAATATTAAAATGAGAGCTTCAATCTTTTTTGATATGTACTAACCCAGTATGTTATTCATTAGTTCAGAAAATTTCATTTTCTTTCTATGTGTTTCGTATTTTTTTATGATTTTTTTTTAACAAACCATTACAAATGGACCATCCTTGGGGAAAAGCAAGGGAGAGAACTGGCCATCCCAAGTGAGTTAAAGCATAATTCACAACTGCAAACTAAAAAAAATTAAAAAAAAAAAAAATTTTCAAAATCACCTCCCATGATATTTTTACCTCCCATTTCAGCTGGCCCAGTACAGGCTGAGCGGGAAGTGTGTGGGCACCTACGAGTCGTGCAGCACGGCGGCCTTCAAACATGGCCGCACGGAGACGGTCCGGCCCTGCACCTCGGCCACTCAGGCTGTGTGCAAGATGCTGCTGGAGAGGGGCTCCAATGCCTCGGTGCAGGACGTGCAGGGCGCCATTCAGCAGTGCTCCCAGGTCCACAACGAGCTCACCAAAAACGCTGCCATGGGTATGTATGTTTGAGTTGGAGTTGTCGTCTTTTTGTTCGTCTTCGTTGTTGTTGTTGTTGAAGAATGCTTAGACTGCAAAAATGAATTATTAAATAATATTTCTTTTATTTTAATTAAAAACAAGAAACAAGAAAGAAAAAAAATTAAATTCTAAAAAAAGAAAAAAGGAATGCTCAGACAGCAAAAATAAATAAATAGTATTTTTAAAATTAAATAAAACAACAAACAAAAACAATTAAAAAAAAAATTTTTTAAGAGAATGCTCTGACAGCAGCTATTGTTGTTTGATATGAGGGAAAATGCGTTGCGCTGCTGTGTAAACGCGTGACAAGTCAGGCCCCAGTGCATCTTATTTTGGTATTGGAAAGGATTGTTATCTTTTTAATTTTTTTTGGCTTTGTTTTTGTTGTTTTTTTCTTGAAGAAAGGCAGGAGAATGGACCAAGAGGGCAGGAAATAGATAAGAATGAGGTGACAGAAAGAAAAAGAACAAGGCCGAAACAAGAGAGGGATAGAAAAGAGGGAATTTGTAGCACAGGATTTCCAGAAGGTGGGGATGTTACTTATACTGTCAGGCCCCCAGCATCCCCAAGGGGGGGGAGGGGGGGGAGTAGGTCTGAGTCTTGTGAACAAAATTTTTTTTTTTTTTTTTTTTTTAAATTTAAAGTTTGAGTCTTGTGTTCTTCTCTTAGAGATCTTTCAGTCTGATGATGTCTCATTTTCCTTACCATGAAGATGGAGTATGGCAAAGGTCAATAGTGGGAAAGCAATCACTTCTGCAAAAATTTGGACTAATTGTGAGCTCGATTTGAGATAAGGAATAACAGAGATAGAGAAAGAGAGAGAGAGAAAGGAGGGGGGGGGGGGAGAGAGAGGGAGAGAGAGAGAGCGATTGATTGATTGATTGATTGATTGATTGATTGATTGATTGATTCTTTTATATCAAGGATAGTGGAATAAGCATTCTTGTGCTTTTTTACATCCAGTCCCCGTGTGTATGCAGTTTTGTAAATGTCATCTGTTCCCACTAGCACACGATGGCCTATTCTTATGAAAAGCGGAACAGGATTTAACGTGTGCACAAGATGTTCTGCGTGCGTTCGCACACAGGGCCTCAGTTTAAAGTCTCATCCGAAGGAGAGGGAGGGACGGAGGGAGACAGAGAGAGATGGTCTTCTGGTCCTCTCTTTGCTATACAGTGCAAACGTGCTGTCGTATCCACCGTTATGTCACAGATGATTGCGTAATCATTACCCATATCGTGAAGTCAGTATGATCACAGTTGCTTTGTTTTGTTTTGTTCCCCCTCAGGGCAAGGGTTTGATCGCCATCTGTTCGCCATGCGCAAGCTGGCCGAGGCCAAAGGTCAGTCCCCGGAGATTTTCAGCGACGAGGGATACCGCACCATGATCTACGACATCCTGTCCACCTCCACCCTCCCCGACCCCTCTGTCCTGATTGGGGGATTCTGCCCTGTGGTGCCTGATGGCTATGGCGTGGGTAAGTGTCGGTGGCTGGGTATTATTGGTTATTGAGAAAATATATGTATAGGCTTTTTTCTGGTGTTAGATGGTTTGTGGGTGTGGGGGGGGGGGTGTTTGTGTGTGTATGTATGTGTGTGGTTTGTGTGTGTGTGTGTGTGTGTGTGTGTGTGTGTTGCTTTTCCTCATTCTCTCTTGTTATCACATTTGTGACGCTCCACCACATAATGAGACGGAGTGCACCTGAGGTCAATTTTAAGTTATTGGCATGTTATTAATGTGCAATAAAGTGGCTATCAAATACAAAAAAAAAGATTGAAAATCGGACAATTCTGTGCAACATTATTACAAATTGAAATGATAGACTGCAGGATGGGACAAAATGAGAAACGGGCAAGTTTATTTTAGTAACAGGTTGTTAGAATGAGTGCTTTGGTATTTTCAAAACACATTTAAAAGCAAAAGGAATAAAAATTATGCTTTGATATTTCATTATAAGGTAAATAAACAGATCTAGTTTAATAATCAATCAAAATCTCAAAATTGACAACTTGAACCCCACCTGCCTTTAAAGGCTCCTAGCGCAAAATTGGGTAATGTGCTAAGCGACTCATTTCGTGGTGGAGCGCCACATTTGTAGATTTCTGTCAATGGCCAGGTACATTAGTTTTTCCTCTTTTTTTCTCATCTGTTTCAGTTCCAGGAATCTTTAACACATTCTCCTTATAACACTACAATAAATCTTTTCAGGGTCCAAAAGCCACCTGTTGTTAGTAAACTTCTTGCATTCGGACTCTCAAAACACAAACTGCCCCTAAATGTCGCATTCCATCACGAAATCAGGTCAGGCACACATGCTCGCTGGCCTTTTCCTCCTTCTAAGTACATACCAGCAGCTGTAATTACTTCCAGACTCTCAGCAGGGTTTCTACCTCTAGCCTGATAGAGCTTTGACATGTGGTAGCAAATTAGTGATGGTCACAGCATGATGGAAATCTACTGTGTGTAAATCCCAGCAAATCCCAGTTCAGGATGAGGTGGGGGGGGGGGACAATTATTCAATCCCGGTTCAGGATTCAGGGGGCGGGGGGCAATTATGCAATCCTGGTTCGGGACTAAGAGGGTTAATTGAATTAAAGCACTGTTTTCCCGTGCAGGTTATGCCATCCAGGAGCGGGGAGCGGGCTTCAACGTGACGACCTACAAGCCTCACCGCGACGCCAACAGCTTTGTGCAGAGTCTGGAGGCCTCTCTGCGGGATGTGCACAACGTTCTGGAGGGAAAGATGCCCAGCAAGTCCACATGATGATGCTCCAGCCTAGACCTCTTGAACCGTTTTTTTTTTTTTCCTGGAAAGATATTCTATGCCTGTGGTGTATTTTGACGTGTGTTTTTCTGATGTGAAAGAGCAGCTGAAAGTTCTGCCTAGCTTCGGTTTTTGTTTTAGGGAAGGTTTTTTGGTATCTTATTTCACACAAAAATGCAGAAAAGTAAAGAACTTGGATGAGAATGTGAGAACTTGTGTGGTTTTAATGCCTTGTTTGTCAACATGGTAGACTGAAAAAAACATTTCTAGGTGTAGCCTGCAGAAAGGAGCTGTGTCTGTGTGATTACTAGAGATTGCACATTTTGGCAGGCAACTTCTGGGTGTTGTTGTTGGAGGGTTGTTACCTTTTTTTAGATACATTGACATTTGTTGACAGGAATGATAGAAGCTAAGTTTCATCTGTTGTTTTTAGTATTGTTCTTTCAAGTTTTGGGGTGGGTTTTTTATCCTTTTATATTAATCATGATATTCATACACTAAGAAAGAAGTTAACTCTGCCGAAAGTGTCATCATTCCAGATGTGTTGCTCAACATCAAAACTGTGTAAACTGAAGAAATTCATCCACTGAAAGGTGATAGTGTTAGATATTTCATTGCTTATTCTTTTCTTTGTAAAAGGAATGTTCTTCTTTTAATGTGACTGGACCAGAAGACATTGATCAAGCTTGTTAGGCGATAATGGCTACATGTTTAAGAGGGAACAGGTTTTCGTCCAATGATAGTGAACAACTACCCATCCAGGCAGCATAGTTTGTGTATCTATAAAACGTCATAAGTAGATTCTTTCCGACAAATGCAACTTGTGTGGAAAATGGTAGTAAGAATGGTGACTTTGTTCATGCACTTATGTTAAGTGATGGTCACACACAGCATCAATACTTCTAGCAGATACCAGTGCCTTTTCGCAGTTTTGATTCTGAGCCTAACTGATGCTTTCAGTGTGCAGGATAGAGTAACACTGAACAGTACTGGCAATTAGGATTTTTAGTACTGTCATGTAGATGGAGAATAGGGAGGGTGGGCTTGTAGGCTTTGGAATGTTTGTGTTTCTTCTTTCTTTTAATTCTACCAAACAAGGAAGGGGCTGGAACTACTTTGGTTGATAATCTTGCTGCTGGTGAGACGTTACCCATTTCAGGGCTTCCATCATGCTATATTTATCTACAGGCGACTTCTAAGAGTCCAATGGTCAGACAGAAGAACAAGTGAAAGCGTTCTTGATGAACTCTCAGTGCAAAGACAAATGTTGGCTGAAGTTGATGAGCACAGACTGAGATATGTTGGTGTTGCAGACAGAAACACTCAAACAAATCTGATGTTGTCAGTTCTGCAAGACAAGGATGACATCCACCAACATCCTACATTGCCAGCATCACTGAGATCAGTGGTCTGGGAGGAGGGCTACAGGAGATCGTAGAACTCTGCTAAGACAGAGAGAGATGGTGAATGCTGGTGGCATTGCATGGAGGTCTGTAACTGAAGACAGCAGTGATGGAGACGGTTGATTTTAATAGGAGGGCAGTTTCTGTAGGAAAGTAGTTACATGTTCACTTCAGACAATCAATTCCTTATCCTGTGGACTTCAATATTTCTTGTCTGTTCTTTCTTCACTTAAAAAAAAAGAGAAATGAAAGCTTTATATGCATAATTTATTCCTAAAGAATTGTTTTTGGATTTTTTGTTTGTTTTTTAATGAAAGAAGAAATACCTGAACAGTGACATTCCCCTGAAGCTTGAATGCTCTTTTTCAAACTGGGGCTTGCTGATGCTTCCACACAGAGAAGTACAACCCCAGTAATGCAGCCTGATAGAACAAATAGACTTACCTGTTTATTTTCCTCAGTTGTGTGCATGGAAGAACATTTATTTGTTTAAGTATGTGTGAACAAATGTTATCCTGTATGCTAGGAAAATATCCAGTAATGACAAATCGGTAGATAAATTTGACCTTATCCTTTCATAAGTTAACATTTTCTCTTGGAATGGAGATGTTTCTTGGAACAGGTAGGTTTTTCATTACGTTGGAGGGTTTGTTTGGTTTGGTTTTTGTGTGTTTTTTTAATGCAATTTGTTAAGAATTTAGGTTTACTGAGGCTCAAAAAACTATATGAAAGTTTACCTCTCTTGGGTACTCCTCTCTTTGAAGCAAGAAATCTGATGCTTGTGTTTCTTTGTCACACTTATTGATAGCAATGCAACTTTTTGTCGCATGCAATCTATCACATTACCATTGTTACTTGTCCTATGTTTGTGTAGTTGTGGTATGGTTATGTAAGAAATGATCATGTGTGTGAAGACATTGCAGGCTTCTTGTGTGATCCACATAGTAAATACTCACAAATATAGCTGAAATTCAAATCATCTTTTCTTTTAGGTAGAGAAATCAGTTACTGGTTTGTTGTTAGGTTTGTTTTCTTTAGCCAAGTAAAAGGTTACCTCTGCCATGAAAAAAAAAGTTAGAAAGTAATTTTATACCAGTGTGAGTGACTGAATGAGTGAACATATGATTTACAGAGTGCATCAAAATCTCCACACCTGCAGGCATTAAGCCTACTATAGGGCTAGGGGAGAAGGAAGTTACAAAGATGGTTAGGGGAATAGGGAACACTGAACACTGAAATTCTTTAATGTGCATTGGCCTTAGACCACAATACACTTTCAGGGGCAAAAAATGGAAAGATGCAAAAAATGAAATATAACTTTTTCATAAACTTTGATAAGGCTTTGCCATGATACCTTGGCGTGTACTCAACACATTACACTATTGAATATATATATATTGTCCGAAATCATGACCAAATAAACAAAGGCTGACATTTATAACATACAAAAATACAAACATCAGGCACATCGTACTTCATGACAAATGAAATCATTTTACTCACAGACTTCTATTATCAAAATAGTTTACAATACTCATACACAATTGTGTTCTCAAAATATTCACCACACCAGAAAAGTGTGCCCACAATATACAGCCATGTCAACCCAGGCCAATGGGAAATAGGGAGAAAGTAGGAGAGAAAGAAAGGAAGAGATGTAATAGTAGTAGGCACCCATCAGTCTCGGAAGACTATGGAGTTGTGCTCTAGTCTTTAGAGCTCAAAGCCTGGGCATGTATGCATGGAGGGCAAGCTGTTACCCATGCTGCAGAACCCCCCTCTCCACGGCACTGGAATGATCCATTGGAAAGGCAATGACTGATATGAATGGTTCCAGTACCGTCGCAGGAGACGGTACTGGAAAGAAAGAGAGAAATAGACAAAAACAAGTTGAAGGGAACCATGACTCGACATCACAACCCAGGCAGTGATCATGGTTACTTTACAGACATAGACATGATTTTTTTTTCCAAAAAAAAAATATATATCTTGAGTGCACTTTGCTTCAGTACAACTTGAAATTGATTCAAAAAAGTCTGTCTACAGCCTTAGATCAATGATAGCGACTGAGACAGTTTCCTCTCCTGCTCTCTCTCTGTGGTGTTTTTGAGAAAAAGAATGGAGGGAAGGAGTCACATTGATCCTAGATTTTTTGTTATCAGTGATATACAGTTACTTCTGCAAAAGGAACCCATCTCCCTTTTTTTGTGGGTGGTTTTTTTGTTTTGGTTTGGGTTTTTTGGTTAGGATTTTTTTGGTTTTGTTTTGTTGGTTGAATTGTGACATAAAATTGTAAAGTATCGTTTTGTCTAGCAAACTCATGAAATCATTGTAGTACTGTTGATTATTCCTTTTTTTTCCTTCCTTTTAAAAAAATTTTTTTTTACATAGTAATCTTTTTTTCCTGGTAACTTGTGATGTCTTCTGTTAAATAAATACTTGTGATTATTTTTGCTTGACCAGTGTTTAAAGGCACAAAAAGTAAGTGCTTTTGATATTATTATATCTTTTAGAATTAATCACAATCTTACAAAAGTTGTATTATGTTTTGACATATTTGATTTGAAGTGGACATATTATGTGAAGCACATTTGTTGATAAAAAAAAAAAAAAAGTGAGATGCTTTTGTGTGTGTGACAGTGAAATTATGAGCACTAAATAATGCGTGTGCAACGGTTATGGATATTGTGTTGAAGTGTGTTTGGGGTTTTTCTTCTGAATGCATGCTTTGATAACTGTCTTTATCTTTGTTACAAATATGTTGTGATTGACCAGCTGTGGTTTGGAAGGGAATATGGATTTTTTTTTTTTTAAGTTTGCTATTTGTGTAGACTTCTTGTGTAAATTATTAAACTGATATAACTTTACAGACTGCTTTTAATCTCCAGTTATTTGTGATTTGCGAAAGTTGGGGGGGGGGGGGGGGGTGCTGCTGCTGCTGTTGTTCCTCACCTAGAGCTATGAGGTTTACCAATGGTGAGATTTAACGTATGCAAGCGTTTTTACCTACCATGAAGGTAGCCACATTCTGACTTCAGGGATGGTGTGTAAACATGACAACTGTATGCATGCATTTTAAAAATTTTGTCATCTCTTCCTTACTGACACAAAATGGCCTACTCTTTGAAAAGGTGAAACAGGTTTATAATGTGTTCTCGCACACAGCACCTCAGTTTAAAAAGTCTTATCCGTAAGACTTTCAGGGAAGTGGAGTTGATGCTGATTATAATTCAGGGGCAAAATCTCTTTGAGCAGGTGCCTCAGTAATGGCTCAGTCCCACACCATCAATCACTAGCTTTAACCACTATGCTATCCCACCCCCCCTGTTATTGTCTATTTCTGAAAAATGCTCTCTCTCTCTCTCTCCCTTCCCTTTCCTCCCCCCCTCTCTCTGTCTGTCTGTCTCTCCCTTCCCTTCCCTCCCCTCCCTCCCTCTCTCTCTCTGTCTCTCTCTATGTCTGTCTGTCTGTCTCTCTCTCTCTCTCTGTCTGTCTGTCTGTCTCTCTCTCTCTCTCTGTCTGTCTCTCTCTCTCTCTCCCTTCCCTTCCCTCCCCCTCTCTCTGTGTCTCTCTCTATGTCTGTCTGTCTGTCCGTCTCTCTCTCTCTGTCTGTCTGTCTCTCTCTCTCCCTCTTCCCTCTCTGTCTCTCTCTGGGAGGGATGGATAGCCTAGTGGTCAGAACATTGCGCTGGCAATTTGACGACCTGGGTTCGAGTCCAGTCGAGGAGATTTTTCTCCTGGAGTTAACATCAGTGCTGACTCCACTCTCCCGAAAAGTCCTTCAGATGAGACTTAAAACCGAGGCCCCATGTGCGAACGCACGCAGAACATCTTGCGTACAAGTTAAATCCTGTTCCGCTTTTCGTAAGAGTAGGCCATCGTGTGCCGGTGGGAACAGATGACAATATTTACAAAACTGCATACACACGGGGACCGGATGAAAAAAAGCACATGATTGCTTATTCTGTTATCCTTGATATAAAATATAAATAAATAAATAAATAAATAAATCAATCTCTCCCTCCCTTCCCTTCCTCCCCTCTCTTGTCTTCTTTGTCCTGTCTGCTCTCTCTCTCCCTTCTTCCTCCCCTCTCTCTCTCTCTATGTCTGTCTGTCTCTCTCTCTTCTGTCTGTCTGTCTGTCTCTCTCCCTTCCCTTCCCTCCCCCCTCTCTCTGTGTCTCTCTCTCTGTCTGTCTGTCTCTCTCTCTGTCTGTCTGTCTGTCTCTCTCTCCCTTCCTTCCCTCCCCTCTCTCTGTGTTCTCTCTCTATGTCTGTCTGTCGTCTCTCTGTCTGTCTGCTCTCTCTCTCCCCCTTCCCTCTCTGTCTCTGTCTCTCTCTCTCTCGGGGGGATATAGCCTAGTGGTCAGAACATTGTACTGGCAATTTGACGACCTGGGTTCGAGTCCAGTCGAGGAGATTTTTCTCCTGGAGTTAACATCAGTGCTGACTCCACTCTCCGGAAAGTCCTTCAGATGAGACTTTAAACTGAGGCCCTGTGGCGAACACATGCAGAACATCTTGCGTACACGTTAAATCCTGTTCCGCTTTTGTAAGAGTAGGCCATCGTGTGCCGGTGGAACAGATATTTACAAAACTGCATACACATGGGGACTGGATGTAAAAAAGCACAAGAGTGCTATTCATTATCCTCGATATAAAAGAATAAATCAAATCAAATCAAATCAAATCTCTCTCTCTCTCTCTCTCTCTCCTCTCTCTCTCTCTCTCTCTCTCTCTCTCTCTCTCTCATTCTGCCCACATGTGAACAAACACATCTTTGCATGCTTTGTTCAGTTTTATTTTCAAAGACACTATAAATCATCTGTTTGACTGCAAAGTAAAGTGTTTTCAGAACATTTATACATTTTTTCATATAATCGCTTACGAAAATAAAGATATACTCTTCTGAAATACATATATTTAATCTAGCATCTTGAACATATGTTACAAAAGTGATTATATTTCAACTGCTTTAACATACTAGATATTGATCGCCCCAAATCTAACTCTAGCAGCCAAGTCCTGATTGTTAAGATTCTGACATTATACTCTATATCATTTTTTCCATAGGTTCATTTATTATCACAAACACAATAGATAAAAATTCTGAATAACAAATAATTCCTGTGCAATTGGACACAGGTGTAATAAAGCGAAAATGGGACTTGAAATTTATAAAAAAAAATAATTTTAAAAATCCTGTGTTCCCTGTCACAGGTAATCAAGTATCACATAACATCAATTTTTGATTTGTCAGAAGACTTAGAAAACTCACTGTCTATGACTCTTTTAGCTGTAATGGAAGACACACTAGAGATCAAAAATGGACATGAACACATAATGAATGGATAAGTAAAACAAACGGAAGTCATTGAAGTGTGCCCCGCACTATTTCAGCAATCAAGCCATGACAACGAGCAAAAACGTAATTGGAAAAATAAAAAAAATTAAAATTAAAAAACTAAACGACAGGAATTCTGAAAGAAAGATTCATCATGGAAATGTATCCCAACTAAACTGGCATAAATGTTTCACTGAAATTAAAGACCAGAAAAAGAAAGAAAGAAAAACTTAAAATGGGAGGAATTTTGGTGAAAAGCAAACAGTATTGATATACTTTGTGATGGAACGGGAAAGGGCTTCACGATTTTTAAAAAATATACAATCATTTACATTTCTGATGAAAAAAAAAAGGGAGGGGGGGAGAGGTATGTGACTCAAATGGAAAGATCTTTATAGCTCATCTCCCTTGATGTGATTATTCTTTTAAACTTTCATGAAGATTCATAACAGGATGAACTGGACAGCACACAAATCTATAGAAATCAAAACTGCAAATTTTAAGAGCTTGGCTGAACATCATGTATAACTGGCCAATTCCTTTGTAAATCCATGCTTGCTGATTAATCTATACATGTTACAGAAAAAAAGAGATCACGAATAGATTTCTTAATATCAGCAACAACAACAAAAATATTAATATCGTTTTACAAAAAAAATACAGCAGTAACCACTATTTCCATTCAAAATGTCTATACAATCAGTTCAGAGAATGAAACAAATGCTATTTTTACACATCAACTCTAGATATTTACCAATGGATTTGATCTAGTAAGATTTTGTAAGGTTTGTATATCATCCTCAACCTACACCTTAAATCGTTCATGGTGATTAAAAACAAAATTAAAAATCTGTCTTCCTTCCTTTTCTCCAATGATGAATCATCTTTCTTTTTACACGTTTTTTATTCAATGGCAAAATGTCAATGGCAGTAGTGACTGTAGCAATACGAAGTAAGCAGGACATTCCTGTATTTTCAGTGTCAGTGTCAATTGTTATGTGTGCTTGCAGGACCTTGTGTCCAACACATCAGTGTAGTGAACTCTAATACTGGGGTGCCTTCACAGCAAAATCAAACATTTCCAATTCCACAGTATCACAGTAAATTTCACTTTTGTCTCTGATCCACCTCGGCACATACACTCTTAAAAAAACAACAGTATCATTCAATGAGGTAATATTCATGATTTGCATTAATGTCAAGCTTGCCAAGAGCCAAGGAACTGCATAAAAGTGCACGCACACCGATATAGCACACACACATTCATCTATAGATGCAATTAATTTAACGTATCATCTGACAACCATCAATATGCCATAACCAAAATCACTTGAAATTTACACATTCAGCACAACCACGCAACAACAGAAAATGATATGCAAGAATGATTTCAACCTGCAATATTGTTTCATGATTTACATAAATGTTGGGTTGGTTGTTTTTTCAGCCGCAACTGGTGAAATATTAAAATGCAACTCAAAAGACTGTTTCAATTCAGTGGAGCTGGAATATAGGGGGGTTACTGCACTGCCTGCACCATGTTCAAATTCTGATAGGAAATTGCAATGTCGTATCTTAACAGCAACATTTCTCGTCTTCTTATCCCAACAGACCTGTTCTAGAGGAAAACTAACCCAGGAATACATATGCAATTCTTCCAAAATAATCAGAATATTGATCAAACTTTTGAAAATTATTATATATGAGCATGATGTGAATTGGCAACTCTGGATGAGACATGATTATCATTTGGCACACAACTGCCTATGCTGTTTAATTTTGAATGCATCATCCCTAAATAAAACACAAGACAGAACGGCAGCAATAATATAACCTTTCATATTCTCCAAGGGATATGCTCATATTTCCATTTCAGCATGAAAGCATTAAAAAGATATTTTTTGATAAAGTACAAGATCATGCCACAATCTCAAGAGGCAAAGATACAAAATGCTTGATTATCAGGAATATAGTTTGTAAAAATTTGTGGACTCTGACAGTTAAAGCAAAGGAATTCTCTGGCAGTCATTTTTACCCAGTTAACGGATCACCTGGTCTTCTGGCCAGTCAGCTTCATTCCTTGAGGAAAGTGCCTGAGATTCTTTCACTTTCACCACCAAATAGATTCAGAGTGCAACCCAATAATTATGGCGCTAGATGATTTCACAGAAAACCAAGCAAATCAAAATGATGTAAAAGTGGTATGTCGAACATGCTGATGCAAGAAAAATAATTATAGTATTTACAAAAAAGCTCAAGATTTCCCTCCCTGTAATGTGTCTAAAACAGAGGTTCTGATTCTGTCACCTAAAGGCAGCATCTGCAGTCCCTTAAAGTATCGAAGTTGAATGGCTTGTTAGAATGACTGCAGTACAACACCATTCGCTTGCATTTTATACATTACATTAATCATGTGAATTACCACTACTTCCAATCAACATCTTAATTCCCTGATACCACTGTTTCTATAACAACATTCCACAGTTATTGATTAATGTTTGCAAAAATAGTTCCAACGATCTACTGCCGGATGCAAAACACCCAAATGACTACAAGAGCAGTATTAAGTTAAACTAACAGCAGTCTACTGTATCACTTCCTGTAGCATGGAAAACATGCGTATACTATATAAATAACCACAAAACTATGTTCACATTATGTATCTATGAATACTAAAAAGTTTGGGAAAAAATCATTTTATCACAGTTGCCTGCGTAGTTCAAAAATATGTTGTACCTTACACTAAACCTAAGGCTAGTAAAAGCTTTTAAAAATGCTCAAACACTAAATCAAAATGCATATCTCACATTTCACAAAATCATGAATGCAGAAATTGTGTCTATGAGTGTGTATGTGTGTATGTGTGCGCGCACACGCATGCATGCATGTGCACACCTTTTTTTTTTTCCAATTTATATCAGACTCAGCTGACTTGACAAGAGAAAAAAGTCTGGATTCAACAGAAAGAAAATGCACACCAAAAAGACAAAAATGCCAAATACAAGAGGCATGGAATAAACATTCAACAGCAAACACTCTGGCAAGAAAAAACGAATGTAATCACCAGAAAAATAAGTGCAGAAAGGTTCAAATTCATAAAGTAATCAATGAGCAATTAACAAATAATATTTCAATAAATCAAAAGATAAATGGGTGAAAAAAGAGGCAAAACACCCCTACCCTTTTCCCCCAAACGATTTGAACATTTACATCAAAGAAGGCAAAATATAGCCACGAAGGATTAAATCAACAACATAAATCTAGGAAGAAAATGAAAAGCAAACAATGACTAAAATAAAATTTAAAATAAAAAAGATCTGTTTTCTGCTGATGGCAGTAAACTATAAATGCATAAACTGATGTTAAATCTACAGCCTTGACTAACCACTGCACTTTTTTTTTTTTTTTCCTGTAAACAATACCAAATCCTGAACTGTTTTCAATTCGTGATCTGTTCCTTGCTCTCAACCCCTCACTCCTCAATGTTCCGAATAGATACAGGATTTCCAGGCACTTCACTCCACAACAGGATGCAGAAAATGGAAACGCTTGTAAATGACGCAACTGATAATTCATTACAATGACGACGAAGATTCAAACACCTCACACCACACTTACAGTTTCAGCACAAGCACCAGTATGTCTTCAAGCATGTGTGGACACTTTCCTGACTGATTCAACAGTTTGGTTTTGGTTTTTAAATCAAAACAGCTACTCCTAATCTGTGATGATTTGGCAGCTGATGCACTGACCACCATTATTCCTATTTATAAACTTGGCACCCATACAATATGAACAGTTTTTTTTATCTTCATGTTATAATGCAACCCACTGCTAGCTTTAAAAAAAAAAAAAAATTTAATAAAAAACTTAGAAAATCTTACCTTTAATAAATGTATAACAACACACTTACAATTTTTAACACTGATCACAAAACAGGGGGTGGGTGGAGGGGGTGGATGCACACCTTTGATAAATTGATTCCACACAATTTTGAACTGATCAGAAAAAGGAAAACACACGCACGCACACACACACACACACACACACACACACACACCAGAAACACACACACACACACACACACACACACACACACACACACACACACCAGAAACACACACACACACACACACACACACACACACAAACCTAAACAAAAAGAACATGCTCAACAAACAAACGAATACGGTCAACACTCCTGCAGAGCTTTTCAGAACGGACCCTCGTCTCAGGCCACTGGACACGCACACAGTGACTGGACATGCTAGAAAAACCTGGAATGATCGGTCAGCATGCTGGATGGACAGCAACGGGGGAACCATCAACAGCTCAGCAGCAAGGACCCCGAGGTGTGGCCTGCCTGCATGGAAGGAAGGGAGGCAGGCAGGCAGGCAGGGGATGCTTGTAACGCTGCTTCACACATCCGTGCCTGTCCATGGAGGAGGCCTATGGGTCACCGCTGCCATTACTCATGGTCTGGGACGGTTTGCAGAGCTTCACTGGGTTCCCGATCAGTGCAGACATTCTGAAAACCAGCAACACACCTGTGTTATGGATGGATGGATGGATGGATGGATGGATGGATGGATGGATGGATGGATGGATGGATGGATGGATGGATGGATGGATGGATGGATGGATGTGGGTGGTGGGTGGGTGTGTGTGTGTGTGTGTGTTTTGTTTTTGTTCTTTTCTTTAGATAGATGGCTTGATAAAAGCAAATTGATGCTTATTCAATGTACCATCTGGAAATAAAAATTTAATTTGATTTGATTTGATTTGATTTGATTTGTATGTGTGTGTGTGTGTGCGCGCGTGTGTGCGCGCGCGCGCGCGCGTGCGTGCGTGCGTGCATGCATGCATGTATGTATGTTTGTATGTATGTTTGTATGTATGTATCATGCATGTATGTATGTATGTATGTGTGTGTGTGTGTGTGTGTGTGTGTGTGTGTGTGTGTGTGTGTGTGTGTGTGTGTGTGTGTGTGTGGTGTGTGTGTGTGTGTGTGTGTGTGTGTGTGTGTGTGTGTGTGTGTGTGTGTTGTGTGTGTGTGTGTGTGTGTGTGTGTGTGTGTGTGTGTGTGTGTGTGGTGTGTGTGTGTGTTGTGTGTGTGTGTTTTGTGTGTGTGTTGTGTGTGTTGTGTGTGTGTGTGTGTGTGTGTGTGTGTGTGTGTGTGTGTGTGTGTGTGTGTGGTGTGTGTGGTGTGTGTGTGTGTGTGTGTGTGTGTGTGTTGTGTGTGTGTGTGTGTGTGTGTGTGTGTGTGTGTGTGTGTGTGTGTGTGTGTGTGTGTGTGTGTGTTGTGTTTTGTGTGTGTGTGTGTGTGTGTTGTGTGTGTGTGTGTGTTGTGTGTGTGTGTGTGTGTGTGTGTGTGTGTGTGTGTGTGGTGTGGTGGTGTGTGTGTGTGTGGTGTTGTGTGTGTGTGGTGTGTGTGTGTGTGTGTGTGTGTGTTGTGTGTATGGTTGTTATGTATATAAAACAGGTGGTAAAAATCTTCAAAAAAGCGGACAGGTGTATTTCTGGTTTTTAAAACTTACAGAGGATCTTCCTTCCTCTCTTTTTTTTTTCCTTTCTTTTAATTGCAAGAAATTTTACACACACATTATCCTTTAAAAAATGTGTAGGTTTTTTGTTGTTGTATAAAACAAGGGGCAATACTGAATACCACCCAAAACTTGATCCAGCAAAGGGGTTAGTTTCCCTGAAAAATCAGGGGGAGAGGAGTATCTTGATTAATTTAAACCAGCTAAGAAAAAAAAAAAAAATTAATCTACCTCAACTAACCTTTCACTGTAGAATTTCTCTTTCACTTCCTGCCCAGAGATAACTTTAAAAAAAAAAATAATAATAATAATAATAATACAGACTCTAGGCGTGAATTCATTGAAAACGACTGAATTCATGGCAACATCAATTTTTTTTTTTTTTTTTTTTAATTAATCCTCTTAGTCCCGACCCAGAATTTGCTGGTATTAAATAATTCCCCCCCCCCCCCCCTCCTGAATCCCAAACCGGGATTTGCCAGGATTTACACACAGTACTTTTCCATCACGCAGTGACCTTCAATGATCGCTACCACATGCCAAAACTCTAGCAGGCCAGAGGCACAGAGCCTGCTGTGAGTCTGGAAGTAATTATAGCTGCTGGTATGTACTTAGGAGGAGGAAAAGGCCAGCAAGCATGTGTGCCTGACCTGATTTTGTAATTGAACGCAAAATCTAGGAGCAATTTGTGTTCAGAGAATCCAAATACAAGAGGGTATTAAAGTACACAGCAGAAAGGTTCTTAAAACCACAGAAAAGGTTTTGTTGTTGTTGGGAATATTTGTGTTTGTTTGGGGGGGGAGGGGTGTTCTTTTTAGGATTTTTTTTTTTTGGGGGGGGGATTGTTTTTGGTCTTGGTTTTTTTGGGGGGAGAGGGAATGTGTATGAGTGAATGTAAACATGGGTGGGTGTTTGGGTGTATAAAAGTGTGCAGTGTGTGTGTGTGTGTGTGTGTGTGTGTGTGTGTTGTGTGTGTGTGTGTGTGTGTGTGGTGGTGTGTGTGTGGTGGTGTGTGTGTGTGTGTGTGTACAAAACCTGCATGTTGTGTATGTTTGTTCTGCTTTCTAATGTCTACAAAACTCAATGTTTACTTTCAATGACAGTACACATACTTTAAGAACAGAAAAATAAAAAACAACAACAAACAAAAAAACCACAAACAAACAAGACAGAACAACAACAAAAATTATACTACAGGAATCTTTTTACAAAACTGGAACAACCAAATAAAGAAACAAGCCAATCAAACCAACACTATTTGAAACAAGTTTAAGAGATCTCTTTCCTTTAATATTCCAGAAAATTCATGGCGACTTAAAAAAACTCTTGGAACTGCATCGCAATTCATACCAATGGTGGTTTATGCCACAACGATTTATCTAAACAAAATCAAATCAGGGCATCAGTTATAATCTAAAACATGGTGTGCAACTTCTCAACGTCAGTATTTTATCAAACCACTGCAACTTGCACAAATGAAAAAAAATTAAATATTATACATGTATGTATATATACACTCACACACAACCAAGGAACAAAAGCATCGGCTTGTATTTTATACGATTAAATGCAGGCTCATAGCTTCTAGCCAGCCATGCCTTCTGCTATCTCTAAGCACTCTGGTAAATAAAAGATGCACAGTAAAAAATATCTTTAACGAAAATTGCAATAAATCTGTTGGGAACTAAAATCCAGGAAAACTCCATAAAACTGATTGGGAATGAGTAGAATGGAAACGCAAAATGGTTGAATTAAATCTGACATAAGCTGACAGCATGGGTTTGAATGACTGAGGCGCAATCTGGGAAGACAGTCCATGCACACAAGGGAGCATTACAAACACGGACAAGAACAGTCTGTACTTAAAAACACCTGAAGATGGAAGAATTTGACATACCCCACCCTCCTCCAATTCACATCCCTCTCCTCCTCCTCCTCATGTTCCTTTCTCACACCCACCCAAACACTACAAGACAACATAGTGGGCATGAGTAATTCACAGCTTTCTGTGTGAAAAGTTTCAATGGCTCTCCCCAGGAAAGGCATATCTCTAAGGTATAAAAGTTTGAAATCTCTTTTTATCTGCCTAATTGTGCTTTTGTTGACTAAACTCTCTCATCGCTGTGAGTTTCTTTTAATTTCATATGGGCTAATGTCGTGAATTTCATATGGGCTAATGTCTGCAGCACACCAATTAACAGTTTATCTTTACTTTTGAAAGACTAGTCATAAGATTGAGAAGAGTACCAGCGTGACTAGATCTGAATACCAAACCTCCTGCACCTTAGGCAAAGCCATTCACCTTTCAGCCACAACCAATTCTCGTTACTGTACAGCCTACTGAAAAGCTATATATCTGCCTTACCAGGTATGGTTTGATTTTCAGACTGATATTGCTGCAGACAGCATCCATGGACACTTCCCTGTTTTTTTTCATATGGCATATTATGATACTACACTTACAGATGATAAACTATATGTCTGTACATGTTTCTGTTACAAAATACAAATCACATCTGCTGCATGCAGTATACATTTATCATACACTTGAGAGGAGGTTATCTATCTATGACTGA
Source organism: Stramonita haemastoma (assembly GCA_030674155.1). Lineage (NCBI taxonomy): Eukaryota > Metazoa > Mollusca > Gastropoda > Neogastropoda > Muricidae > Stramonita > Stramonita haemastoma. Next base: position 28,682,825 of record CM060329.1, read on the forward strand.
CGCAAAGTGCCAAACAACGCCCACCCCCACCCCTTCCCCCCCAGGTCTTTCTTATTACTTAGGCCTCCTTTTCATAGAGAGAGAGAGAGAGAGAGAGAGAGAGAGAGAGAGAGAGAGAGAGAGAGAGAGAGAGAGAGAGAGAGAGAGAAGAGGAGAAGAAGAAGACAGACAGACAGACAGACAGACAGACAGACAGACAGACAGACAGACAGACACAACACACACACACACACAACACACACACACACACAACACCACAGAGAGAGAGAGTCAGAGCGAGAGAGACAGAGACAGAGAGAGACAGAGAGAGACGAGCAGAGAGAGAGACAGAGTAAAAGAGACTTAGAAAACATGAGCACATCTTGCAAAAATAAGACCTCAACAGTGTGCTAGAACACAAATATATGCTTGAATAGTAACTACAACATTTCACACCTTACACACACACCACCACCACAACGCACACACACGCACCACACCACACACACACCGCACACACACACACACACACACACACACCACTACCTTCTCCCCCCATCCCCACACAAACTGATTGGATATGCAGATGTATCACTTATCACCACCACACACTACGCTTACAAGACAAGATGTTCACAGTATCACAGACTGAGCATTCCGATTTCATGGATGGACCAAAAACATGCTGATTGGGGTGGCCATCTTATAAACAAAAAAGATTTAATGACCTACAGTACGTCAAGTACAGAAGTTAGGGAGATATTTTTTACATAGTTAAATGCAAATAACACTGATATCTGAGATTCTGATTTATCGGGCAAGATACAGACTTTGGTTACAATATGTTGTTGATATTAATGTTAATAAATAATTGTTTCTATGTCAATCTGTTCTGTGGCATGCATTTCTAGGCAAGAGTAAGCACGGGAATACAATGACAATTTTAATGCTGACAATTATGGTTTCCTAAATAAAACCACCATGACCAACACATGGAATATAATTATTCTTGATGATATACATACATATATAGTGTATATACATACATACATACATACATACATACATACATACATACATACATACATACATACATACATACATACATACATACATACATATATATACACACACAAAGATAATATTCACCAGCCATGTGGTTACATTTTGATTTTCCGTACCATAAACCCATATTGTTACATTCTGAATTTCCATACCATATTGACAAATAATACTCACACAACGAAAACAGTCCCAAACTGATATAAAATGATATGTGTACCACTCACAATAATAATGTAATTTTCCATATTGTTAAAAAATATAAGTAACAATCTTTTATACAATTACAAGGATAGACAACCGCACAATCAAATAACAAACCAATACTCATATAACAGACACAGCAATTTACACACACGCACAAACAAAATCATGATATATACGGGAATCTACCCTTTCTCATCTGATAGCCATATAGATTAAACATACACAGCAATCTACACTTTCTCATCTGATGGCCTTATGAAAATGTAAATATCAATTCCCTCCCAAAAGCCATATACTACAGTGACATCACTGTAATCTTGAATGATTCAGACATACCACAATTGCACAAGAATAAATCTTAAAGAGACTCCCCATCCCTTGCTCCTGTAAATACTACTGCAAGAGAAGCCAGAGGACTTTCAAAGTGTCAAACTTTATCACATTTTAGTATTTTACCCACTTTCCTTTGCTTAAGTTCAAGAAAACTTGAAGCAAAACAATAAACCAAAGCAGAACTGCTAACAGAATTATTCTGTATAACTGGATGATGTATACATGTATATATCATACTGTATGCTACATGGTAAGCTATATCTTTCTCTGCACACAAAGTAAATGCCTACTGAAGTACCTAAGAAGCTATAATGCACTCTTGGCTCCATTTTCTGAAACTTTTGTTTTCAACAGAGTGCGTATGCCATATGTGTGAACCAATGGATGCACATACGGATGAGCAGTATGCACACACACACACACACACACACACACACACACACACACACACACACACACACACACACACACACACACACACACTCCCTTTACAAGCCTACTGAAAACTTTACTTTTTTCAGTGTCAAATCTGTCAAAAGGCATATTACCAGATTTTTGTTTTCAATTTTGCTTTTGTTACTGTTTAGAATTATTGATCATTTACATTCAGAGGATAGCATTCCTTTAACCTTTAAAAAAGGATTATTTTACCTTTCTTGTTATTAGTTTTGTCAAAACAAGATTCCCCATATACTGTCCAAGTACTTTTCTTGAGTACACCAACAACTCCTCCTAAAGGCTACCATACAAGGATCTTTCAAACAGACCCCATCTACAAAACCAGGGCTAAAACTAACAGTATCAATAGGCACACCAGAAGTCTAAACACTGCCATTCTATTTCATCCTTTCTCCAAAACTCTGTACTGTACGCATGCAAAAACACACACAAGCACACATGCAAGCACTCATGCACCCAAACACATAGAAACACCCCTGTGTCCATGTGTGCACCTATGCATATATATGTGCACATACACACGCAGATATGCATGTGTGTGGGGGCACAAGTGCGCACACACACCATGCATACATGCATTTGTGTGTGCACACTCATGCACACACAACACACACACACACACAACACACACACACACAACACACACACACACACACACACACACACACACACACACACACAACACACACACACACCAACACACAACAACACACACACAACACACTTGGAAGGCGTAACTTGGCTAAGTCAATAAAATATATACAATATATATATTATAAATAAAAACTATGCACACAAAAGCTACTCATCCAAATGAAAATCACAGCACACTTTCTTCAACCCTGATCAAAATCTGATTTAAGTAACCCCGGCACTCAAAAAAAAAAAATCCTCTAGCCACACATACACACAGCAGTAATTCCACATGCGCATGCATCTCAAACCAAATCTCTATCTCACTAGAGTCAAGCTCACACACACGACAGCTTTCTGATGACACACGATACATCTTTTTTCTTTCACTACCATCAAGCATACAAGGTAGGTAAGTGCTAGCAGCAGTCAGTCAGTCAAACTGCAACGCCTATCACTAGTACCAAACACTCAGGGTAGCCTCTTGAACAATCCTCACCGGCTAACTAGCTAGATATGTCTCACCAGCATGTTGCAATTCAAAAAATTACAAGCTGAAGTTATTTGGCTTTGAGGGGAATCAAAATATGCGCGCCACTCTTCAAATAAAAAAGAAAAGAAATTCATCCACAAAGCAGATACAAAACACTCTTGGAAACATTCCTTTCAGGGTTTGTTTGTTTTTTTACCAAAAAGATGTACACCTTTCTCTGCACTATTCACCTGGTAAATGTAAAAACATTAATACACACACACACATTCCTTTGTAGGAACACTCAACAAACTGATGCATAACTGAACCAAGCATTTCCTCATTTAAAAAACAAAGAAACATAGCAACAAAAGAAACCAAGCCATCGGTGGATCGGTGGTCTAGGAGGTAAGGCGCCTTGCCTCGAAAGTGAAAAGTCCGAGTCGGAGTGTGCGGTGGTTCGAATCCCATTTGGGCCCAAAACTTTTCCCCCATCCATTACACCATGAGTGGTGGTCTGGGTGCTAGTCTTTTGGATGAGATGATAAACCAAGGTCCCCTGTCTTATATATCATTATTTAGCGCACATAAAAGAATCCACAGCAACAAGGGGGTGTCCCTGGCAAAATTCTGTTGAAAAAAGCCACTCTGATAGGGAAACAAATACAGTTGCAGACAGGGGGGGAAAAAATGGGTAGGCGCTGCACTTGTGGTGTCGCGCTCTCCCCAGGGAGAGCAGCCCAAATTTTACACAGACAAATCTGCTGTGACATAAAGTGGTATAAAATAAAATAAAATAAGTAAAAATAAAAATTATTACATATATACAAACAACTGAATAAAGCGCACAGATCTGTCTTTCAAATATGATTCTGTTGGAGGAACAAAGCACGACCAAAACCACACAGATTATATTCATAAAGGTAAACACTTACAAGGGATTCGGTTTGACAAAAAATTCCACACACACAAAAAAGGAACTAAGTATATCACGTATGACACCTTTGCAGTCAAACTTTGCTTTTCTTGAATACAGGCCAAATCCCTAAGCAAAAAAATTACATACATTTCTTGGTGTCCCAGCAACATCACCACTCCCATCACATAAAGTGCTGCTCAGAGCAGTTTTAATTCTGACATACCGCAGATAATTGATATGTTTTAAAACACAAAAAACGATTTTCAAGGGGCAAGTAGGGGAATAATGAATTTTCTGAAAATGAAAAACTTTTCCAAGAGATAAAACCATGGTGGCAAAACCAAACAGCATGGTTAGACTAAGAGTCAATTCGAGAATGAACTGAAATTGAAAAGCCCTATGTTTTCCACTGTACTTGCGTATCAATTTGTTTTTCTCAATATCGTTGTGTCATCTGCCCCTATATTCCTACATGCATCACATTTGAGAGAATTTTTTTTTTAAATGCTTCCTTGTTTTAACAAAACTTACACACAAATACCTCAGTCATATTAATGACTGACAAGCCAATTCAGATTTATGAAAATATGGAAAACAACAGGTTTTCAAGTTTACCGAAAAGATATTACACCATATACTGATGTAATAAAAAGTAATACATGTGATACCACCTGTCTGAAAATACTGAGAGGAGAAGATAATTATGATTAAGGACTAGTACAAAGATTAAAAAAGAAAAGATTTCTCAGTGTGGGAGGCTTCTGTACAACTGCTCAAGGGGAAAAAAAGAAAAGAAAAAAGAAACAGTCTGCTTCACTATCTATATTTGCAAAACTCATAAAAATTCACACTTGCAAGCAATCTTATTATTCACAATAATACAACTTGATATAAAAATTTTAACAAACATCCTGTTTTATACACTCAACTGACTAAACTTCAGGACAATATAAAATTCTTCCATCACAATTCCTATTTTTGAAAAAAAAATAAATCAGCAAGCAAATTATTAAAAAAAACACAACAACAACAAAAACACAGAGTGATAAAAGATGACAGCAGCTTCAAACCACCACAAGGGGGGGGGGGGGGGGGAGTCTACAAACATGACATGAACCCTTCTGTCTGTGTCTGGTGTATGGGGCTGCAGCACATACCTACCGCCTCTATCTCCATTTCCTTGAGGAGCCAGTCTCACTAGGGCACTGCTCTGAATTTTTCAGACAGCCTGATATGGGAAAGTGGAACCTGGCGGAGCCTAAACATCAAGGTGCATGCTAGGTATCTGTGTGTCATCCATCCCAAAAGCCACAGCTGGCCTAACTCTTCTACAAAAGGCAGATGGGGTTTTAAAAGCACCTCAAGGTGTTCTGCATGGGCTAAAACATACAGATTTTTTTTTTTTAAGTGTTTTGGTCTTCAAACGCTCAGACAGTAATTATCACTGTCTGTAACGAGCAAAAATGTGTTGTGCTGCTCTTAAGCACCTGACAAGTCAATCCCCTTCTGATTCAACACATGTGGAATACCACCTATCTAAACTTGATATGCTTAAGAAAAAAAAAAAAAAACCCTTAGTCAACATCCCAAACAGAGTGCGAAAGTCGGGAATAAAAATGGTAGTCACACCCCCTGCCCTTTAAAAAAAAAAAAAAAAAAAAAAAAATTGTACGAGTTTGCCAGTCCTGTAGATTTTTCACCCTATCAAAAAATCTCTACCAACATTAAAAATAAAGGTCACCAACACACAAGCAGAGCACAGAGAAGCATGTGATCCCATGACAGCTCATAAACTGCCTGCTTTCTTTTCTGTTCTGGTGTCAAGCAGGTTGACGACCTACACTACAGACTGACCGACACCTGCAGTCCTGAGTCAGACCACAACTGAAATACGCTATTGTGTTATACCAGCCACCTCTGTGAAGAGGATGACTCTCTAGTCCAGCTGTGTGGCCCCAGTGTGCTGCTTACTGTATTCACTATCACTTCACTCAGTCACTTTTGGGGAGGGATCAGCCACAGACGATAACTCCCATTTAAAAAAAAAAAATTCCAATTGTCTATCATGTTTCCTAGCATTCTTTTGTTATTCATACTAATATTCCTCAAATTTGATTGATGAATTTTTTTTTTTAATTTTGATTCATCAAAAATACAACAAAAACAGAAGAAACAAAAAAAAGAAAGAACCCTCCTTCCCATCCACCACTCCGGTACACCCCCCCCCCCCCCCCCCCCCCCCAACAAAAAAAAAAGAAAATCTTTTACAACAAAGGCAAACTAACAATTTTCTCTTCACTGCCTACATGTTGTCCAAGACCATTATAATCCATACAAAACAAAACAACACACACACACACACACACACACACACACACACACACACACACACACACACACACACACACACACACACACACACACAACCATTTCATACAGAACCTTTTTTCACACAACAACTACAGTCCAGTACAAAACCAAAAAAAACAGAAAAAACTCCATCCAGTGGAATGTTCAACCACAGCTACAGTTCTTGCACCACCCACCACCACCACCACCACCACCATTATCACAACCACACAAAGCAGCAGATCACAGGATGCCATATTGGGGTTTGTTTCAATAAAGTCAAGTCTCCCGATCCCACAGGATGATTGAGGCAGAGTAACATGATGAGGAGTAGGGGGGGCTGTGTGGAAGTAATGCTGTACACACAGCAGTGGCAGCAGCAGCAGCAGCAGCAGCAGCAACAGGAGGAGGTTGTTCAGGAAAAGTCAAAGCAGGTACAGGACTGTGAGGTAAGGGTCCGCTGCGCCATCACATGCTGCCAGACACACAGACAGACAGAGCAACCCTGCGTGATGCGCTACCGCCGCCACTGCTACTACTACTCGTCTCTCTATGTCTCCCTTAGTTGTCAACACTTCTACCCCCTTTTTGTGTACATGTGTGTGTGTGTGTGTGTGTGTGTGTGTGTATGAATGCATGTCCTTCTCTGAGGAAGAAATGTATCGTCAGATGGTCCACATTCCACATTTCCTGTATGTAACCCTGATATGGGATATATTCTGTAAGACTGACATAAGTCTTGACGCAAGAGTAATGTCATGGGCAAGCAGAGAGCAAAATCAGAGGTCACTTGCTTTAGAACAGGTCACGGGTCTCCCTCAAAAATTGACTTAAAAAGAAATGGAGTACCCTTTAGACTGATGACATTATGTGGCTCATGAAGTAAAGAAAGAAAACTAAACACAGCCCAGATAAGATAAAATTCAGGATTTTATTTCTTGATTCTAGGAGGGGGGAAATACCTGAGGTAGAGTTTGTAACTATCAGCAAAACTTAAGTGATCAAAATGGATCTTGCTGAAGCGATATCATCCTTTCGTTTAATAATGATAATGTTGTCTTTGGTGTTACTCATCATCACATGTGATACATCAGACATGGAGAAAGCAGTGACATAAACAGTAAAAATAAGAACCAGAAACAGACCATATGGATAATAAGTGTAGTTTTTAAAAATATATTAACATGATGGAGGTAACTTACAATTACACCCTTTCCATATGTCATCATTATACAATGTTCTAAGGCAAGAATTATAAAGGGAAAACATGAGGAAGGGGGCCTCTGTGTGTGTGTGTGTGTGTGTGTGTGTGTGTGTGTGTGTGTGTGTGTGTGTGTGTGTGTGTGTGTGTGTGTGTGTGTGTGTGTGTGCGTGTGTGTGCCCATCTGCACATGTGTGCATGGTATGTGTGAGTGAATGTATTCACATCTTTTAGGCAAATGATAAAAAATGTGTTATATGCAGGGGGGGGGTGTGTGTGTGTGTGTGTGTGTGTGTGTGTGTGTGTGTGTGTGTGTGTGTGTGTGTGTGTGTGTGTGTGTGTGTGGTGTTTTGTCACTCAAGTAGAGCAGAGCATGGGAGCATGCATGAGCAGGTTTTTTGAAAATATGTTTATGCAATATGATCATGTGTGTGCACAACTAGTTCACAACAGGCTAACATCAACAAGTACATTTCTTAACATGTTACTGAGTCGGTGACATTTTTATCACTTTTTTTTTAAAGCTTATCAGCAAAGGTGTCTGTGACTGATACACAAAGTCTCTCACTGCCATCCATGTGTCTTCAATGGGAAATTTGCAATATTCCTTAAAATAACAATCCATAACAGAATATTCATTCTCAAGCACAAAAAGCTACATCCCATCACAGCAATATTAGTACATCATCATAAGCTATCAAGACAATAAAAGCTACAATATCAGAAGCCATCAGCCAACACAATAACTGAGGTATCACATGAAGAAGTGTGCTGAAGCCAGGGGTAGACACAATCACTACAGACAGTACAGTCTCATAGAAAATGTGCTGAAGACACACACTTTAGCCACACAATACACACTCCACAGACACACCTGCAGTAAAGAAAGCCAAAGGCCATTCAAAGATTGTCTGAAGATATTCCAAGCAATTAAAAGGACATGTGTTTGCAATCACTGTTTTAGTTTGCCAACACAAACGGTGAATCTATCATTCAACATAGTTGTTGTGAATTTCAGACATGTCCGCACACAATTAAAATTACCTGAGTAACTGAATGACAGCCACTCTCTCTTCTGTTCATCCCTTCTGCATGCATGCAGTCGTGTTCTTGCTTATTAAGGTTACGTACTTTTGTTGAGGAGGATTGAATTCGGATTTGCTCCTTTTTGTTCATATAGTTTCTTTTCAGACAAGTCTGAATGACTGTGCTGACAACAATCAATGTATACACATTTCAAAATTGCTCCCACTATCTACAAAACTGATCAAAACCATCATTCATCCCCATGCACTATGGAGAAAAGTATCAGCACTACCACTGATATCACTATTTAGTGGAAGGACGTTAAACTGAAGAACTATCAGCACTACCAAGGCCTTGCACATGGCTAAAAGATTCAAAGCCCACAGACCTTTGTGCAAATCCGAACACCTATGCATACAGCTTTGTGCATTTCCACCTCATATCATGCATTAAGTGTGAACTCCAAACAAACAGCAACACAACATGCAGAGGAGACAACAGAGGTAGCATAGATAAGGAATAACTTCAAAACTGCCCAAAATACACAGGTACAAACAAAGTATGCAGGTATTCACGAGTCACACCAGAGTCCCAAAAATGTGAAATGCTATCAATCTATGTGATAGATAATCCAGGATGCTGGAATAAGCACCCAAACCACTACTAGACATTGATTATCTTTCCTACCCCACCCCCCACCCCCACCCCCTATGTAAAAATCCAAAAGGGAATACAGAAAAACAAAATACTAGGGGGCAAGCCTTTAAGACCAACAGCAAGGCAGGAGTTGGATAACAAACAAACACACACACACACACACACACACACACACACACACACACACACACACACACACACACACACACACACACACACACAAAGAGAAAGGGGGTGATCCAATCATTCTTGACACTTTTGACATAGGATTTCATAGATCTTAACTGACTCTGAAGACATTTTCACTCAACAGGTTCCGGCTATCATAATTCTTGATTTATTCTTTCAATTTTCACAGCTCTTCTCTTTCTTGGCATATGAAATGTACCTCTGTGTGTGTGTGAGTGTGAGTGTGAGTGTGTGTGTGTGTGTGTGTGTGTGTGTGTGTGTGTGTGTGTGTGTGTGGGTGGTGTGTGTGCGCGTGTGGGTGGGTGTGTGCAGCGTGTGTGTGTGTGCATGTGCATGCATGTGCGTGCGTGTGCCTGTGTGGGTGTGATGCTCGCAAGTGTGTGCGTCCATGCATGCCTGTATATGTGTCTGTAGATGAATGTTCAAATGTTTATGCCTGCTGTTGCCACTGCTGTTGTGATTATATGCTTGTTTAAAGTGAAAAGGCTGTTAACAAACCAATGCAAGCATTCAGGCAGGTAATCAAGAACAGTCATTGCATCAAGCTGCAGGGTAACCAACCATCCTCAGAAAACAAAGACAAACATCCTCAGAAAACAAAGACAAACATCCTCAGAAAACAAAGACAAACAACCTCAGAAAACAAAGACAAACATCCTCAGAAAACAAAGACAAACATCCTCAGAAAACAAAGACAAACATCCTCAGAAAACAAAAACAAACAACCTCAGAAAACAAAGACAAACACCCTCAGAAAACAAAGACAAACACCCTCAGAAAACAAAGACAAACATCCTCAGAAAACAAAGACAAACATCCTCAGAAAACAAAAACAAACATCCTCAGAAAACAAAGACAAACACCCTCAGAAAACAAAAACAAACATCCTCAGAAAACAAAGACAAACAACCTCAGAAAACAAAAACACCCTCAGAAAACAAAGCCAAACATCCTCAGAAAACAAAGACAAACACCCTCAGAAAACAAAAGCAAACACCCTCAGAAAACAAAGACAAACATCCTCAGAAAACAAAAACAACCAACCTCAGAAAACAGAGACAAACAACTAAACAACCGTTCACATGTCGAAGTAACCACATGGTTTTCACCACCATCAACCAAAAAACACAAAAGGAGAGCTTCAAAACCCTAAAAATTCACATTTTTCAAACCATCCACTGTTCATAAAGGAATGCTTCAACTAGAAGATGCCAATTGAAGAATTCCTTTGTTTTTAGTTTTGTTCAAGATATAGAAATGCACACTCCTGTCAACTCCATGTAAGTAGTGTGATGTGAATGGATCCAGTGATTACCCCCCCCCCCCCCCCCCCCCCCCCCCCTTGATTTTTCCTAATGGCCTTGACAGAAAAACAGCTCAACAAAACAGCAAAGAAATGTGATTTTTCTTCGAGTAAAAAAAAAAACCCAACAGATGTTATTTCAACTCCACAAGTCTATAATTTCATGTAGCCTCTGAAAGTTTTCATTCTTTTCCTCATCTTTTTTTCTCATCAAATGGATCGTGACACTGAGCAGTTAAGTGTAGGCTTGGCTTACCTCAATAAAGCAAAGAAAGCTGATCTTGCCAGTGTGAGGCTTCTTTGTGGTGAAATGTATTATCAGATATATGGGGAGGGGGGGGAAAAAGCCTCACTCAGGAGCATGCCAAAAGGCTCTCCATAAATAACGGTTACAGAGCTTCATTAATTAAATCAAAGTACCAGCAGAAAACTTAACATCATGCTCCTAAGTTGGCCTAACTCAATCCATTTCATCTCCAGTCTGTCGTAGCCAATCCTTGCAGCTAACCACCAATTAGATCTGATCATTTTACCTTCTGCAGAATCTGTGATGGCTACTTCCACTCAGAACTGCGACACTGACTCAGTTTAGATCTGATCATTTTACCTTCTGCAGAATCTGTGATGGCTACTTCCACTCAGAACTGCGACACTGACTCAGTTTAGATCTGATCATTTTACCTTCTGCAGAATCTGTGATGGCTACTTCCACTTAGAACTACCGACACTGACTCAATTCATCTTTTAGCCAAACTGATGTCACAGTTCTGAGATAAAGAGTTGACAGTTTGTGAACAGTAGCTGCAGCTGAATCTGTATCAAACTATCTTGCAGTAGCTGCAGCTGATTCTGTATCAAACTATCTTGCAGTAGCTGCAGCTGATTCTGTATCAAACTATCTTGCAGTAGCTGCAGCTGATTCTGTATCAGACTATCTTGCAGTAGCTGCAGCTGATTCTGTATCAAACTATCTTGCAGTAGCTGCAGCTGATTCTGTATCAAACTATCTTTCAGTAGCTGCAGCTGATTCTGTATCAAACTATCTTGCAGTAGCTGCAGCTGATTCTGTATCAGACTATCTTGCAGTAGCTGCAGCTGATTCTGTATCAGACTATCTTGCAGTAGCTGCAGCTGATTCTGTATCAGACTATCTTGCAGTAGCTGCAGCTGATTCTGTATCAGACTATCTTGCAGTAGCTGCAGCTGATTCTGTATCAGACTATCTTGTCATTTATCAATAAACCAGCTATCCAAATACTGGGCAGGAGCATCAGTCAGCTCTGAATCAAGCCACAAGATGAATGAAGTCTATCAGAAGTATCAAAAAAAGTTACCTCTGTGTCAGCTCCAGACCTCTCATTTTAAATGCAAGCAAAACACATACACAATGCTTCCATGCCCTACAAATTTCAAGACAAGAAAAGAAAAGCTGCAGTGTGCCATGACAAATCATGCTGCTAACCACGAACTCAATCTGTATAACCAAAAAGACATAAAGTCAAAATGGAGTTTGTAATATGACTGCTTTAGTAGACTGCAAAAAAATATAGTTATTGTCTAAGTAGGCAACCCATAAATTTTTTTTTTTTTTTTGATTTTGAGTTAGTCTACATGCAGAACGTTGAGTTTTCAACTTTTTTTTTAAAAGCATTTGAAACACCAACAGAATGTTACCCACTTTCTCTCTTCTTCCACACTCTTCTTCTTGTCATCTATTTTATTCATTACCAGCGTGTTTCCCATGAATCCTGAAATAATTTGAAAACAGATGACATAACTTATTGTGTCTTCCAAACAACACACTAATCACAGCAGTTGTTCATGCGTTCCAAAAGTCTCCTTTTCAAATGATTTGAAATGAAGGTCTAAGTCACTACAGCAGTTGTACTTACACTACATTGACATCAACTGATTTAGAACTGTTCTCTTTACAGCTCGACTGTAATGTTCACTCTTAACTGTCGTTTCAACAAAATAACAACAAAAAACAAACACAGTTTTAAAAAATATATCAAAAACTTTTACTTTCCAGATTTTTAAATGAAACAGCAGCTGGTAAAACACTGGACTGTCAAATTCACGGTAATCCCACAGCAAATAATGAACAAATGACATTGAAATAAAACATTCATGGGTTGATGATGAAACAACAGCTACAACAGCACACAGGAAAACTGCTGTGCAAAGCCATATCCACAACTTGGAACAGTTCAAAGTTATGAAATAACAATCAACAAGCAATAACAACAATAACAATAACACCCCCTCAGCTGGCATACCCCAGACGATGCAGGAGAACACTCAAAATAAAATCCTTTCCTGCCACATATCATGTCAAAAAGGACAGCTGAGATGTGCGTCACATTTTGTGCAAAACTTTTCTCAAAACAGCAATCATAATGCAGAACTAGCCAAACTTGGAAAATCAGCCTTGTCATAACATTCTACAACATCACACAGCAAGGTGTTTAATTAATGATGGAGTAAAGTTATGCTTACTTTTCAAATATACATTCCTGATTGTTAACAAAAATACAAATAAAATAAAGAAAAAAATATGTCAGAAAATGAATGAATGAACAAATGACTGAAGTGAATGAATAAACCACTTGGTAAACAAAAGATAAAAAAGTAACTGAACACCATATAATCAACATGATCAACTATCATATGTAACCTGACAATGTAGCCAGTTGAACAACATGCAAAAACTATTGATATTTTTCCACGACTTCATGTAACAATTGAGTATAGAAAGATGTGCTTTACAGAAAGGGGGAAAAAAATCTCTTATTCATATGCCATTCCATACTATTATTGAATCCCTTGCTCTATATGTGAAATGAGTGGGCAAGTAAGTGAGAGAGTGATAAAGTGGTGTGTGTGTGTGTGTGTGTGTGTGTCACAGTGTGTGTGTGTGTGTGTGTGTGTGTGTGTGTGTGTGTGTGTGTGTGTGTGTGTGTGTGTGTGTGTGTGTGTATGACTGTGCGCGCCTGCATGTATCCTTGCATGCCTATGCCTGTGTGTATGCACACGCTGTGTGTGTGTGTGTGTGTGGTGTGTGTGTGTGTGTGTGTGTGTGTGTGTGTGTGTGTGTGTGTGTGTGTATGTGTGTGTGTGTGTGTGTGTGTGTGTGTGTTGGCAGGGAAAAGGAATCAAAAGGAGCAAGATTCAGAAAGGAAAGGGTCCAATCATGTTATTTATAGCCCCGCTGACCACAGAGACCATATCGGGGCTGAAGGAAAAAGTCAACCAGCCACATGGCTCTGATAAAACCTAAATAAATGCCGGCAAAAAGGTACAGAAAAGGAGAAATGGAAACATCATTGTGACCATGGCACATGTAAATTCTGAGCAATGTATATCAAATAACATCAAAGGCAAAATGCTACTTCACAAAAAAAAAAACACAAAAAAACCCAAGAGATTCAAAACAATAATGAACACTAAAATTTGAAGTAATACAATGCATAAGCACAGAGTGAAAACAAAGTCAGAAAATATTTTTGCTTCTCTCACACTCATGCTTTTTCTCTTCTTTTTTCTCCAACATATAAACTCTGACCAACTTGTAAAGTGGAAACAACACAATAGTCACACAACCAAACAATAATGAAGTCACAGTATATTCAAGTCTACATTGCTCACATTAGATGATGAAAGAATAACTGTATGAAGAACTCCTTCAAGCCAAAAACTATATATGCCAAAGACAATAACAACAAAGACAACATCACAAAGTCTGCACAGAGATAACCACACAATAGTGATCTTGCTTTGATCCAAAATATCAATATGTATGCAACCCTCCACAAAATCATTTGCTCTGAAAAACATCGCATAATGCTGCCAATTTGTGTGTGTGTGTGTGTGTGTGTGTGTGTGTGTGTATTATATATATATCATATAATATATATCATTATATATATATATATCATATATATATACATATTATATTCATATACAACACACACACACACACACACACACACACACACACACACACACACACACACACACACACACACAATGTATATCCAACACAAGATCCCTTGATACCAAAAAATGATATACACGATATCACAATAACTTAAATGGATATCTTCACTGTCAAGGGGAAAATCTTTCCTCTCTTCTTCCTTTAAAGATAAAAAAACGAGAGAAAGAAAAATATGTTTAGAATATAGACAAAAGCTTCCTTATCCTAAAGTGAATGCAAAAGATGAAGCAACCATCACAAAAAAGGTATACTCTCACTTTCACGTTTCTCTTCCATCTGTTTCATAACATCTCGCAATACAGGAAAAACACCAGACAGGGACCTCACACAAACATCTAGATCTACTGAAAAAGACACTTTGCTGCCCTCCCAGAGCAAAAAATTTTTTTACAATCAAAAACTAAGCCTTTATTTTCTTAATCAAACTCGCAGAGGGCTGTGTCAATGCCAGTGACTGTTATTCCATCATGTTTCACTGTGAAACATAATGCAGGAGTAAATTTGTGGCGTTCCTACGCCTAAGGGATAAAAAAAAAAAAAACTATTGGCTTTTAAAAGCTCGACAAAAAAATGCAGTTTCTGATAAAAAGGGAGAGACAGCAAATGTACACAAAGAAGAAGACTAAGAGATGTTGATACGCAATTGCTTTTTTATCTCATGACATGATGACAAACACACATAGAACTCCAAAACCAAAACTGATTTATTTGTTTGAATTGTTCTGTAAACTGTGCTGATGATTCTATTTTTGTAATTTTTTTTTCTACCTAGAATGCAATTTTGTGCATGTATGACCACCACCACCAAAAAACCTTGCATACAGTGTTGATTCTTTTTTTTTCACCTTCACATATATTTTTCATCTGTGATTTAACTCAAAAAAGTTCATTTTCCTTTCCCTTTTTTTTCCTCAAAAGACAAACTGTAAAACACAACAGAACACGACACAATATGTGTAATCAAAAAAAACCAAATCTCTCCTGAATGGAACCAGATTCCTTCAGTCTGGAAGAAAGATGGAGCCACACTATGCTAATAAATGTACATAAAGAAGACAGAAAGTGTTTTAACTCACCACCGGTTTTTCACGATGTGTGTTGACTGCTGGTACATCTAAAGCCAAAAACTCCACCCTACAGCCATAGGCTACCGGAGTTAACTTTATCACCGTATGTAGAGGTACCTTCAGATACGGTAGGTCGTCTGAAACAATCAACAGCTCAGTTTGAGGCAATGGGTAACAAAAACAGAATAAATTGGGATGAATGCAGTTCACATACAGCTCAATAATGCCCCATTTTCCTCAAATCTCATGAAAATGTGATCTCAATAAATTTCTACTCATAATCTTCATAGTTGGGGGAGGGGGGGGGGTGTTACAAAAATTATTCACCATTTATATGAAACTACATACTCACAGTGTGACATTTACAGTTGTTGTAAAAACTAAACCTTTACTTGACTCGACTTTTTTGGGCAAGAGAGGAGAAAGGTTACATAACATTTCTCGTTTCTGATGTAAAAACACAGCGAAATCTTAACCAACAAGGAAACTGTTCAAAAACTTGTTTCTACAAGATGATGAATGAAGTGTAAAATGCTCCAATATGAAACAAGTGATGGTGTTCACACCATAGCCTAGCTGTAAGTGTTCACACTTGGCAACACAGGTACACTCACTACAACCATCCACCAGCCTTAATTAAAATCCATAGTAACAAACTGAATGGCATTCACAGCCTTGAAAATGTACTTCAAATCCTCCAGTTAATACAAGAAAACTTTAATCCAGATACACAGCAAAACTATTAATATGTGATTGAACAAGAAAAAAAATCCAAGAACCACACACATAATTATGTATTCTCAGAGCAGTAATATATGTAAATTTCAATCATTATGCTACAACTGCAACATCTTTGCTTATGAACAATAATAGAGTTGTATGTAACCACAGATATCAAAAATATCTTGTTTGAATCAATCTTTATGTACAATAGTAAAAATTGAAATATTTTACAAAAGCTTTCTCATACAAGGATAGAGAGTCATCATCACCCCCATCATCACCTTTATATAATTATGAAATATCCCTCAATGTGAACAGAAAAATCAAAGAACAAAGCTACTGAGGAAAAAGGGCGTAATAGAAATCTTCAAATCAGATAGACCATAGATCCTCATTCAAGTCACTTTACAAAAGAAAACCCACATACGGAGTACATGCCGTCAACACAGAACTTGATGATCAACAGCAAACTTTTGTCAGTACAGCCAATCTGCTATAGATACAAAGCCTGAGGGTATACCAGAAGCGAGAAGAAAAACTCAAAAGAAAGAAAAAAAACAGTCAACACTGTCTACGCCCTCTGAGGTTAATTTGAAAAAAGTAAAGACATGTGCCCAGTAGGATTATTGTTACTGTGGAAAATAATACAGCAAGCGACTGCAACAAGCTCAGGACTCATGTACATGTCTGCCAGGTATTAGGACTACATACAGGTGATAGTAAAGGCATATGTATGCATGAACAGCAGGAAAGAGGGTAGACTGAAAGCCTTTTGCATAGGTTAGTTTTTGATAATTCAGGGTCTAATACAAATATATGTAGTCAGACCCACACGATGGAAGATAACAGCCAAAGACAAGCACTACCTCTATCTCTCAAAAATTACCGTCATCACCATCATCGTCATATTTCTCTCTCCTTTGTTACAAAAGACTTCCTACTCTCTGTGATAAGACAACCCCACTACACTCTATGTCAACTCTTGATACAGTGTAATATTGACAAACTTCCAAGCAATTCTCAAACCCTAACCCCCAAAAAATGAACAAAAAAAGAAAAAAAATCAACAACACCCCTTCTCTCCACCCCCACCCCCCAAAAAATAATAATAATAGTAATAAAAATAACAAAAACAAAATACAACAAACCAAAACTAGTAGATTTACGCTGACGAAATAAAAACTGACAAGCTTTCAGTTACCCAAATTAACACACTACAAGCATAAATGCTCGAGTAAACATAAGCTGAGTAAAGCATAAATGCTCAAGTAAAGCATAAATGCTCAAGTAAAGCAAAATGCTCAAGTAAGCATAAATCTCAACTGTTATGTTCAGTCGTGAGGTTAATATTTCACAAATCAGACACCTAAACGCCTCATTCTACCCAACCACACAGAGGCCAGCACAACACTACTGAACCTGTATACAGAGTACACAAAACGTACATACATACAAGAGGACCAAACACAGATCTACCAAAAATGAATCCAGGATAGAGAATGGAAGATAGGACAACAACAAACACACACACACACACACACACACACACACACACACACACACACACACACACACACACACACACACAACTCCTCAGAGGTCCTAACCCCAGTTAAGAACTCACAAGGGCATTCGCAATAAATTTTTTATAAAAGACAGGGAGAAGGCAGACTGTCAATATGAATAACAGATACAAGTTTTCTGCAGTCTCTGGTTTCATGAATAAAGGTTGTTTTTTTCTCTGTTCTTCAAATTTGAAACTTCACAGTAAAAATCCCTGAACGTCAAATCCAAATAACTTCTCCACTACAACCAAAGAAACTACAGAGACTAGGAAACTAATTCTCATACAATGGAGAAATTTCATCTACCTGTATGTTGAGCAAAAAAATGACCTTTGGAGAGAGATGGATCTTAGCCTAATTTATAAATGTTTCAAGAACTGTTTTTCACTGCTTTTTCTGGACAGTCCAACTGTCTTCTTTTGATGTGTCTTTGGCAGTGCAATCATTAAGGGCTGGATGAAAAAAAAGTATGTGAATGGGTATCTGTAAACCTTGACAAATAAGATTCATTCATTAAAAAAATATTTTAAAAATCATTCATTCATTCATTCCTATCTTTGAAGTGCACACATTTTGATTTACTACCCAACCCAAGCATTTAGCAACCAAAACAGCTTTTGAGAAGACAAGGCTGCCTTTTAACTTGTCGGGAAGGGGAGGAGGGGGGTTCTAGTTTTGAAGTATTCTATTTTGTTCAACAACAAATCTTAAATATGACTAAGAGCTTGTCTTCCTCAGCATAAAATCAACATGACCCAAGGTATCATTATGCATAACCAGCAGTACAATGGTTCTCTGACTCGCAGCTTACTTTTGGTTTTAGGCACCACTGTGCAGAAGCTCTTTCCAAGACCTTAACCTTCCAGTTTCGTGTTCAAAATAATTGGGTGTTTCCATCTACACTTGACCTGGCTTCAGACTGGTATATTATTGGAATATTTTTTACACAACTCAGTTAACTGCACTGATTTACTTTCGCAAGGGAAAGTAAAAGTACTAAGACTAAGAGTTTTATTGGTTTGAAATATAAATATTAAATTATATGCATTTTTTATTAATATGTCAATAAGTAAGAACTTAAATACCAAGCACTAAAAACAATCAGAAACACACCAAAACAAAACAGCAGGAGAGACATACAAGGAAAACAGGTGAAGGATCATTCCTTAATTCAATGAATAGCCTATACAATGAATTTTATCGATACCTCTATCCTCTATTCCTAAATTTCATGCACTATCTGCCTCACTTCAACACTTACATGATATAAGAAACATGGACAACAACATTTGCTGCAGGAAATCCAATCTGCTTCCCTCTATAAAATTTGTAAAAACATCTATAGCCCAGGGGTGAAAAAGGAATCTTCTGATTCCACTAATATCTGTTACTATGAAGATTTTAAGTACACAGTCTACCATGAAGATTTCAAGTACACTGTCTAAATTCATCACAGCAACATCTAGTCACACTGAAAATTCCAAGGACAGAAATGATTAAATTCAAATGATGCAAGTCCTTACTGGTAAAAACAGGGACTGAAGTTCAACACCATACTTCAGGGATATAGCCTAGGAAAAGTATACTTATCTAACCAGCCTACTGATACCTGACCCACATTTTGAGACATAATATTGTATTTATTGCATTGCATTGTTTTATATATTGTGTACCACCACAGCAGATTTATGTGTGTGAAATTTAGGCTGCTCTCCCCAGGGAGAGCACATCGCCACAAGAGCAGTGCCACCCTTTTTTTTTTTCCTGTCTGCGTATGTATTTGGTTTCCTATCAAAGTGGTTTTCTTTCAACAGAATTTTGCCAGGGACAACTCTCTTGTTGCCATAGGTTCTTTTATGTCCACTACATGAGTATTGTACACAGGACCTTGGTTTATCATCCATCTGAAAAGACTAGCACCCAGACCACCACTCGTGGTCTAGTGGATGGGGAAAGAGTTTCGGGCACAAATGGGGATTGAACCACCACGAACTTGAAACCCGGATTTTTTGCTTTCTGGGCAGGTGCATTACCTCTAGACCTCTGATCCACTGCACACTGCAGTCGAAACACCACATCCAAAATTGCTAAAATTTGGCTACAGTCACACCAGACTGGTTTTATATATTACAGCCCTTTTCAAAAGCAAATCTTTACCTGTCACTGACAGCAGACCAACAAACAGCAATTCATAAAAAAAAACTATCAACAGTCAATTGCACAGATAAAAGAATACCACACTAGATTCTAAATGCTACCTAACACTAACAAGTTTTCGTTTACCAACAAAATCTTGAAGCAGCAATGGGTTGACCATCTCACTTATGAAAAGCTATGTGTTTAGAGTATTTCCAAAGGGAACTTTTGTATTAGAGTACTCCCTAGAGTTTCAAGCAATGTCTGATTCTGAGGATCCCATCCATGGAGAAACATTACTGTCACTAGCTGCGGTCCTAACCCTTACACTTACAAAGGACCTAACAATGAAACTGAGGTGTGCATTTGCCCACCATGGGTGGTGTCATGTCCGAAAGGGGGCAACCCCATAACACCTCTGGATGTTAGCCTATCCTATTATAGCTCATAGGGGGGAAAAAATCACAAGAAAAAGATGGAAAGCTCATGATGCTATGAATTAAAGTTTTATTCTGCTACAACACTCGTTATCCACACAAAAGCGGGACTGCTATCAAAACACTATTTTAGTAAAATGGGTCACATCAGTCAAATACCTGTATGCTATCTGCACACAGGTACAGAACTTGATCAATCATAGTCTATACAGTATGAAATTTATAATCAAACACTATACAGAATGAAATTATACTCTCTGCATTTTGTATGATAAATGGTAAGGTGTAACATACTATACAAATATAAAAACCTCCTGCACAAACAGAAACACACAAAAAAACATGGCACACACTAACACACACACACACACACACACACACACACACACACACACACACACACACACACACACACACACACACACACACACACACACATTCCATCATGCACAACTAGTTCAATATATTTTTCATTCATAAAGTTGAAATCAATAAGTGCAAAGACAGTTCATGATTCAAGTAGGCAAAGAAATACTACTTGATTTTTCAAAGTTTAAACCCCTTTAAGTTAACTGTTAATTTTTAGACTCTGTCAAAAAGACACCACAATACACAAAAGTAATCAATGAAAGAGACAAACATAAAATGATACATCCACTGTATGTCACTTCTTCCATAAATCAAAGAGTAAAGGGCGAAAAAACTGACAAGATGTAGACTGTACTCAAGACGCTAAAAACTACCTTTCTGGAACAGATCTTCCATTCACTGGATTGTCATGAATTGTGCAAAGTGTGCAGTCACACCACAGCCACAATTTTCCTCTTGCACTGTACAGGATATTCATTCAGAAACAAAAACAATTAAAACAAAAATCACTTCAAACTGGCAACAGCATTAATTTCAAAACAAAGGCTGCTGTCTTACAACAAATAAAACACATTTTCAAAAAGCGTCAAATGATGTTGTAGCTTGATAAAGAAAAAGAAAAGAGGAAAGAAGGGGAAAAAAAAAGAAATAAAACAAAAAACCCTTTCTCTTGCTGACAGTGTGCTTCATTTGTCATCATGACAAATTTCCACTTGATGAGTGTCTCTTCACACCTTTCACATCACAGGTTTCAGATCTTTTCCAATTACTACAATAGGACTTTCAAGGGAGCTCTCCTTCAGTTTTGCTGCATCATAGTCCAGAACTGCTTCCCTACATACCTCGATAAAACTGATTATCTTACTTAATCTGATCTTTAAAAAAAAAAAAAAATTTTAGTTTTGCCAGAACTGACAAGATGTTAAGCTGTCCAACTTGCAATCTTGTAATGTGACCATGTTACCCTTTCCTCCTCTGACAGTATTATATGTGTCTGTGAGCATGAGACTTCTGTGAAGTAAAACTGATGACAAGGAATGACAGTGGATCAGACAGACAAACTCCCTCCCCACAGTGCCTACACACCCATGTCCCCTTAATTAAAAAAGTAATAATAATAAAAGTGCTACACACCCATGTCCCCTTTATCTAAAAAAATAAATAAATAAAAGTGCCTACACACCATCCTAAAAAAAATAAGCCTACAACCCATGTCCCCTTAAAAAAATAAAATAAAATGCCTACACACCCATGTCCCCTTAAAGAAAATAAATAAAAGTGCCTACACACCCATGTCCCCTTAAAGAAAATAAATAAATAAAAGTGCCTACACACCCATATCCCCTTCATAAAAACAAACAAACAAACAAACAAAAACCAAAATAAAACCTTTGAAAAGAAGAAAAACAATAACCACAAAGCTGATAATAACAAAAAATCTGAAATGAATATTGCTCTTAGTATTGCAGCAAACAAAGCTTATTTACATTCTAACAAAACCAGAAACTTAAAAGCACAAGAACAAAAGCATGACTGGAAAATGCCAACATAACAAAAACAAACAAAAAATCCAGAGATTAATTTATCTATTCTGAAAACAGATGGTTAGATTAATTAAGTTTAAAAAGCTCATCAAAAGAACGCAATACCATATTCCCCGCAACTAATCAGAATGGACACATGCAATAATCCTTTCTTTATGATCGGTTAAACCCCTCCACAGATATTCAATGGAAGACCTAGGCTTTGTGATCTGTGGAAGTAAAAATCTTCTACTGTTAGTAATGTACAAGCAAAAGGCTGACAGAGTTCCCTCCATGTTTCAGGTAAGTGGGATCCAAGTTTAGGGCAAGAGTCTAAGTGGG
>CM060329.1:28708275-28740775 GCA_030674155.1 Stramonita haemastoma
CAGCAATATCTCATAACGTACAGTATTCATTAATCATTCAAAGCTGATGCAACCACAATAATTATGTGCTTCTGAAATGAACACTGAAATGACTTGATACCAATTACTGATGAATCAACGCAACTTTGTCCTCAAATGATCTGAAAACAGATGTCATGAGCTGGATACCAATTACTGACTGAATCCACTGCAACTTTGTCCTCAAATGTATCTGAAAACAGATTTTATGAGCTGGATACCAATTACTGACTGAATCCACTGCAACTTTGTCCTCAAATGTATCTGAAAACAAATTTTATGAGCTGGATACCAATTACTGACTGAATCCACTGCAACTTTGTCCTCAAATGTATCTGAAAACAAATTTTATGAGCTGGATACCAATTACTGACTGAATCCACTGCAACTTTGTCCTCAAATGTATCTGAAAACAAATTTTATGAGCTGGATACCAATTACTGACTGAATCCACTGCAACTTTGTCCTCAAATGTATCTGAAAACAGATTTATGAGCTGGATACCAATTACTGACTGAATCCAC
This sequence comes from Stramonita haemastoma, assembly GCA_030674155.1. Classification (NCBI taxonomy): domain Eukaryota; kingdom Metazoa; phylum Mollusca; class Gastropoda; order Neogastropoda; family Muricidae; genus Stramonita; species Stramonita haemastoma. The sequence goes on from CM060329.1 coordinate 28,708,818, forward strand.
TGCAACTTTGTCCTCAAATGTATCTGAAAACAGATTTTAAGAACAGAAAAAGGGGCTCATGGCACTACTAACCAAAAGCCATGGTGAAAAACTTGAAGACTGACTACCTGACATAAACTCACATCCACACCCCCAGTCTGGGTAACTTTACTTTAATTCAGTATTGTCCTAATAAAAATTACATAATCCGTGTTTCAGGCTTGAAAGCATGGTAAAATGCTAGTCTTAGTAAAGGCAGGATCTAGTGATAAAATGAACACAGTTTTACTTTCCTATTTTCTGAAGCAATGTATGATATAACTCCTTAATGAAATGATTTTAAATAGTGTAATTCACTGGGCATACCATAAAAAGAAAATGCAGCATTAGCACATGATTCCCACTAGGTTGAGAAACTTTGCGATAGCATACTGACTTTGAGGGCAGTGAATAAGGCAGCAAAAAGTATGAATTATTAGAAAAAAAATTTAAATGAAGAAGAACTAAAACAAAGAGAAAAAAATAGTCATATGGCTCCTTAAAAAAAGCAGGTAAAAACTGAGAAAGGAAAGAAAAAGTAGCCATGTTATATGAAAACCAGAACAATAGAAGAAAATAAAATGAAACGAGAACACAGAAAAATGAATAAGTAAATAAATAAATAAATAAAATTTCTCACCCCACAAAAAAAGGAACAGAGAAGAACTACACACTAGACTAGTTAAACAGCCCAAAAGAAATGCTCCAATCTTGCATACAAGAATTTCATGGTTCAAATCCCACCCAAAGCTGGCTATCTTGGTTATTTCCATCATCCAATAAACCAGGATTGATGCTCTGGGTGCTAGTCTTTCAGATTAAAAGGTAGCCAGAGGTCCGGTGTGCAGTCAAAATTTTGCAAGACAAAAACCCCACAGCAACAAATGAGTAGCCTCAAGCACATTAATTTAATTCTTCTTCTTTTTGTTTAAATATAAACTTCATAGTCACAACCACATACTGACAAAAAAAGGAGGGAAGAAAAAAAATTTAGCTAGCATTGTGCTATGGTAATGTGTTCTGTGCAGGGAGAGCACTTAAACTTCACATGCAAAACTCTGAAGTGACTATCAGTAGCATAAAATGCTATCAAATTCATTCAATCCCCGACAGATTTGATCAACAATAATGGGGCTGCACAGTGTTCAATTTTAAAATTTGCTAATCATGTTTTTAGATCAAGACTTTGCTAAAACAGTGTCTCTGAAAATACAAACTTTCTGAATGATAAATGACTTTTTAAACTTTTTGCTCACTCTTTAGAACATTTCTTTTTAGGCTGGGGCTTTGGGGTTTTGGGGGGGTTTTTTTTAGGAGTGGAGAGAAAGAAGAGAGGAGAAGAGAAGTGTGTGTGTGTGGGGGGGGGGGGGGGGGGATGAGGTGATCCTTTTTTAATGCCTAAAATGAATAAATCTTAAAGATTATAAGCAAGGCCAGTTTTAAGTCTATCTAGATTCACTAGTGAGAGAAGAGTGGGGAAAAAAAGACAGCCACACAGAACGAAGGGGAGAGAGAACTCTGACACAAGAGAAAAAGAGAGGGACACACACACACACACACACACACACACACACACACACACACACACACACACAACACACACACACACACACACACACAAAAGCGCACACACACAAGTGCACGCACATGCACGTGCACACAAAAGCGTGTGCACACACACACACACAAACATGCGCTCACGCATGCATGCACTCGCACGCCACACACACACACACACACACACACACACACACACACACACACACAGACACAGAGACAGACAGACAGACAGACAGACAGACAGACAGACAGACAGACAGAAGAGAGAGAGAGAGAGAGAGAGAGAGAGAGAGAGAGAGAGAGAGGAGAGAGAGAGAGAGAGAGAGAGAGAGAGAGAGAGAGAGAGAGAGAGAGAGAGGTGGTATACTGGCAGGGAACTTGAGGAAAGAAAACAATGAAAGAATAAACAAGCACACATCAGTCTTACTGTCAGAATGCACAACTTGAACGTATCTGACATCCACTTCAGTCTGGGCAAAAACTAATCCCAGTACCTTACCTCAGACACCTTTAGATTAACTGCTAGACACACACAGCACAGAAACACTTTTACTTGGCCCAGTTTGATGTTGGCAGTTTGCAGATTAACATGTATCCCTGCACCTTTCCAAAAAGAATGGTACACAGGTCTTTTGCGTTGTTTTTTTTTCAGTTCCACAATCCAAACCGTACAAAGATCTTTTGCTTTGCTTTTGGGTTTTTTTTTTCAGTTCTATGATCCATACTATCTTTAACCTTATGGTTTAATAGATGTTCAATTTTAATAAGCCGTCTATAATTTCTCGAATTTCAGATAGTATGATATTTTTGAGACTTGATTTTTCATGTGCATATACCACTATCTGGTAGTGCTCCATTATGACTGGCAAATAAAACGATCCATTGACAACTTTCTATCATGACCTCTTCACAGCATCTCTTGCACTTACCTTCAACCAAGTGCTCTGTAAATTGTATTCAATTTCAAATTCAGAACGCTGTCTCAACAATCTTCAATTCAAAATTCCGAACTTTTCCAACCACATGCTGTGTGAAATCTTCTATTCAAAATTCTGAATGCTGTCTCAACGATCTTCAATTCAAAATTCAGAACTTTTCCAGCCACATGCTGAGTGAACAATCTCCAATCAAAATACATGCTGTGTGAACAATCTCCAATCAAAATTCGGAACATTTTCCCCCACATGCCATGTGAATAATCTTCAATCCAAAATTCAGAACAAAAACTGTTTTAGCCAGATTACACAAAGTTTCTGTGGACTTTTTGGGGGGGACTTGCAACTGTTCATCCATACTCAGAAACAAAATATATATATATATATATATATATATATATATATATATATATATATATATATATATATATATATATATATATATATATATATATATATATAAAACACCAATAATATGAACCAGCTGGCATGCCTGAAAAGGATATAATGTTGTTTGTAAATGATCGAAAGAGCTTTGAAAAAATACATGTTTTGATAACTTCAACTGGAATCTACCAGGAAACATGCAAGATTGTAAATACCACCAGTGTCGTACGACTTCAAACCTGACCTTTCTGATCTGCTACCAATATCTTAGAACAATGCAGGTAGCAAAACTTTCTGCTACCTATAAATAACCAGTCCAGAGCAATGACCACACAAAATTCCCCGCACTATCTCAGTGACTTCAGCAACCCCATGACAGTCCCTCAATGAGCTTCGAACACTGAAAGGGTCAACAAAAAAACGCAATCTCCAAAGGATTATAGTTAATTTGGTTTGGTTCCACGACTTCATGTCAGCCATCTCTTTGTGCTCCTTTGTCAAAGCCCAACTTCAACTTTGCTGTTCAATTTTTGACATTTTTTTTTTGTTGATATGTGCATATTAGTGTATTACCAATGGTGTTGAGTATCTGTGACCAGTTAGGAGTTAATTCAGAAAGACATTATTTGTTTGTGATCACAGCTACCTCCTGCACCTCTTTTTGGTATGTCTATCTAATACATATTATAAAAAATAAACTAATGTAACAATGTTTTCCTACTTTCTGTTTATATCTTCATGGTTTCTTTTTTTTTTCCCTGTTGTCTTTTTCTCTTTTTGGTAACTTGTGCTAAATGTATGGCGAGACTCAGTAGACAAATCAAATGAAATATAATGCATAAATCAAAGTAAACACCTTTTACCTTAGTCTTTCTCATCCACCCTGCATGTAGAGTAAATTTCTTGAGGTTATGAATCAGGAAAATATGTTGATCAAAAATGCTTCAAAGCAGGTTTGAAATATAACACAAGGTTTGAAAAATATATATATCTCAGATCCAATACAATTTTTGTCCCAGTATTAAATAACAACTACAAAAAAACAAAAAAAAACCCTACTTTAAGATTTCTTCATTATTCATCTTTCAAACTCTTTTTCAACACACATTACTGCCCTTTACTTTTTGATGTATGTACATTTTACACTAGATTCAGCAAATCTTGTGAAATTGTACCAAAAAATTGAAAATAATAGTAGTCATATAGTCATAATATATCAAACACACAGCAGAAACAAGAACAACAAGAGCAGAAAAACTTACTAAAGTGTATTCCAAGTCCAATGGAGAACCAACATCAAAAATAACACACACCTTCCTACTCAGTAGATATTCCAACTCTTAGGGAGATGAAACGCATCAAAACCAGGAAAAGGTCTAACCAGTCTAATTAACAAGGTCAAATTAGAACAGAAACAACACAGGAAGGCGTGATATGAAGCAACTACAGTGTACAAAAAAAAAAGGTAGATAATGTTGAAACAAAAAAACAAAAAAAACTGTAACAAAGTGAACCAACTGTCCTGTGTAACATGAGCAAGACAACAATGAGTGGGGGTTAAAGGCAGCAAGATTCTCGCAGTCAAGAGAGATACTGGAGGCAAATATACCGCACCTCAGCAGAGGCAGCGTGTCGGCATGGCAACGAGGACCCGCCATTCTCATTCGGACCACCGACTCAAATGGCACAGGGACGTGAGGGATTTCAGCTGAACATCATGTAAATAAAAAGTGGAATAAGAATTCAAACGAAAAACGATTCCGTGATTTTTTTTTTTCTCTCTCCATCCCAAAAAACCCTCCACCACAACCTACCTCATTCCTCGCGAATCAAGATCTTTATTTAAAAAAAAAAAAAAAAAAATCACAGACAACACGAAATTCATGCAATAACTCCATTAGTTTGTAAGTGTGTGGTTTTTTCTTTTTTTTTTTTCTTTCTTTCATTATCCTTTTTATTTACAGAGGCAGCCATACAGATCCCAATTGTACAGAAAGACGTAAGCGCAAAACCAAAATTCACCAAACTATCAACAGGCAGGCAATACAGGTAACACTAACTTCATATTTTCATTTCACTTGCCAAAAAAGCAGAAGGTGAAAACAAGGAACATGTCTGATATCAAGGTAGATGGTGAGCAAAAAACACCTTAACCCTACGGGAACAGAAAACCCAGTAGTAAGCACTTGAAAAGAAAAAAAAGAAGGGATGAAAGACAATGCGAGGTAGGATGCTGGTGGCTGAAATGAGGATGGAGAAGAAGAAGAAACACTCACAGGCCGCACTGGCAACAGGTTGAACACAGAGATGAAAGAAACAACCTTGCCAGAAAAGGTCTTGAAAAACGGACCATCAAGAATAACACAACAAATGCTGAAGGTATTGACAGACAATGTTTCTCGGCCTGTTTCTACTTGTGGGTTCTGTTGGCTAAACACATACTGAGGCTGGTTAGGTGAAGGTTGTAAGAGAAAGGATGGGGAGGGGTTCCTGTTCACAGCTGCTATACTTCGTTCCATATGCAGCATTTCTGGCAGTCTTCCTCAGTAAGGACAGGGGCTTCATTTACCATATTCTTTTCAAGCTTTTAAACATGTTTTTTGTTTCAGGAAGTTGGACCTTGTTTCTGTATTCTTTTTCACCTATGAACCCAACACCTCAGACACCTGGGAGCAATTTGTAATTTAGCTTGTCAAGCCTTTAGTCAGCTTCCACTACTGGACTAGACAAAGAGGGACATCCCCCACCCCCATCCCACCCCATCCACCCACCCCCCACCCCTGTCTGCTTTAGGAAGAATTAGACAAATACTTTTCAGCACCATTTTAAGATCATACAGCTAGGAAAAAGTAGCTTTTTTTTCCCAACCCATTTCCATTTCCTGACCCTGACCCATTTCAGTTTTTCATGTGCTAATGTATTTTGCTCCAAATAGTTTTACATTCTACATACAGAATTTTGTCATCCGTTCTATTTAGATACTTAAAGGCCTTTTGAAATCTTTTTCTATTTTTTTAACTGCTAAATGCCTGTTCATAAATTCTAGAAAATAAATCAGAATTTGAAGAACGGTCAGCAATTCATGCAGTCTATTGAATACATGTGACAGCAATAGTGCCTTCGCACAAGGACTGCAATTTGTAATTTCTTAATATGCATGCAGGTATGATCAATACTTTAATTTGATTCTTATAGAAAGCACTGATCTAATTTCAAACGTGCATGAGAAAGGAACAGATGTATGCCCAAACTACTCTGTAGTACAAAGGCTGCTTTTCATTACAAGGCGAAAAAGGCACACTGTGAGAGAAAAAAACACACAGCTAAATGTTTAGTACAAATATAGTCTCTAAAAAAAATATAGTCTCTAAAAAAAACTCTAAACAAGGGATGGTCTATATATGCAAGGGAAAAGAATCTGAAGATTTCAGAAAAGGAATTTCTCTTGTACAGGAAAATTACTGACAGCTGCACTTCTAAAAGCAAAACCATACTTTGAAAAGAAGACCATCTCCAAGCGGAATATCTATTTTTTTGAAAAAATCACAACAGGCAGACTGTCACAAAAAATACAGAAGAATAGAATCACACATCCAACAAAAGCAAAAGCACACAATCATTTCCCCTGAGACAACAGGGCCACCAACTCTCAACACTGATCTTGAAAGATGGTCATGTACAAAGGAAAAAACTGTCCTTACTCTTCTACTATGGAAACACAAAATGTTTCACCACACACACACACACACACACACACACACACTCATTACCAATGGAAAACTAAGGTACAGGCCAACCCACACACTCACTTTGTATGTTCAACAGCCAACATCGATCCCTTTGGAAAAATCTGTTGTGTTTCTTCCATGTCAATCAGTTCAAATAAAACCCATATTACTGCTTCTCTCTACTCAAACTGACAGCTCTAAACAATGAACAGAAATGTCCTAATATCTTATCACTGGATCATTTAACAATAGAATACCACTATAAACAGGGGGGAGGGCAGGGAGAGGGGGGACTAACAGAAGAAAACTGTACCAACAGATAAACAAGTATTCAGACAAAACTTGAGAAAGAACAAGAAAAGAGAGCCAGGACCACCCTGAAAGACTGATGATGCAGTCAGCATGCAATTTATAAGAGTTCACTGTTTGCAACACCATTCATGGCCATAACTGCAGCAGCTCTAAAAATCAACATAATTATTTTTTATTTTCAGCTCATTTCAAGTCTTGCTACATCACTTGTTCAAACATATTACACACAATCCCATCTCATATAAGAAAAACTAACATGAACATAATAGATAAACCTACCTGGAATAAGAAGATACAAAGAAACTGGACAAAACATGAACAAAACAAAACTTAAATCTAATCAATTTGTGCAGAAAAAAATGCTATCGCTATGGTTTTCTTTCAAACCTTCAAAAAGTATTCAAACAGTGCGTTTTGACGTATTCTGCTGATAGGTTTGTTTCTTTTTTTCTCTTTCTTCATGTATTTCACAAAAAATCAGTCCTTCTACATGAACCAATATATTTCCATATTCTTTCTCTTTGCAGGGAAAACTATGGTCTTTCTCTTCTGATCTCCAAGGTTTCCATTCTTAGACAACAAAATCCTTACCGTCTTAAATTCTGTCTACAATAATTGACACAGAGTCTAAAATACATTATGGAATTGCTTTTCTATCTCCACAAAAAGGCAACTTTCACCAAATATTCCACCAAGCTTACTAATGTTTACACTTTTAAAACTGGAAATGTCTACTCATTTTTGTCCTATAGATGCTCATTTTCCCTCATTTGCCTTACATCTTCACCTTTTTGGGTTGGGTTGGGTTTTTTTAAAAACTCATTTTCCATAAATCTTCATCTGTTTTGGGTTGGTTTTTTTATGGGGTTTTTTAAAACTCATTTTTCTTGTTTATGTTGCTATGTACTCTATAACTCGACTTCTTCACTCATATCATTTTATCTTTCTCTTTTTTATCTCCTGGTCCTCACTTTGTTACTTGTCTGCCTTGCTCATGTCATTGTATCCTATTTCTAGAACTGTTTTGCCTTGCTCACATTGCTCTGTACTCCCTTTATTACTCATCTGCCAAGTACTCTCTCTCTCACTCACACACACACTCACACTCTCACACTCTCTCTCTCTCTCTCTCTCTCTCTCTCTCTCTCTCTCTCTCTCTCTCTCTCTCTCTCCCCCTCCCTCATTTTGCTTGCTCATGTTGCTCTGTACTCACTTTATCTTTTTTAAATGTTTTCTTTCATTCCTCAGCTTTAGCTCCCAGGTTATGCAACGGTTTTGCCCACCATGAAGGTAGCCCCACTCTGACTTTGGGGATCCTGTACCCTTTCATTTGCCTTTCATGTTGATCTGTCTACTTGCCTTGTTCATGTTGATCTCTGTTTACTTGCCTTGTTCATGATGCTTTCTCTTTTCTCTTTAGCCTCGTGGTTTTTCCTTTCAGTCACTTTTTTTGTTTGTTTTTGTTTGTTGTTCCTCAGCAAGAGCTCCAAGGTTGACGACTGGTCGGTTTTGCCCACCATAAAGGCAGCTGCATTCTAATTTTGGGAATGTGTGCTGGATATGTTCGTGTTTCCATAACCCATCAAACGCTGACATGGATTACAGGATCTTTAAAGTGTATATTTGATTTTCTGCATATGTATATATACATTAAATTCTGTTCCGCTTTTAGTAAGAGTAGGCCATCGTGTGCCAGTGGGAACAGATGACATGATTTACAAAAACTGCGTACACACGGGGACTGGATGTAAAAAAGCACACGAGTGCTTATTCCATTATCCTCAATATAAAAGAATTTAAAAATTTTAAGGAAATTAAGGCACTGGCAGGCCTGCACTTGAAGTTGACCTGGGAGATTGTTAAGGTCCTCACCCTTAATTCATCAGATACCGCCAAGTTTCAAACGCATGACTTTGTGGATCCATGGGACTGAAGCTGAATGGTCTTAACCACTTTACTATAGCATCTGTCCTTTTGGGGTGTGTTTCATGCTGGGTTCTTTCCAAATACTTTTAAGTCTTGCCCATAATCACCTTTTTCAATAACTGTGTATGTTCAGTCCTTCCTTTACTAATCATCTCTTCTTTTCACTCTCATTTCTTTGAAGTTTTACTTGTTCATTCTTATTCCAACTTGCTTGTGTTCAAAATATCTGCTCAGAACACTGCCTAGTTAACACCAGTGTCAAAACACTTCCAGTGTCAAAACATTTCCAGTGTCAAACATTTCCTTTTTCATACTATTCTCTCACTTCAGTCAGTTTTTCAGTTCACCTCACCAACATTCAGTGTTTTCTCCATATGTCTCACCTCCATCCCTTACTTTCATCATTTCCCTCCTCCACTCATCTGTCTAGCTCTTCTCAGTTGTTTCTTTCATCTTTCATTCATCTTGCATTCAATCTCCACACCGGCTCTGGTTTATGTTTCATTAGTTACAGTGCAATTCTGTTTGCTCTTCAAAATCATTCTATTTCAAGTCAATGTCCCTCTTCAACAATCCAACATTGTTTTATCTCCACACCTCCTCTGGTTCATGTTTCATTAGTTAAAGGGGCAATTCTGTTTGCTCTTCAAAATCATGCTCATTTCAAGTCAATGTCCCTCTTCAACAATCCAACATTGTTTTAACTCCACACCTCCTCTGGTTCATGTTTCATTAGTTAAAGTGCAATTCTGTTTGCTCTTCAAAATCATGCTCATATTCAAGTCAATGTCCCTCTTCAACAATCCAACATTGTTTTAAAAAAATATAACCTGTACAGTTCCATAGAGTAAAAATCCATGATTGTTGTATGCTTGCTCATTGTAGTGAGATGGGGTGGTGTTGTAAATCTAATACTTTCAGCCAGATCTCTTCCTTCCACTTCCCTCCAAACACATAACATTTATCCTTACTTCACTAAATTCCCATATAAACCTCTATTGCTGTTTAACCTAACAAATGAAAAACAATTCTTAAAAGTTGAAGGGTGTATCACACTTTTTCGCAACAAGGCAAAGAAAGTAACTCATAATCTTCCACCTAGTATCTCAGCCAAGCACATGAGGAAAACCTGAAAACCACTGAAAACACAATATCTAGCAGTCGTAGAAATAAAAAATGTAAGTAGTCCAAATTTAAGGCAGAAAAATCAAACACGTCTAAACAGGCACATTGATGACTAATTCTTGACAATGATGATGAATAACATGTAAAGTTGGCATAATCATAATCATATGTTTCTTTGTAGCTGTAAATGATGCATAACTTATATAAAAGTGGCTCTTGATAATAGGCTTTTGCTGCTATCATTGCAATATATGTATTAGAGTGGCAGGGAGGGAAATAATACTTCACTACTGCTATAGAATGCTGCATAAATGTAGCGTTGGTGTAATGATGTCAACACAACTTTCTGCAGACACAAATGATAAAAATAAATGAAAATGCTTTATCTGTGATAATATTTTTCTACTCCTACTGATGATGAATATGGGGCTGAACAGGATAATGGCACCATGTTTGTGTAGTTAGTAAATAATGAATGGAATTAGGCAATGGCATTGAGGCGGGGTTTACAGTATCCATGACATATATAGATCTACAGCCACAACATTCCTGAGAATGAAATTGGGGCTATTCTCCCCATAGCAAGTACACTGCCAAGTGCAGCTGCTTTTTTCCCAGCTGCACACATAATATTTCTACATGAGACAGATTTTTTTCTTCAGAATTTTACCACAGACAACTCTCTGGTTGCCATAGGTTCTTATACATGAACTAAATGCATGTTGCACACAAGACTTTGGTCTAAAATGTCACCTGAAAGACCAGCTCCCCAGCCACCTCTCACACTGAAGAGGAGCTTTGAACCCAGGACCTTTTGCTTCTATCCTGTTTACTCAGCCACCAATGATGAATACAAGTGGAATGGACGTGGCACAGCTGTGAATACAATCAAACTTCTGCAATACTCTGATGACTTACCTGCAGTCTTGTCCTGAAAGTAGGCCAGGAGACATCGACACACAGCCTGATGACAGATCACCATCACGTTTTCCTGGCGTTCCAGTTCCTGTTGGGTTCATCAACAAACAACATCACTCAACCATAATGATTACAGCCTAGCAGACCACAAAGGCCTTCTGTTCACACTAAACAGATACGCAGAGAGTAAACGGCATAAACAGGACTACCCAAAAGAAAAAGCACAGCCTCCAGCAGAGTTGTATCACTACCGTGATTTGCCAGCAATAAGCCATTCTATTGCTTATGAGCAAAACCTACTGTTTTGCACAAGTTGCTAATACTGTTTCGTCTACACTCATAAAAAAACTATATTATGTTTAGTTTGTGCAGCACAAGAAAAACAACACTGACCCATTGTAGCAATGGAAAAACAGAATAAGCCACGAGGAATAGGTAGGTGAATATACAAATATGTGAATGTGAAAAAAAATTACATTACTGAAAAAGTCAACTTTTTTTTTCTAAATCTAAGGTAAAATTTTTAATACTGTCCACCACAGGCACTTCATATAACATGTAAAAAAAAATCTTAATTTGATAATCATGCGACCACAAAAAAAAAAAAACCAGTTTCTCTGGGACCACAGAAAGTATTTCAAGTTTATTATCCTGTTTCCATGTCTCACAAACACTGGCACGATCTATGGGATTTTTTTTCTTTTACACGAGTATGTGATCCTTTCAAGGCAATAGTAGGTGTGCATATTTTTTAAATCTGGCAAATTTTGAGTTATTGATATTTATCAAACAGCAATAAAATGGCTATACAATACAAAAAACAGATTGAAAATCGGACAATTCTAGGAAAAGTTATTGCAAGTTAAAATACTAGACTGCAGGAAATGACAAAATGAGAAATTGACAAGTTTAGCATCCTAATAGGTGTTCAGAATGAGGGCTTGGGTATTTTTAAAACACGTTTAAAGGTAAAAGGAAACAAATTATTATTTGATATTTCACTATAAGGTAGAATAATGGCTATACTTTAATAATCAATCAAAATCTCAAAATTGCCAACTTGACCTATCTGCCTTTAATGGCTCCAAGCGGAAAAGTGGGTTATGTGCTAAGCGACTCATTTCGTGGTGGAGCGCCACATATGATCATGAAACTATTACAAGAGGAAATATATTTGAGCATGCATAAAAAATTGTTTTTGAAACATCTTTACTTTCTTGTCAAATGCCAAGTAAAAGAAGCCCAATCCCTGATCATGCACAGCTTTTTTAAGAAAGGAAAGTCTTTCTCCTGCTGCCTGGTCAAATATACTTTCTGTTCTGCTGTCAAGAACAGTTACTCCCCTTACATTAGTAACCACCTCCTTTCTCAGGAGACAATGGCAAGAGCGAGAGAGAGAGAGAGAGAGAGAGAGAGAGAGAGAGAGAGAGAGAGAGAGAGAGAGAGAAAGAGAGAGAGAGAGAGATTCTTTGATATCCAGGATAACAGAATAAGCAATCATGTACTTTTTTTCATCCAGTCCCCGTGTGTATGCAGTTTTGTAAATATTGTCATCTGTTCCCACCGGCACACGATGGCCTACTCTTACGAAAAGCGGAACAGGATTTAACGTGTGCGCAAGATGTTCTGCATGTGTTCGCACACGGGGCCTCGGTTTAAAGTCTCATCCGAAGGACTTTTGGGGAGAGTGGAGTCAGAACTGATGTTAACTCCAGGAGAAAAATTTCGACCGGACTCGAACCCGGGTCGTCAAATTGCCAGCGCAATGTTCTGACCACTAGGCTATCCGTCCCCCCAGAGAGAGAGAGAGAGAGAGAGAGAGAGAGAGAGAGAGAGAGAGAGAGAGAGAGAGAGAGAGAGAGAGAGAGAGAGAGAGAGAAGGGGGGGGGAGAGACAGACAGACAGACAGACATTTACTGCTGCTGCTCCACAATGACTACTACTACCACAAAACACGTACCATACAACACACACACACAACACACACACACACACACACACACCACACACACACACACACACACACATTCTTTTCCCATTGAATCTCTTCAGACTGATGACAATATATTCTCAGTCTGAACAAGACTGAACAGCAAATCCAGCTGCAGACGACACATTCAGTAAGAACAAAATCATCAAAACTAAGTGAAACATGACACCTTCCTACTCACCAGTATCACAGGTTCCAAACGGGCCACCAGGTCTTGGTAAGACTGTAACACATCGACACGAAAGAATGCAGGATGTATAGCGCACATCCACATCTCTACATCCAATATGTTTCATCCTTTCTCCTTTCTCTCCTTACTTTTGCAGTTTCTCTGCAGCTCTTTCTATTAAGCCGTTTTTCCAAGAGGTCTCTGCATGACTGTGTCTAACAACATTCATTGAATAAGTGCGTACTGTCACCTCTGCCATTTACAGTCATGGCTACTCCCTCCAGTAGCACTGGAGTCCTACCCCACCTAGGGATCTCAGTGGAAACTGCCCTATACCTGACATTCATGTCATCTGGGTGGTATGTGGTCATGGCATGTGACTCCACTGAGGCCCTATTCTAACCTTCTCTGGGTGACACCTAAGAATGCTAACAGGAGAGGGTTATCAATGAAAGGCAAGGGCAAACTACCAGTACATTTTTTTTGTTGCCAAAAACTTCTGAAAATGTTGCAAGGAAAGCCATCAACATAACACAGTCTGATCAACTGGTTTGCAGCAATGTATTTTTTTCTGAATTTCTCTGGAGAGAGAGAGAGAGAGAGAGAGAGAGAGAGAGAGAGAGAGAGAGAGAGAGAGAGAGAGAGAGAGAGAGAGAGAGAGAGAGAGAGAGAGAGAGAGAGGTGTCTGTGTCTGTGTCTGGCTTGAGTGTTGCATCTGAGTACACACCACATATCTTTGGTTATATTTAAGAAAAAATTCATATCTAAAAGAAATATAAAAAATATAACTGTATTTTGCCAATATGAGAGGCTGTATGCAACATGCATTCATACAAGTGCACCTGCAAACATACTGTGCTGCCGGAGCCTCTGTATACTACCACTTGTCTGTGTCAAGTGTCTATTCTGACAAGCCAGGTAGCTGGCAGTCCTTTTCTCCTTGACCCCATTCTAAAACTGTCCACAGATTAAGCATCATCATGAATACACCTAAGTACTATACAGTGCATGATGTACTAACAAACAATAGTGAACACACAACAACAGTACCTCCCACTGGGTATCGGTAGTGGAACTTGTCCTGATCCCGGAGTGCAAACTCCTCTGGGTATTTGGCCTGGATTTCTTCGTACGTCATTCCCTCACACACACCCTGAAACAAACACAGCCAGTCACCCCATACACTTTTATAAACAAAAAAAAACCACTAGAAACAAGAAGTAGGAAGAAATTGGTGATTTTTTCCTGATATTGCCTATGTAAATACTGGATAACAAAAATTCCAGTAGTCTTGTGGTCATCGTCATGGCCTATCTATTCATCATAACTCTTCATTTCGCTCTTCATTCTGCCTGACTTAAATCATCTCTCCTGTCATGGTGGAACAGGTAAAGCCTTCCATGCCTACGCCACTGACTCCAATGACAGAATACTCATCTGTTGCTGATATTTCACAAGTGATCACACAGTGGCTGCATGACTATATTATGAACAGAGCATAAATATAGCTTTGTGAGCTTGTCCAGTCACGGAAGTTTGGTTGGTGTGTTTCTGTGAGTTGGAGATTCCCAGAACGACTGCTCTCTATCTCCCTTCTTCTCTCTACCTCTTCTCGTCCACTCTGCTCTCTCTGACACTAAAAAAAATGTATACGAACACATTAAACAACACTCACCATATCTTTCATCAAATCTACCCCCCCCCCCTCTTCTCTCTCTCTCTCTCCACTCAATGTCTCTTCTCATCTCTCTCTCTCTCAACACCCACACACAACCACAAACTCACACACACACACACACACACACACACACACACACACACACACACACACACACACACACACACACACACTACTCACAGGCATAAATCGACATCACTCATCAGAGTGTATTTTAGCACGCTTCTTACCTTGTCCAGTGTCATTCTGCTATAAATACACAGCTGCCATCTGGCGGGATGTTGATTATTGAAGAGAACTGAATAGGAATCTACAGCTGTACTTCTCTCCCTTCCACCCTTCCCAAAACAAAACTAATGACTCACAGCATCAATTTCATTCAGAGCCTTCCAGTGTTCTTTAGGAGCGTCAATGTGGCGTGAGGTCTGAATCGTGCGCTTCAGTTCACTGGTCCACACCTTCAGCTGGGGAATATTCTCCTCCTCCACAAAGCGACCCAGTGCTTCGGCATACTGCCACACGGGAACAAAAAAGTGAATGAATCAATGATGTATGATGTAAGTATGCATGTGTTTGTATACAGTGCATATGTGTGTGTGTGTGTGTGTGTGTGTATGCAGATATGATTTGTAGAGCACATAAAATTTCTACACATATCAGATCACTGCACTGAACGAACGAACGAACGAACGAACAGCCAACTGATTGCGATTTTACAGTACATACAAATATCTACAACTGGTTAGTACTTTTTGCAGTGATTCTATCAACACCACTGTTCCAAATGTCTCCCACAAAAAGATACTTATATGCATTGGGGGGAGGGGGGGGCTGGGGTGGAAGGGGGTGTGAGGTGTGGGAAGGGGTGCATACAGTGATGATAGATGTCCCAGCATGTCTTCCTATATGTGTGCATGTTCATAAATAGGGCTTTATTGCATGTGTGGAGGACTGCTTCAATGACATGCATGTATACATATATGAATGTGCACCAATATGCAAGCAGCAATAAACAAACAAACAGACATACTTGCAAATTCAAAAATGTTTCATGCAAGCACACAAGACAGGCAGTGGACTATTCACAAATTCTCTCACCCATATATACACACCGCAGCAAAGACAATGTACATTCACCCCATCCACCATTTCTCACACACTCACAGATATTGACACACACACTCAGAAACAGACAAACACACACACACACACACACACACACACACACACACACACACACACACACACACACACACACACAACAGGCTAGTGTTAGAGCATTGCGTGATATGATCTGATGGCCCAGGTTTGAGCCCTGGTTCAAGCCACTATCAAGACACGTATTCAAAGGGATTTTTCCCCTTGATTTAACGTCTGTGCTGACTCCACTCCTCCAAAAAGTACTCCAGATGAGACTATAAACCAAGGTCCCATGTGTGAATGCACGCAGAGCACCTTCCACACACGTTAAAACCTGTTCCACATCTGAGAACAGTAGGCCATTGTGAGATGGTGGGAACGGATGACAAAACTTACAAAACTGCAAGCACATGGGGGCTGGACGTAAAGAAGCACACAAGTGCTTATTCTATTATCCTTGCAATAAAAATTAAATAAAAGAATAAATGAACAAAAGAAACAAATGAAAACACACACTGCCACAGCGATGAGATACTCACACTCCATCCTCTATCAGACAGATCACTGTCTCCCCCAATCCTTCCCTGCAAATTCATCTTGCTTTCTCCATGCTGCAACAAGGACACACATGCACATATCCATTGCATTCAGAGTCAAAGAAATCCCCTAATCAAACATCAATCAAAGATAACACAGTTTATGGTCTGATATTTTCCCTAGCTGCTATAGAGTAATTAGCACAGCACCAAGTCTGGACAACACGATACACCTTTACATTAGCAACTTTTGCACTACTGATTACCACTTCTCTTATTTCCTGTTAGACATCATGAACAAAACAAATATTGTAACAGAAACTTTGCAGTATATGATAATTTCATTCTCAAACCCTAACACACCAGTTAACCACTGATCTGTTAGAATGGCAAGCAAAGATCAACATATAGTTTCAGATTTGTTGTACCTTCTTATCCCTTCTACAAAGCAGAGTACAAGTGTGTTTGCAAGTAAAAATAAGCATATCTGAATGAGAATGTGTGCACTATTTAATGCATGAAAGCAAGGATGAGTGCGCACACATTATATGTGTATCAGATAAGTAGGCATGTGTTCATGTATGGCTTTGCTTTCAGGCTTTTTTGTGTATGCCTGTCTGTTTCTATGTTTAAGGGTGTGCCAGAATATATGTTTCCCATTGCTGCCACTCTAAACTGAAGAAGTTCAGGTTTCTATAGCTGAAAGACAACGTGAGATAACAGTGTTACTTACCCGAGTCAAATAGATTGTCCTAGGTAGTACATGAATGTTCATGAGGTAATACACCACGCGACTCTGCAAATGACCTGTAACACACGCAAAACCAAAGGTAAAGAACAAACCTTTGAATCGTTCCAATATTGTTCACTTGGTTCTCATGCTTATCATAAACAGAAGAGATTTCTCTTAGCACAGTAGACTAGTGGTGGTCCAAAAGTGTGGAACTGCTTTTAGAACATACACTGTACATACACACACACACAAGCATGCATGCATGCGCGCACGCGCACGCACACACACACACACACACACTATCCACACATTACCATCAACCCACCACCATAATAACCATCCCCCACCCCTCCCTCTCCAAAAAAAAAACAACAACAAAAAAACTGAAGACTGACCCGCCAGTTTATTAACGATGAACCTCTCCCCTGGTTGAAGATCTGGATGTAGGATAAGTCCCTTTCTGTCTTGGAGTCCATGGTCTCATAGCTCTGGCGGTAGTGTTCGATTCTCTGCAGGAAATCAGTCACTGCCTCGTTCTTGTCCTGACCTACGTAGTCAGGACTGCACACCTTCACCTCCTGATACACACACACACAAACCACCAGATAGAGAAAATTCACTGGGCTGTGAAGAACATGGACAGACTCAAAAATAATGGTTCAGGAATTTGGAAGGTTACCCCTCTCTGCTGATAAAGATGTAAGAAAAATTTTGTTCAAAAGGGTCTCCTGGTAATTCTCACCAGCAATAACTAAAAAATTTTCAAGAACTGAAAAGTTTTTTTTCATGACAAATCAAAAACAACATAAAAAAGACAAAGAAAAATAAACACAATATAGAAAAACTCACTTAATGACACAAATAACAGCCTGCGATAATTTTTTTCCCTCTAAGTGCATAAAGCACATGCACACAGTCACATACATGCAGCACAAAGTTATGAACACACATGCACACATGCATGTGTGCATGCAAAACACACACACACACAAACACACACACACACACCTGACACACCCCCCCCCCAACCAAACCAACACCAAAGGGGAAAGAAGCAAACAAATTTTCATTTAACCTCTCTTCACACTAACATACGAAATATCAAGAAAAGCAAGGCAAAAGTATAAGGGGGAGTGGGGAAGGAAATTTTTATTTTTTAATATCATCAGAAGATATCACTACAATTTGCCTATCGTCACCAAAACAAGTAACACGGACAGTATCATAACACCCCACTTGACATGAACGGTCCACTTCACGCATCAAACATACCACTTGAGAAGAATTGCTCACAAAAGCAGACTCAACAATGCTGGGCCTCATTGAGCACAACCACTTGAGAGCTGCTCACAAAAGCAGGGACTCACTGGGGCTGGAGTGACTCACCAAAATGTTGGCCTCAATGATGTTGGGGTCATCGCAGACGGACTCCACGAAGAACACTTGAACTGGTGCAGTTCTGTGCAGTGATGAACCAGCAGCCTGCGCCTCTCTTGGGTCGTGTTGGTGGCGTCTATCACCTGAGCAAAGAGTAAATGTATACATGTTTCACATTCACCAGTCTCTGACATATTATACATGTATACGCTCAAAACTATTAGATCTGTGCTTCTTTCTTTTTTTCTCTGTCTCTGACTGTGTCTCTTTCTCCCCATCTCATGTCCATGACCATCCCAACCCCCCCCCCCCCCATTATCTTCTATCTGCCTGTTAGTGTGTTTGTGGTAGGGGGGGGGGGGGTAAGAGGGTTGTTTTTGTTTTAGTTTATTTGTTGGAAGTGGAAGTTTTTCTCATTTTCTTCTTTTGTCCTCTTTTCTGAGACTCCCCACTTCCTCTTTCCTTTACTGCCCTCTTCTTTTTACTGTGTGCCTATGAACATCAAGTCAGCTTGGCTTACCAAGAACAGAACATACTGATCTTATCCAAATGTACTTATATGCTATCACCCTCCTACTTGCTTCAAATTTTATAAAGAAAATGACCGTGTATGACCTTGTGTGCGTGTGTGTATGTGTATGTGCATATGTGCAGTGTGTGATTTCTTCATTAAGTGTCACTCGAAGTGTATGACACAGTGAAATGTGTCACATGTGTGTGCGTAATTGGTGTGTGTGATGTGTTGTGTGTGTGTTTGTGTGTGTGTGTGTGTGTAGTGTGTGTGAGTGGTGTGTGTGTGTGTGGTGTTGTGTGTGTGTGTGTGTGTGTGTGTGTGTGTGTGTGTGTGTGGTGTGTGTGGTGTGTGTGTGTGTGTGTGTGTGTGTGTGTGTGTGTGTGTGTGTGTGTGTGTGTGTGTGTAAGTGTGTGTAAGTGTGTGTGTAAGTGTGTGTAAGTGTGTAAGTGAGTGTGTGTGTGTGTGTGTGTGTGTGTGTGTGTGTGTGTGTGTGTGTGTGGTGTGGTTACATTCAAATCCAATGAATATTTCATTTGTATATACAAAAACACTTGTGTTTGAACATATTCTGCCTGCCAGAGTACCAGTATTTGCTTCTCTCTTTTTTCTTTTAAATCATAGTTTTGCCTGTTTGGTTAGAGTTGGTGTAGGTGGTGGTCATATGACATTCAGTGGCAATGTAAAATGCTGCAATTATTCAAGTTCAAAGCAAGATGGAAATTTCCCACCCCAATTGGTACCCAGTGATGATGATGATGATGATGATGATGATGATGATGATGATGATGATAATGATGACAATGATGACAAGGAGCAAGATGACAACACTTACAGCTACTTCTCCTCCATTCTCCAGAAACTTGCAGGCATCGTTTACTGCCATCAAGGCACATTTCCTGGGTGAAAAATAAAGGCGACGATTACTTGATGAAACATTTTTTTTGGAACAGCCATTTGAAAGATAATATACATACACATGCACAAATGCATGCACACTACACACACACACACACACACCACACACACACACACACACACACACACACACACACACACACAAACAACAACAACACACACACCACACAACACACCACACCCACACCCACATACACACCCTGTGCTTGCACGCATGTATGCACACAGCATACTCACTCACTCTCTCACTCTCAACTCTTCACATCACTCTTGTTTAGGTCAGACAATTCCTAGCTATATTCTTAATAATTGCTTAGCAAATGTCAGTTAAGCCAATTCAAAAATAACCAACAAAAAGAAAACCACTGAAACAAAAACAAAAAAAAGATAATTATTTCAAAAAAAAAAAAAAAAAAAGGCTTACGTTCTTAGTTCCTGAGCTTCTTTGTTGTCAGCCCTGAAGAAGTTATGGTCTCTGTAGGAGTTGGTGGCTGCACGCCTGTACTCTCCCACATTGAAGGCTGCACACCCCACACACACACACACACACACACACACAACACACACACACACACACACACACACACACACAACACACACCACCCATCTCAATACCAAACACAGGGATAGTCAACTAAATGGCCTCTAAGTTCTGCCATTTTATCAAGGTAATAAATGTCCCCATCTGGAAGAATGGCTTATTGTATTTTAATTCTGGTTTGTGACTGTACTGCTATAGTAAAAGGAACGGGTGAGTACTGGCTTATTTGTGTCTGTTTTACATATGGTCTTTATCCCATAAATTATTCTATCCCTGTCAGTGTTATATTTTGCAATGGCTTTCTTGGGATAATTTAAGTACTTTGTTTTCACTTGATTTGACTCAATTCTAATTATCTTTTTATAGGTAATAATATATTTTACAAGTTTTATGCTGATTCTACAGAGGATGCTAAACAACAAAAAGCTCTTATTTAGCTGGTAAAAGCATTTTAAGACTTTTTTTTTAAATTTTTTATTCATTTATTCAAATTTCAATGTGTGTGTGTGTGTGTGTGTGGTGTGTGTGTGTGTGTGGTGTGTGTGTGTGTGGTGTGTGTGTGTGTGTGTGTGTGTGTGTGTGTGTGTGTGTGTGTGTTTTGTGTGTTGTGTGTGTGTGTGTGTGTGTGTGTTGTGTTTTCTTTGTTGATTAAATACTTGAAAAGCAGTTGAAAAAAATATTTCAATGATGGCTGCAGAAAATGAATGATTCTTAAAAAAAAAAAACTCAGCTTTTTTTTCAAATTGTCTACAAGAAAAGTGAAAGCTTTTGGACTTGTCACTGGCTTCCTTCTGAGAGGTTTTTCATAGAATATGGAGTACTTTTCAAAGTCTGAATGATGAAACTTGTTTTAAAAAATAAATTAATTAACAAAGTCAGCCAATGCATATATCACATAATGATGGCTTTTTACAATTCACTCACTCACTCAATCTCGTAAAAGAGATGATTATATCATGTCAATATTTTTTTTAATCTAAAACACAATTTCCATATCACAGAAACCAAAGTAGTTTTGGATTCACTATGCGCCCACTCTGAGAACTGTCTAGTTAACTTCAATCATAAAAGATTGAAATACTTTCTACAAATCCAGTTCAACTGAAAATATAATTTTCACACAGATATGATTACAGTCTTGCATAAAAACCCTCCTTGAGAAACACATACTGAAACAATATATACAAGATTAGGTTATAGCTAACAAACCTCCATTCATAACACTGGCATAGGGACAGAAACTAGAATCATTTGTTTTCAAGAACGGTTGTCGTTCATAGGGTTAACACCCTGCCTATCAAGCACTGAGAATATACAAGGCTAGATGCCTGATGCCATCAAGCTACAACTAGCAAGTGCTGAGAAACAGAAGGCATTTTACTTTTAGCTCACTGTACAGCATGGTAAGTATCTGCCAGACCCAGAAAGTGATCTTGTTTATGAATATATGGCCCACTGCTGAGAAGCCTTTAAGCTATCCAAACCTGCCAAGAATGCAATCTGGGTTACTTTTGTCTTGTGACCCTGAGAGAGGTTTTTGCTCTGAGCAGTAATTATCAAAGCTGTATACATTTTTAAAAAAAATATATATATATAATTACATGCCTTGCTGATCACTGAAAATACTGCTGAGACTGTGGCATGTTGTATGGAACACTGTCAATTTAGATTTAAAGGCAGCGTTCAACAACTGGTTTGTCTTTAGAAGCAAAAAGGAAAACCTTTCTCAGTCAAACAGAACAGCCATAAAACTGCAATTACTTCACATGTGAATTCATTGTGTGCCAGTGGGAATGGATGACAAATTTACAAAACTGCACATATACATGGGGACTGGATGTAAAAAAGCACATGAGCATTTATTCCATCATCCTTGAAATAAACAAATAAAATAAATGAATAAAAAAAATTTAATTAGTTTGAAAAATTACATAGATAAATATTGACAGAAAACACACACACACACACACACACACACACACACACACCACACACACACACACAACACACAAACACACACACACACATAAACACACACCTCTCTCTCTCTCTCTCTCTCTCTCTCTCTCTCTCTCTCTCTCTCTCTCTCTCTCTCTCTCTCTCTCACACACACACACACACACACACACACACACACACACATACACAACACACACACGTACACAAAACACACACACGTACACAACACACACACACACACACACACACACACACACACACACACACACACACACACACACACAGATTTTGCAACATACAGTCTTCTTACCCCTGGTGCTGATGCCAATCCAGTTCAAATAGCGCGTCAGTTTCTTGGAGATGTAGGTCTTGCCCCGAGCAGGCAAACCCACCATTGCGATGACAGTGGGGGCCCGCACGATATGGGGACATGATGCTGGAACAAAGGCACAATCACACAGGCCATTATAGGGGGTGTCTCTTTTCTTCAAAAGTGGGGGTGGGGGTTGGGGAGGAACTGGGGTAGGAAGGTCAAAGAAAATTGGATAAGGAGGAGAGGAATGAAAGATTGAAAGGATGTAGTTATTGGCTTTTATTGAGGAGGTTTGTTTTGTTCATTTGGGGTTTGGTTTTTTTGCTTGTCTGTTTTGGGTTGGTTGGTTGGTTTTTTGTTGTTGCTGTTGTTTTTTGGGGGTGTTGGGGTTTTTCGTTTTTTGTTTGTTGGTGGTGGTAGGTTGTTGTTGTTTTTTTTGTGTGGGGGGGGGGGGGGGTTTGGGGGCACTTTCTTTTGAAAAAAAGCATTCAAGACTAGGATGAAAATACCTTGAAAAATTGTTAATACTTGCAAAATAACCACTGACAGTTAGAACAAAGAGTTCATGCTCAGATCAGCACACACAATTTTAGCTATCAATAGGTGAAGTAACAATGGCATCTATAATTCTTATATATATATATATATATATATATATATATATATATATATATATATATATATATATATATATGTGTGTGTGTATGTATGTATGTATGTATGTATGTATGTATGTATGTATGTATGTATGTATGTATGTATGTATGTATGTATGTATATACATACATTAATTTGGACACACAAAGTAGAAAAAAGCTTGAAAAACATAAAACAATATCTCTATTATTATACCACAACTTATAAAAAAAAAATAATAAATGACAACAAAATTTAAACAAATACTTCATTCATGCTGAAAATGTGTCCATTAATTTGCAGTGGTGTCTATAATTGAATTAATTCTGATAAGTTTTAACACACAGAGAGTAGAAAAAATTGAAAAACAGAAAATAATATCTCTAAGCCACAACTTACCAAAATAAATGGCAACAAAATTTCAACAATGCTTTATTCATTCTGGAAATTTGTACATTAAGTTGCATAAAGTTTGTAAGAGTTCTTTCCCTACCTTCATTTTCATAAAAACAAATTAAAAGCAGTATACATTAATAATACCAGATTTTCCTCTTAATTCTTATTTTTAAAGTACAACCTAGTTTATAATACTAAACTTGATTCAGACTCCATTCAATAAAGTTATTACCATATTGTTTCATTTATTCTAAGAAAATTGTATGTAATTTGTTCAAGAATAATCATAAGTTTACATTACACAAAATGTAATATGCAATTGAGAACACTCTATAAAATGCTCTGTCTGCTGGTCAACACAAAAAAAAATGAATAATGTTGGATGACTTTTTTTTTTTTTAATTCCTGGGCTAGAGTCCCAGGTTCACCAATGGTGAGATATCTGGGTATGTAGGTCACCCCCCCCTCCCCCCCAAAAAATAATCAAAGTACAATGCATGAACAGTCATTTTTTCTTTTCCTTAGCTCACACCAATACAGAGATTTTTGTGTATAAAAATGCAAGACTTTGCCTCCCTCCCCCCCCTCCCATTTACTGATTTAGGTAGCTGCATTTACTAAGCAACTCACTGAAAAATTGTTTTCTTTCTTTTTCAAGTTTTCGAGCAAAAAGAAAAAGATTAAAGGTATACTATACCATCATTTATTATCATAACCATAATCATTATTATTGTCCATAATTAAACTAAAACCATGACTCTCCAAAGGGATGGCCCTTATTCCACAAATGAATAGATCTAAAACATAGGAATGCTCAGCTCATTCCAATTTTCTGTTCACAAAGCTTTTTGCAACTTGGCCACAAAAAAACAACCAAAAACAATGACAAACCAAGCCTGAAAAAAAAATGAAAGGATAGGGAAGGAAAAGCACAAAAGAAAAATTGAAAGGACGTAGATCTATGATCCACATTCCTTACTGTAACATTGTAACATTCACAACAGAATACTTGGTTTTAAATTTCATTTCAAAACAAAAACAAAAGAGAAAAAAAAATTCACTGAAAAGTGCAACCCGGCACTTGTAGCACTAAATTCTCAAGCTACTTTCCGGCCTAAGCTTCGGTTCTTAACACCTTTCTCCAAAAATAAAGCCATAAACTTAGCGCAGGATCTAAAACGCACCTGTACCCCAGCGGCAAGTATCTGAGCAGACGCTGTACGTGACGTCATTCATGACGCGTGCTGCGCACTTTTGAACGCTTCGCTGCACTATCGACTTGCCCCCCACAAAAAAAAAATCGGCCGCAGCAGAACCACAAACACACAAATAATAGCCTACATCCACCACACCACAGACGCGATTTGCTGTCACTGTTTCACGCACAACTGTTGTCACCTATCGAGCACGAACGTGCACTCGCTTTCTATTCCAACAAACCGATTTCATTCTGAACACAACTTGGCACCGACTGTCTCAACGAGGTTTAGTAGGCCCATTAGCAAACCAGGAAGAACATGCGGTCGCCGCCGTGTTGTTTCTACGGGTTTGTTTTGGAACGCGTATGTTCATTACTTCCCCCTTCTCGCAGGCCAGATAGCAAAAGTGTCACGCACGGTGGTTTCTGTAGCATACCATTTCACTCTGTTTTGAATCTATGGGGAGCGCAATAACAGTTTAGGGACCGGGGTATTTTTTTCAAAAATACTGACACTACAGGTGCAGCAAGCTAAAAAAAATAAATAAATAAATAAAAAAGAGGTGTTATTACAACTGCTGCCTGTTCAGTTGCTTTCTCTTTAATCTCTCTCAAAAACAAAGACAAAAATACTTAACATGGGGTGGGGGCCGGGCAGATCATTACAACCAAAACAAATGTTTAAAATCCACTGTTATCTAAAGATTGCACTTATCCAAGATATCAAAATTACTGCAAAGTGCATGAACAGCACTATTACAGGCACTGATTGCAAGAATTTAATACTGATTCAGTCTTTTTCAGCTTAAAAAAAACTGTAGAAGAAAAATGTGTGCATGCATGCATGCACATGCATGTGCACGCATGCATGCACACATACACACACACATACACACACTGCTGTATGTAACATATCTGGTCCTATAGTACACATCATCACTACCACCACCACCACCAGCTCCTCTCCACCCCTGTTCTTTCAATCTTCTTTTTCTTGTTTTTTCTTTTCTTCAAATCATCCATGAACAAAGCGATGCAATCATATTTCTTCAAAATCATATACATATATATCTTGCATACACAACACCTGTGATAAATATTCCAATTTTATTTTCTTTTTCTCTTTTTCAACTATCTCCACAAGTTTGCCCAGGTATGTTGTCATTTCACATCCACATAAAAACAGGATCTTTGGTCTCATTCTCCTATTAGACTATATTCCATTTACAGTTGATAATATCATATGCTCATGTTTGGGTTGTTAATCAGTTGATTTTTTTTTTTTTTCAGTTTGCAGGAATGAAAAACTAAACTATTCATGCTATATGATCTGTAACAGTTTCGAAGAGTACACTTCATCTACTCAACTGAACAGGCACATGAGGTAATGCTACAATTTCACACTTTTCTTCAAAACAAACGAAAGAAAGAATATCAGCGGCTGACAAGTCTCATGGTATAGTACACAACTCGTGCGAATATTACAAAGCTGTTTATATTCTGCTCTACACTGAATACATTCCACTTTCATTGAAGTGCAATCGCCCCATGTCATACTATACTACCTGCAAGAACACATTAAGCTGCACACACGTTGTATCTCAACACACTAACACCAGATATGAATATCTTACTGTCACACACTTGGCTCTACCCGTACCTGTTTAGACCAACACTAACACACTGTGGACCTGAACATGCCCTAGCTACAAGTTGAAAGAAACGGCCACATCACAGTACAACTAAGGCCAGTGGGTTTTTGTGGTTTTTTTTTTCTCCTTTCAGTGATGAAGGCCCCTTCCTTTATGACAGAGGCTTAAGCTACCAGGTTTCGAAGCTGTCAAACCAGTTCAGGAATGAACACGGTGTCAGGCAACAAAACCTGCCCATGAACACAAGCGGTGTCAAAAGACACCGCTTCACACAAACAGGATCCCTGGATTCTCCCCTGTTCCAGGCCACAAAACCACTGGAAAGACTGAAGTCACTCTTTCATCACTATGAGCTAGGAGCAGTAAGCTGTTACCTCCTTCAAAGGCCTGGCCAGCCAAATGCTGCCTTGCCTAGTAGGCCTAACAGATAAGGTTGTCAATCGGTGCTCCTCAATGACCTCACTGTCGACTGCAGAGTCCCTGGCCAATGAGATGTAGGATGCAGATCATTGTCATTGTTTATGCCTGGGTCACAGCTGTTTGTGTTGCTATGTCCCCTTCTTCAGTATTTCACAGAGAGAGAGAGAGAGAGAGAGAGAGAGAGAGAGGAGAGAGGAGAGAGAGAGAGAGAGAGAGAGAGAGAGAGAGAGAGAGAGAATACTGATATTGCTTATTCACAACCCCTCTTTTGTCATCAAACAATGGGGCCTCAGTCCGTCAATACACACATGCAGTGAGTGTCCTGCTGCTTTCCGCAGGATCTGTCAAGTCATTTCCACCACCAGTAGTTCTGCACTGAGAAAGTTCATACTCCAACAAGAAAACAGGGACCTCTGGGGCTGTTGTTTGTTTGTTTTATTCTTTTATATTCAGATAACAGAACAAGCACTCAGTGTGTTTTTTACATCCAGTCCCTGTGTGTATGCAGTTTTGTAAAAATTATCTGTTCCTACCGGAACACAATGCCCTACTCTTATGAAAAGCAGGAACAGGATTTGACATGTGCACAAGATGTTCTGTGTGCATTCACACTCAGGGTCTCGGATTATAGTCTCATCCGAAGGACTTTTGGGAGAGTGGAGTCTGCACTGATGTTAACTCCAGGAAGAAAAATCCCCTCGAACCGCGTCATCAAATTGTGAGCGCAATCCTCTGACCACAAGGCTATCCTGTCCCCCTTGTAACTACATAAGCACGTTTTCTTGTCAAACTAACATAGGCTGTAAAACTAAGGTGACTGAAAAAAATGTTTCTAAACAAGCAAAAAGAGAAAAAGAACAGTGGGAAGTGTGGGGAGGTTTGGGGGTTTTTAACACAAACAATGGAGAAGGTTTGCATTTTGACAAGTCATCCTCCTAAGAAAGTCCTGTTCCCACTTCACACAAAAAACTGCACAATGCATGCTTCAAAGCTGCAGAAACAATTAAATCCACAACAAAATGTTTCTTGCTGTAATGTTGAGTGAGGTATCAATCAACTTCGAATCATTTCAGAAGAATCCCATATCCAATTCTATAAAAAATTAATCTACACAACAGGTTTAAAAAAACACAAAAAAACATCAATTCTAAGAATAATCAGTTCATTAACACTTTCTTATAAGCAACAAAAGCAAATGCTCCTTTTGTAAAACAAACAAAAAAAAAGCAAGTTTTCTGTAGCCAACAGCTTTTCTCATAATTACAAATACAAACTATATCCTTGCTAGTATAGGCCATTCTTTTCAAACAGTTTACAACTTTATTTTGTTGTTTGATGGGTTTTTTTTATTCAAACGCTCCAAAATTAACAAAGATTGTCCTCTTTTAATTTCCAGTCATGTTGTCATTTATATTTTTTTTAATTGGGGTTTTTTGTTTGTTTTTGTTTTTGTTTTGGGTTGGGTTTTTTAAAAAAAAAAAAAAAAAAAAAAAGGCCAGAAAACTGGCCCAGATATAAAATGGATCCTAAAACTTCCTACTCATGGAATCATGTGAAGTAACATTGCCAGTTATGAGTTAATTAACTTAGAGTAAACTATTTATCACACATCAATGTTGTGAAATAATTCAAGTTGAATGAGGCTGATCTTGCACCACTTTGTGTCAATAAAACTGAAACTATAGAGCAGGCTCTGAAATTACCCTTTCTTAAAAACACCATGCTTTTTTCTGAAAACTGTTTGGAATTGATAGCACAATCTTGGTTATGAATCAATGCTTACCCAAGTTTTTAAAAATCTCATAACATGAATTTTCACACCAACACCTGCCAAGGGGTTACCAAGAACAAATTTTCTGGAAAATATGAATGGCAAATGTGCACAGCTACGCTAAATCTATCCGAAATAAGCAGCAAGCTCCTCTCAAGTCTTACAAACAACTACAATCATCAGGACCTCTCTCTGCACTGTCCAGCAATTTGTACCACTGTAAATCAGCAAAAAAATCAATACCATTGTCCACAGCTTCACATTCTGACTTCTTGTTCCAGTCTGCTTCGAGCTAGAGGCCGGCTAGAAATGATGTATACATGTGTTCCTTCTATCAAAAGCACTGCACAAAAATGTCTACACAAAAAAGCAAAGCACTGTCGTCATCTTTGAAACAAAAACTTACAACTGCAGCGAAAGTGTGAATAAAATGTCATTCCTGTTGTCAAATAAATATTCATTGCTTTAGTAAGATGATTTTATCATATTTCTCATTTTTTGGTATGAAGTTCAAGCCACATGAATGGCAGTCTGCCCTTCCAAGCTGCTCTTTAATCAGCCATAGGACTTCTTTGTTGTCAAATGTTCAGACAAGCCATACCCAAAAAAAAAAACCCCAAAAAACCCTTCTCATACTCACTCACTCACTCACTCACTCACTCACACACGACACGCACGCACGCACGCACGCACGCACGCACACAGCACCACGCACGCACGCACGCACGCACGCACGCACGCACGCACCACACACACACACACACACACACACACACCACACACACACACACGACACACACACACACACACACACACACACACACACACACAACACACACACACTTTTCAAATGATAAGCTAATTTTTTAAAACAAAAACAGATTATCAACATCATCCAGACTAATCAATGAATAGAATGGAAAAAATATAATAAACATTATACCTATATCTTATAAACACCTACACGCAAGAAACAAACAAAGAAATGCAGAGCTCTACTAAATCTACCAAGTTTAAAAAAAGAATGGTACGTTTTGAAAAACACGGTCAGTAGTCGGGTGTAACTAAGTTAATCTATGCTGTTGGGTTGGGGGGGGGGGGGGGGGGGGGGGGGTTATTTTAAACTGCATGTTCTGAAAACAAAATAATATTGTAACTAAACCACTGCAGAAAAGTGTAACAGATGGTGTAGGGCTGTGATCCATATCATCAGTAAACACTTATATGCACAAAAAAACAACCTCAACATGGAGGGGAAAAAACCATGGCAACAGGTTTTGGCACTGCATATCACATCCTTGACACTCTTTAAAAAATGTGTTTGTGCTGTCGACATGTCAGGTGCCCTGGCAAAAAGATGACATTCCATGGCATATGACTTGCTGAACGAGATAAAGTTTTTTCATTTGTGTGATGACCAATCAGTTACTAGCAATTAGCCAATAACCAATTAGCTCAAATGGACTTAATTAGCAGGAGAAAAATTATGCAAAATGTCTGATACGTTTAACTAGCATGCAAAATATACTTTTAAAAAAGACACCCAACAAACCAAACAAATGAAGAAAAAAAAAAGTTACAGCTTTAACCTACCCACCCGTGTGTGTGTGTGTGTGTGTGTGTGTGTGTGTGTGTGTGTGTGTGTGTGTGTGTGTGTGTGTGTGTGTGTGTGTGTGCGTGGTGTGTGGTGTGTGTGCGCATGCATGCATGCATGCGTGTGCACGTGTGTGAGTGTGCGTGCACTTTTCCCATCCACCCTGTTCCTCATCCACACAGATTTTGTGTGTGTGTGTGTGTGTGTGTTTGTGTGTGTGTTGTGTGTGTCGTTGTCTGTCTGTCTGTCTGTCTGTCTGTCTGTCTGTCTGTCTGTTGTCTGTCTGTCTGTGTCTGTGCATCTGTGTGTGCATGCATTTGTCTCTGTGTGTGCACGTATGCGTCTGTGCTTGTGTGTGGTGCGTGTATATGTGTGTGTGTGTGTGTGTGTGTGTGTGGTTGTGTGTGTGTGTGTGTGTGTGTGTGTGTGTGTGTGGTGTGTGTGTGTGGTGTACAAGCATGCGTGTGAGCGTGCGTGTGTGTGTGCATGCATGCGTGTGGTTTTGTTTCATTATCTGTTTCTTTCTTTCTTTTATCAAGGCGAGAGTTCTGTTTACTGCCTTTTCCCTTTGTTTTCTCCTTGTAAAAATCCCTGTCCTGCCCTTTTCACAGCTTTAGCTCATGCTGTCTGTCAGCCTACCCCACCTCTCTCTTCAGGGCCTTCCCGATCTGTCTCCATGAATATGCATGCACGCACATCCTGACAATCCTCCTGTGTGAGTCAGGGCAATATCCAGGCAGCAAATGTGCCATGGGACTGTTTATGCATTCTGTGTATACATGTGCATGGCTTCAGGGCATCTTGTTTTGTTTTGCTAGTTTTCCAACATCCCTGTAATATAGGCCCCCTGCATGCATGCACACCTGCCACAAAACACACGCACGTATACATGCATAAATGTGCATGCATGCAAGCATGTGCACACACATGCATACATGTGCACACACATGCATACCCACATGTGCACACACATGCATACACACACGTACACACAGACACACACACACACACACACACACACACACACACACACATACATTGCTTCATCACCCTGATTATTCCTTTATATTAGTATATGTCAAAACACATGTTTTGATATCACCAGTTAATAATTCACTTCAAAGAGATATTTCAATAACATCACGTGCCCAGCAAAAAAATCAACTACAAGTAAAGACTCCACACTTCAAACGACATACTTCTTATAACTTTAGCTTGAGCCCTTTCAATACAGGGCCTCAGATCACAACCCCTTCCCCCACCCCTTCCCATATGAAATAACCTCTCTTGTGCATCAATCCCTTCCCACCCCTACCCCCCTTCTTGCACCACCCACCCACCCACCTACACACACACACACACACACACACACACACACACACACACACACACACACACACACACACACACACACATCCCTGCATGAGGGAGATCAATAGCTGATCCACCCCCCTGCAAAAGCTGGGTCCAATATAGATCAATACCTAACCCTTTTGGTCCACCTCCACAGGGCTAAG
>CM060329.1:28745775-28750775 GCA_030674155.1 Stramonita haemastoma
GCCACATAACAATCTAAAAAGCCCCCTGTGGACTTCAGGCTCTGAAGGAGACAGTGACACAACAAGTCTGGGTTTTACTATGCACAGCAAAATTGCAATCAGCGGTAAGGGCGTGCGGCAAGGAAAAAAAAGGCACAGCTAACCGAAAAAATGAGAGACAGACAGACAGACAGACAGACAGACAGACAGAGACAGAGACAAAGGGACAGAGAGACAGAGAGACAGAGATTGAGACAGACACAAAGAGAGAAACTCTGACTCTGAAATGATTTATGTGAAAAGAGGCCATTGGCCCCTATAGGACAGGCTTTGATGAAAAATAATGGCATAATAAGAGGAGAACACGTAAAGTACATTGTGTGTGAAAGAGAAGAGAGAGAGCAGACAGACAGACAGACAGACGACAGACAGACAGGACAGACAGAAGACAGACAGACAGACAGACAGACAGACAGAAGACAGACAGACAGACAGACAGACAGACAGACAGACAACAACACACACACACACACACACACACACACACACACACACACACACACACACACACTATAGTGCTTATGAACATGTTAGTAGCTTGTTTATGAGACAGAGACATTGATCTCATGCTCTTTCTTAATTTTCTAAAAAAATCCGATTGATTGTTCACGGTTTAGTGTTCATTTTTAAAAGTTCTACTAGTACAAGTAACAATTTGTTTGCATTTTGGGGTTTTTCCTTCTGTTTTGTCTAATATCACTTATGTGAATAGACAAACTGAAGAAAACACACACACACACACACACACACACACACACACACACACACACACACACACACACACACACACACACACACACAACACAACACACAACACAAAAACAGACTGAAGAGCAGAGAAACCAGAGGAGGAGGAGAGAGAAATGAGAGAGAAGAGGAGAGAGAGAGGAGAGAGAGAGAGAGAGAGAGAGGAGAAGAGAGAGAGGAGAGAGGGGAGAGAGAGGAGAGAGGAGAGAGAGGAGAGGAAGGAGAGGAGAGAGGGGAGAGACAGACAGAAGACAGACAGACAGACAGACGAGACAGAGAGAAGAGAAGAAGACAGAGAGAATCCCCTGGTAATTTGCATAGAATTTAGTACCAATTGTTATCTTCAGTTGAACCTTGCTCGATGAAGATTTCTTTTTCTCTCAAAGTATATACTCTTTTTTTTACCCCTTCCACACTGACCCAAACATAAATTGACAGTCACTGTCTACCAAACTACTATAACATACTTTGCAACATGCTCTGAGGTGCACCAACCCTTATTTTCAAGCAGGTAGCAACCATTAACGTGAAAGAGGCCAAAGCTCTTAAAACAACCCCACTAGTAGCGCTAGGCCATACCTCACCACGTTGAAAACTTGGCAAAGGAAGACGCGCCACATGTTTTATTACTTTTACTAGACATGCTTCTCTGTCAGCTCAAATGGAAAGTGCTCTGAATTTTCCAAGCCAATGCTCTCATGTGTTATACTGAAAACAAAAGCATGGGTGGTTGGGTTTTGTTGTCGTTATTTTGCTCTTTTAGTTGGTTTTTTTTTTATTGTTTGTTTGCTTGTTTTTTGTTTGCTCGCTTGTTTGTTTGTTTGTTTGCTTGTTTGATGCTGTTGTTGCTGCTCTTGTTGTCTATAAATTCAAACGATAATTAATAATGAAAATGATGGACACTTTTTGAGTGCTTTTTTTCCCCTGTTCTCCTGAGGCTCCAAGAACTGACAGCTGGGGATGCGCACAGTTCTTGTGTGCACTCCTCCATTCTGGTCTACAACAATTTCGCAAGAATCTTCAACCAGCTTCACCTAAGTTATGAGGTAAGTCTCACTTTGTTGTTTTTAATTATATCCTGAACACGCACGCACGCAGTACGCATGCACACATGCACGCACGCACGCATGCACACACACACGCACGCATGCATGCCACACACACACACACACACACACACACACACACACACATGCACACGCACAGTCCTTCGGATGAGACTATTAACCGAGGCCCCGTGTGCGAACGCACGCAGAACATCTTGCGCACACATTAAATCCTGTTCCACTTTTCGTAAGAGTAGGCCTGGGCCATCATGTGCCGGTGAGAACAGATGACAAGATTGACAAAACTGCATACACACGGGGACTGGATGTAAAAAAGTACACAAGTGCTTATTTCATTATCCTTGATATGAAAGAATTAAAAAAAATTTAAATAAATAAAACGCACCCAACACGCACGCACACAGTCACCCAGCATGCACACACAACACACACACACACACACACACAACACAACACACACACACACACACACACACACACACAGATTTTTTTTAGCATAGTTTGTTACCAACACTAATCGCAAAATAACCAATATAGTTTGTGGAGAAAGACCTAAGGGGAGTAACTACAGTCATAGATCCCCTTCAAATGATGTCTTATGTAGTTATGTCCTATTTTATTCCCTCCTCTCATTTGTTAAGGCAAAGCCACATGAAAAAAAACTTTACCCTCTATGAATACATCAAAACACTTTAAATGCATTCCACAGTCATCTTACAGTTATTCAATAGTCATTAAAATTATAAGCATCGAGTGTACAAAATTACATACCAACAAATGTAAGAGTGAACAGTAAAGTCGTTTTCAACTGCAACAAATAAATCACTTGCAACAAAACAATTCACCAAGAAATAATTAGTTTATCAATACTCAAAGCACAAAAATGTTTTCACTGAATGCACATGTATGCATCAAAGTAGATTACACTACTTGCTTTCAACTAAGCACACAGGTAGTTCCTTTTTTTAAAAAAAATGTTTACCACCCTGTCAATATGAACATAACAAAATAAATCCTACAAAAACAACACTTTTAACTTCATCATAAAATCAGTCCCACAAGCAATCAATTCTACCACTGCATATTTGTGCTGGCTACGATTTGAGTGGGAGACTACAACTTGTCAGAAAAAAAAAAATTAGCTAATATACAGATATGCATGTTAAAAAAAATGTTAAATCCTGTTCCACTTTTCGTAAGAGTAGGCCACCGCATGCCGGTGGGAACAGATGACAAGATTTACAAAACTGCATACACACAGGGACTGGATGTAAAAAAAAAAAAAAGCATATGGTTGCTTATTCCATTATCCTTGATATAAAAGAATGAATAAATTAATTAATTACATAATAAAAGGCATGTTTTAGATATGTCTGTGGACGTGTATGAGAAACAATTTCAAACAAAACAATAAATCAATAAAGACACTTTTTTTTTCCACTTTCTCATAGCATGGTCCTAATTAATTAAAACTATTTTTCTACAAAATGCTTTCAGATTTTTTCCAGCCCCCCTCCCACCCCTCCTTATATTTTTTTTTTTTTAATGGAAATAAACACCATTTCCTCATTACAGAACTTTACATTCTTGATTTGACTACATGGCTTCAGCTTACAGACAAAACTTAAAATAAATAAGTAGGTTAAGTGCCACAACAAACAAGACTGCAACACTAACAGACATTAAGTATTCGTTACTTCACTTATCCACATATAGCATTGCTGTACACTGAAACATATATATACTGATTTTAATTTCCTTCCTCCGCTGAAGTTCCAAGGTTCACCAATGGTGAGATTTTGCGTAAGCAATAGTTTTTGCCCTCCATGAAAGTGGCTGCGTTGCGGACTTTGGGGATGCATGCTGGATATGTTTGTGTTTCCATAACCCACCCAACACTGACATAAATTACTGGATCTTTAAGGTGCATATTTCATATTCTGCATTTGTATGTACACAAAGGGAATTAAGACAAGGTAGATCTGCACAATAAACTGACCTGGGTGATCATAAAAATCCCCACCCTTAATTCGCCAGACATCGCCGAGATTCGAACCCACAACTTCATGGACCCATGGGATTGAAGTCAAACGGTCTAAACCATATTGATCAATATAAGAGCTGATTTCTTTTCACTGAAGTGAAGTACATCAGGCATAGTACATCATACACTATAACATATATCAGCACTCATACAACATCGCATTTCTTCAAACAAATGCACTCACTTACCCTGTACTTCAAGGGTACCGGTGAGATAACTGGGCATGACTGACTCAGATATCGACGAGCACACACACTGACTGGGTCAAATAGTTCTTCTTATCTTACACACTTTGACACACCTGGCCCAACTTGTCTCGTGAGTCTGAATTAGTTCACACCTTTCATAAACTGTTCATCCGATGTCCTCGTTCACTGATGGAACTACAGAAAGAGCAGTATGCATATAATTTCTGATTTCAGTACAGTTGATTTGTTGGAAGACTACCACAGCACACCTTCAGCATTCTATTCCACGTATTAACAACTCATACTTAGTAACACTTTAGTCCATCAAGTCTTTCCTGATAGCTGAAACTATCCCGTACAAAGTTTTGTCAAGTCACTGAAAGATTGAATTTGAAGTAAAAGAGAAAAAAAAAAAAACCTATGCTATATACATGCATATGTCGATTACATCTGCACCAAATGACTCCATGGCCACAACGGCTGTCCATTCACATTCAGCAATTGAAATTCTGATCAATGAATATTCTTGTCACAATTTGATATGACATCTGTAATAGAATATCCCTGAAAAGGCTTTAGTCTACAAATATGATCAACAGATTGCAGTCTGGTGTAACGACCTTCCAACATCAAGAATATGCTTCATGAGTACAACAAATATCCTAAAACTTAACTGTCTTCAAAATCGATCAAAACATATAAGCACACATGCACTCATGCAAGTACATGCACGCATGCATGCACACACACACATACACACACAGAGTCACACACACACACACACGCATGCACGCACGCACGCATGCACACAGCAGCACGCACCACAAACCACACACACACACAAATACACACAAATACACACACTTTACACCCAAAAACACTTTCCAGCAACACACACACACACACACACACACA
>CM060329.1:28755775-28810775 GCA_030674155.1 Stramonita haemastoma
TCATTATCAACATAAACAGCTTCAAATTCATCATAACACCCCCATCAACACCACCAATATCAGAAACACCATCATCATCACAATCATCATCAACATAGGGGGAAAGTCTACTGCAGAATCTACCAATACAATAGTTATCTCAGATCTTTCTACCGGAGATTTCTTATTCAGATTTTTTTTTTTTTTTTTTTTTTATTCCTTGGCTAGACCTCAAGGTTCACCAATTGTAAGATTTTCGTGACTGCTCACCCCCCTCCAGCTGAAAAAGTAGTAGTATTTGACATAGTAGTAGCAGATGCAGTAGTGCTTTACTAACTGTAGCAGATGTAGAACTTAAGTTTAATAATACTAGTAGTACAACTGCAGCAGCGATAGCGATAACCAAGGACAATAACTGTGTCGACACAGCAACAGACACAGTAGTTTTTTCAAATAAATTTAAACTGAAATAACATACGAGTGCACTCGTAACTCACTAGATCCCATTCTGGATCTTGTCTCTGATTTTTCATTTGAAATTATTTTAAATACTGATCATTATCTTGAGCACGATAATAAATAAAAAATAAAAAACCCTACCTTGCAACATCACCATGAATAAGCATTTTCCACCAAATTGATAAATCGTTAAATGGTTAAGAGATAGTAAAATCTCAACAACAACAAACAATACAGAGATAGTAAAATCTCACACTCAAACACACACACACACGTTCCCGTTCGAGGAAATTTTTCTCCTGGAGTTAACATCAGTGCCGATTCCACTCTCCCCAAAAGTCCTTCGGATGAGACTATAAACCAAGGCCCCATATACGAACGCTTGAAAACGTCTTGCGCACACGTTAAACCTGTTCCGCTTTTCATATGAATAGGCCATTGTGTGCCGGTGGGAACAGATGACAAGATTTACAAAACTGCATACACACGGGGACTGAATGTAAAAAAGCACACAAGTGCTTATTCCATTATCCTCGATAAAAGAATAAATGAATAATAATACAAATAAATACACACACACACACACACGACAAAGTTTCTAACAAACATACCATTTAGTAATCTACT
Source organism: Stramonita haemastoma (assembly GCA_030674155.1). Classification (NCBI taxonomy): domain Eukaryota; kingdom Metazoa; phylum Mollusca; class Gastropoda; order Neogastropoda; family Muricidae; genus Stramonita; species Stramonita haemastoma. The sequence continues at coordinate 28,756,841 of CM060329.1, forward strand.
GATCAAGTAAAGTACACTGTACAGTCCAACTCACTGTAAAATCTCTCTTCTTTTTTTTTTAAAGGAATTTTTCATTACTAGTCAAAATTTAATGAAAAATGTAGTCAGAGGGACAGCAAAAACCTGACTTTTCAGTTTTGTCAGGAAAGACAAAACACATGTATACAAATTTGAATTCATCTACTATCTAGTGACCTACAGACCCAGCTAATAAATAACTTATTAAACTTGATTAAAATAACAATATTCTATCAAAATTGAAATCATAATTAATTCTAATGATGTATAATATATGTATCACAATTATTGATTATTCTATTATCATAATTCAAAATCAAACAGTATTATTCTGGAATAATATATTATTCATATAATAATGACTAATGTGTAATGTGTGTTTTTGGGTGCCTGCGTGCCTGCAAGTGTGTGACCTGTAGATCTTGTGTCAGTGTGTAAGTACATGTAATGTATGTATGGTGTGTGTGTGTGTGTGTGTGTTGTGTGTGTGTGTGTGTGTGTCATTGTGTGTGTGTGTGTGTGTGTGTGTGTGTGTGTGTGTGTGGTGTGTGTAGTCTTTTATGTGTGTTGTGAGAGAGAGGAGAGAGAGGGAGAGAGATAGAGACATTCAGACAGAGAAAGACGACAGACAGACAAACAGAGAGAAGAGACAGACACTGAGACAGACTGACAAGTGACAGACAGACAGACACAGAGAAAGGCAGATCTCTAATGACACAGAGAGAGAGAGAACAGAAGAGAGAGAGAGAGAGAGAGAGAGAGAGAGAGAGAGAGTGTGTGTGTGTGTGTGTGTGTGTGTGAGTGTGTGTGTGTGTGTGACTGTGTGTGTGCATGTTTGTGTGTGAAAGAGAGTGTGCGGTGTGGTGTGTGGTGTGTGGTGTGTGTATGTGTGTGTGAAACTGAAAAGAGAGACACACAGACAGACAGACAGACAGACAGACAGACAGAAGACGAGAGAGAAAGAGAGAGAAGAGAGAGAGAGAGTGAGGGAGTGATGAGGGGAGAGAGAGAGAAGAAGAGGAGAGAGAGGAGAGGAGCAGAGAGTTGTTGAATGTTGTGGTGGTGTGGTGTGTGTGTGTGTGTGTGTGTGTGTGTGTGTGTGTGTGTGTGTGTGTGTGTGTACATTGTATGAGGTGTGAAGAGATATATCTGTACACACAGGTTACAAAATGTCTATGTAGGCCTATATAAGTAATTGGTGGGGAGGATTATTATATTTATTTTTTAAAAAGTTCTTGCAAACTAGTATTTTATACTTTGCATACAAAATCTCATGCCATTTATACATTGCAACAAATGGTTACCTCAATATCTGTTGCAGTGGTTCGTTTGTTTTTGCTACATGTACATGTCACTGTCAGTGAGCGTCACATGTCCTGCGGAACGGTATTAATCTGAGAGACTTGGCCAAGCCTAAGCCCTAATCTATTCGTTTCCATAATGTGTTGTGTGTGTGTGTGTGTGTTGTGTGTGTGTGTGTGTGTGTGTGTGTGTGTGTGTGTGTGTGGGGGGGGGGGGGTGATAAATAATGGTGTACGACGGACAGAGGAAGCGATTGATCATTCATTAAAAATCTGCTGCTGTTACTTCATCAGTTGATCATGTGTACGGCGACACCCGAGGGCAGCAAGTCAGCCACATTAGCGATATGATAACCCATTTTAACGTATCAAAATGTCCATCTGATCCTTTCGCAGCCAGTTCGTTACTACTAGAGATAAACGATTCTATGCTATTTCATCAGAGCCGTTTTATACAATGATCACAGAAAAATCGGACGGTCGTTTCTTCCTTCTAATTCTACGGTTACATAATTCGCATGTTTTACAGTCACACTGATCCCTTACCTTTGTTTGGCAGTGGTACACTTTCGTGAGACATGCTTCGGTTTCAGGTGGCACAGTACACCCCAGTGACACCGGAAGTAGTTTACGGCAGATCAAAAATTAATGAGAATGGCTGCTTCTCGATACAAAACAGCGTATGCCTAGGCTACCCAACAAAGCTGTGCTTACGGCCTACATGATATGACCCCAACTGTAGTTACCATTCACTGAGCGCTGGGTGCAACCTTTTCTAAACGGTTTGTAAGATAAACTCATCTGTGAGCGGGAGTCAACAAAGTTCTTCAAAGCTGAACCATAATCAAAACAAGAATGATTCAAAATAATGAAGAGAGAAGGGGGGGGGGGGGGGGGGGGGGGAGGGGAGAGATGGTACAGAAGTTCAGAGGCAAGGAAAGGGGGGGGGGGGGTTATAAGGAGGAGAAAATTGTAGATCTTGATGAAAAATGTTAGATATTCTATTATCGTCGAAATAAAATATAAAATAAATAGATAAGCTAACTCAATGTGATGATACCATACAACCACGTTGCTGCCCCCCCCCCCCCCCCCCCCCCCCCCCCCCTCTCCAATACTAATACCAATATTTTATTATTTCAATAAACGGCGAAATTCATGTGAGTTACAAGCCATAGATAAAAACAAACAGAAAAACTTCAATCACAGAAAGTAACGCAATCCTCACATTTTCTTTTTTCATATGCCTGTTTAAAAAAAATTAATAATATAAAAAAAGGTATTTGTGTACCTAACAGACCCCCCCAAAAATGGAGAACAAAAACAAACAAAATCGTGCTGACACTGCTGCTATCAGCAAGACTGGAAGCTAGTGCATTGTAAAGACAAGGGGAAAAAAACAAGAAATTCTTTATCAAATAATAATAATGATAATAATAATATAATAATAATAATAATAATAATAATAATAATAATAAATAATAAAATAAAAAATTAAAGGATGGGACCCAATGATGGACTAAATCTATAGACAGGTGATAAATGCTATGAAATTGATCAATGAGTTCACCCACTATGAATACATCAGAACAGTTTAATTAAACACATTCCACAGCCATCACAACCACACTCCATATATAGTTATGTAATCATCATTAACATCATGTGCATGAGAAACATATTTCAGGGATCAGCCTTTTCTTTTTCTTTTTTTTCTTTTTTTTTTTTTTTTTTTTTGGGGGGGGGGTTGTTTTGTTATGGGTTGGTTGGTTTTTTGTGGGCGGTTTTTTTGTTTGTTGGGTTTTTGTTTGTTTTTTTGGTTGGTTGGTTTTTTGTTGTTGTTTTGTTGTTTGTTTTTTGGGGGGGGGTAGCGCACTGTTTGTTTTTTTTTATGCCCCCACTCCTGTCTTGAAAAAAATGTTTCCTACTGTTCTTGTCTGTCATCTGGGATAAGGTAGACTAACGTAAAATCATGGTCTATGTCTCCCCCTTGTGTGGTGTGTAAGTATCAAATGTACACACTGTATTCTCCTGACGCGCTCATCTGTTATGGGTCAGTAACACGCAGTTTTTTAGGGCACAGTGATAGTAATATTGCAGCCTTCCATGCTTAATTAATGCACACAGTGGTTCTTTCGCCTACTTGTTAATCAAGGTCACGCGTGCTGGTGGAACATGCTCATTCCTAGTCCCCCAGGTAACAACAGGTAAGTTGGCCTACCACCACAAAACGTTCAATTTTTTTAAATACTTTTTTATATCGAGGATAATGGAATAAGCACTCATGTGCTTTTTTTTACATCCAATCACCGTGTGTATGCTGTTTTGAAAATTTTGTTATCTGTTCCCACCGGCACACGATGGCCTACTCATACGAAAAGCGAAACAGGATTAAACGTGTGCGCAAGATGTTCTGCGCGCGTTCGGACACGGGGCCTTGGTTTATAGTCTCATCCGAAGGACTTCTGAAGGACCGCATGTTAGAAAACAAACTGATATCTCATGACATGGATCTGTAGGCTTCAGTAAAACAGTACAACTGATCCTGTGTGCCAGACACGTATATTGAAATCACTAGGGATGGCGCTCACAAAAAAAAACATGGCAAAAACAGAATATGAAACAAAGATATATACATATGCATTTGGTATGCTTTTTTTCAAAATTATATTTGTAGTCATTATTTGTAATGAAAACATTAATTATTTTTCCTTACGTACTGGCTTTTAAAAAAAAATGTTGCATTTTCATTATTATGACAAGAAGCATCGAGTACTACAATCTTGTCAAGTAGCCTCCGATCACATGCACTTCTTTAGCATCATCATTACACCATCCCCCATCACCATTGATCACCATGCCTTGAAAAGAAAATGTATTTAATTCGGTGGCCCTGGTTGCTCTGGTCTCATGGTGACCACAGTTTCGGTTCCCCGTACACGTCTGTGCCCGTGATGAGTTAGTATCAAACCTTTCGGGGTTGGAGGTTTACGAGGAGAAAGTCGTGTGGGGGGGGGGGAGGAGGTGGTTGTGGTGGTCACTACTCTTGATGGGTCTCTCTCGGTCAGGGGGAGGGATAGCCTAGTGGTCAGAACATTGCGCTCGTAATTTGACGACCTGGGTTCGATTCCGTTCCAGGGGATTTTTTTCTTTGGAGTTAACATCAGTGCTGACTCCACTCCCCCCAAAAGTCCTTCGGATGAGACTATAAACCGAGGCTCCGTGTGCGAACGCACGCAAAACATCTTGCGCACACGTTAAATCCTGTTTAGCTTTTCGTAAGAGTAGCCCATTGTGTGCCGGTGGGAACAGATGACAAGATTTACAAAACTGCATAGGCCTAAACACGGGGAACTGGATGTAAAAAAGGACACGAGTGCTTATTCCATTACCCCCGATATAAAAAGTATAAAAAAAATAATAAATAATTAATGAATAAAAAAAAAAGTATTTAATATATTCAACAATCACAATCAAATAATATGTTATTATAATATATTATGCTATTAATAAATTTAAATTTTGATCGGCAAACTTTCTATAGCCATTGTTAAGTGTCAAGGTAAGGGACTCGGGTAGATGGGCCTCCATGAGTCTATGATTCATTCAGGAACCGCACACTGAGACCAGAGTGGCTAATCAGTTTAATGCGGGCACTTCTGGCTGGTAGCCCCACGGTGGCCTGACATTGATAAGCTCTTGTGGACTTCTGACCCTGGAGGTGCGACAAACATAGGCACTGCTCTGGCGGAGAGACCGAGATGAGCGGCGTGGGAGCAGACATGACAGGAGTGTCACAGAAGACGGCCATCTCAAAAACAAACCTTTATTTCTGTAACTAGATATATATTATATGGGTAGTTCTGAAATCTGAGAAGTAAACGGTCAAGTATTTTAGCTAGTCTGATTGATAAGTCTCTTTACTAAGCAAATCAGCTTGTGTTCAAGAAGAGTAGAGCAAGGTTGTGAGCTTAGTCCCCAACATTCTTTTTTTTTTTTACACACACACACCCCACACACACACACACACATACACACACACACACACACACACACACACACACACACACACACACACACACACACACACACACACACACAATAATGGAGATTTTGTAAAGAAAAAAAAACTGACACCAAGTGCTATTGAAAAGTTGTTACTTCACTGAACATAAGAGAGCAGAACAGTAGAGCCCAGAATAGGATATAATGATAATATATAAAACGGATGAATTGATGCCATCTTGCGGTACTGAATGAAACGGTAAGACCTAAAGCAAACCGTTAACATAACTGAGAGCATAATTAGTTGGCAAAGTCTTGTTGCCACTGCCATTAGCAACCATTAGCAATTGCACTCAATATTTTTCTACGCTAAATGTATATCCTTTCAACTTTTTCACAACACATCTTTTCATATGCCGTATGTGATCTGTGCCCAATATCTGTTTTTATTCCAAAAATAAAGTTAGTTACAAATACACAAGTTGCTATACCAATTTCAAGCTATCAACATCAGTCTTTTTCTTATCACTGAAAGAATAAGTCCTCGGTCATAATCTGCTCCAACTGCATTAAGCGAAAAAAAAATCTGTTCTTGTTATCTTCTATAAAAAGGATTGGAACAAAGATTCAAGAAGCTTTAAGGATCTCAATTGTTTGGTTTAAAATTGCATTGGAAACACTACTTTGGTATTACGCTGAGGTTATTGGTTTACCAACTGCCAAACTAGCTAAGTCAAGTCCTCGGATGAGACTTTAAACCGAGGCCCCGTGTGCGAACGCATGCAGAACATCTTGCGCACACGTTAATCCTGTTCCGCTTTTCGTAAGAGTAGGCCATCGTGTGCGTGGGAACAGATGACAAGATTTACAAAACTGCATACACACGGGACCGGATGAAAAAGCACATGATGCTTATTCTGTTATCCTCGTATAAAAGAATAAATAAATAAATAAATAAATAAATAATAAATAAACTCTATTGTCTTGAGCACGCCATAAACTATTCGTCTGTTACAGCTCTGATCATAAAATAAATATGTATAGATTTTTTTTTCTGAATACAGACCTATTTAAAACCAGTCTAAGAACGACACTTACACTTAGTCATCCTCATTTTATAACCCTCATCATATCCCCGAGGTCGAAATGTGACTCCTTGGAGTAGGGGAGGGGGGGAGGTCGGCTGCATTCGCAAAAACCTCGCTATTGGTGAGCCTAAGAGCTCCAGCCAAGGAGGTAGGTAAAGGTAAAGGTAAAGGTGTCCCATAACCTGTGTGGTCGTGGGGGAGCGAGGCGTCAGAGATCTCAGCTTCTCTAGGGGCCAGCATATTGAGGGCGGCGCCCATCTCCTCTCCCTCGCTGCTTAACCTTTCCTGACCCTAAAGAGGGCAGGTACCCATTTACAACTGGGTGAACTGGGAGAACTGTACTGAAGCCAAGGCGCGCACACCCACCACCAATTGGTAACCTCGCTCGACGCTGCTTAACCTTGGCTGGGGGGGGGGGGGGGGGGGAGGGGAGCGCTCTGACCACTGAGCTATCCCGTCCCCAAGGAACTCTTACAAAAACAAAAAAAAGAAAGAAAAAAGAATAACCTTCATCTCCCTGGCTATTTAACCCATGTTTTAACCCTTCCAAATTTCACCAACCCTTTCTCTATCATTCTTAGTGTTTTCCCTCTGATGCAGTGTCTGATACCAGGACAGCAGTTCTTTTCAATGTCAGACATGAATTTCGTTTCATTTTGCAGTTTCTGACCTGCCTGTGCTCCCTTCTTTCCTGCTCTGAGGGATTCTGAGAGAATCTGAGTGACTGTTTTCCTCTCAAATTATTCTTGATCAACCCTTCATGTTCGTTACAATGCTTAGAGGAGAATCATTCGTAATCAGGATGAGGGTGCACAACAGGAAAACAAGCTGAAAAAAGCCCTACATTAAAAAAAAAACTTTCAAGAAAAAAAGTATGAGAACCCATTCAGCTCATATTACATATGTAAATGCATGCCTACACATGTAAAACACACAAAAGCGCTTGCATCATACTTAACAAAATGCACACACACACACCACACACACACACACACACCACCACCACAGCACAGCACACCCGCGCGCGCGCGCGCCGCGCGCGCGTGTACGTGCACTGTATCATAATCAGTAGCCCTACATGTTTGCTGTATAAGCATTTGTCATGAGTCACTTTGCACACACAAAAAAAGCCTGGAGTGGGAAATGGTGATGGTCACGTTTTATGTTTTTATGGTCATGCAAGACAACTCCAACCACCATCTGCCTGGTCTGATAAAGTCACTTGACCCGAATCATCCCCACTTGATATCCTCGCCTTTCCTAGCTTACACACATTTTATACCCCTACCCCCCCCCCCCCCCCCCCCCACCTCCTTCCATCCCGAACCGTTTCCCTTTGCCCATGTCTTCCGACGCTTCTTCTTCTTTTTTTCCTCTGTGCGACCTCAATGACAAAGCGAATCCGGCCAGTATAAAACTTGGATTCGGCTATCATCCTTTTACTCGCTCTCTGTATTTTTGGGGGGGAGAAAATAAGTGATAGGCCCTATACTATTCTCTACAAAGCCAAGACACGTACTATTCTGTGGCTGAGCACTGCCCCACTAAGGTGAGGAAGATTATTTCTTTCTTTCTTTAGATGCTGTTCATTAAGTATGTGTTCTGATAGCTGACTGCATGATTGACTTAAGGCAAGTTGGTAGCGAAGGACGACCTCCCCCATCTAAAAAAGAAGAACAGGTCATCATTCTAAGACTCTGCACTGGGCACAACAAGCTAAATCATCCCATGTCCACAAGCTGAAACATGCTCCTTTTTAAAAATTCTTTTGTATCGAGGATAATGGAATAAGCACTCATGTGATTTTTTTACGTCCAGTCCCTGTGTGTATGCAGTTTTATAAATCATGTAGATCTTGTCATCTGTTCCCATCCCTCTCCCCTGTCTGCCTGTGGCAAAGAGAACCAGACTGGCAAACGCATCTTTCAAAGGTGCACGCTGTACAGCGACCTGGGGAAGATTATGTGGCTCATGGAGATAAAACCCTGCAAACCAAGCTAAGCGTACAGTCCACCCACCAGAGAAGCTGGACAAGACATAATATTATCATTTTTCCAAACACATCTGACGGTGTAAAGCGAACGAGAGAAGAAGAACATTTTATTCAGCAAAACTTGTAGGCCTACATCATCATTAGTTAATAATAATGATACACAGAGCTACAACAAGTTTGAAGCTTTTATCATGCTCAGCCAATGAAAATCTACACAGTAAGCGAATACGAAGACTGGAAAAATATGTTCCAAACTGAGATTATAACTATGCAGCATAAAATGTGTCATTTCAATAATAAAACATTCATGCTAAGCGAACCGGAGAGAGAGAGAGAGAGAGAGAGAGAGAGAGAGAGAGTGTGTGTGTGTGTGTGTGTGTGCTTCCTGTGGTAACTTTACTAAAGGGTTAGCAACATTGAGGGAAGTGATTACTGAAAACTGTTGTGGTGTGGTTTCAATCTTGATATGCGATATGCTTCTGCTGCACCTTCAGCTCTCTCTCTCTCTCTCTCTCTCTCTCTCTCTCTCTCTCTCTCTCTCTCTCTCTCTCTCTCTCTCTCTCTCTCTCACTGATATATATCTAACTTGGGACCAGGACTAGCTGGCTCAATGGTTACAGCTACACATGTGGTCTGATGGCAGTATGATTAAATTAAATTAAATTAAATTTCTTTCTCTCTTCTCCTTTCGGGTTAAAATATATCCCGCCAAAGGCCAGTCATAAGTCTTATTAATAGATTGAAGTTAAATGCTTTCCATACAAAATTTTCCAGAAATGTGCATTGTGTGTGTGGTGGGGCAATCTCAAACTTTCATATTCTTTTGGAATGTCAAGTGTTAAAAAAGTACCTTCCCACCATACCTGAGAGATCTTTGCAGAAAGTTTTGAATAATTGTAAATTGCTCTGTGAAATTGCTATGCTGTTGAAAGAGAGTTGTGTTAGTAATTTGTTACAGTGCAAGTAAATGTGTCATTCATTGATTTTAAGCAAAGGCATTCTGCCCACCATGGTATAGTTCTCGACATTGTATATTGTATTGTCCATATATATATATATATATATATATATATATATTATATATATATATAATTTATATATATATATATATAGATAGATAGATAGATAGATAGATAGATAGATAGATAGATAGATAGATGATATATATATATATTATATATATATATATATATATGTATGCCTTTTATTCTGTTGTAGTTACATTAGTCATACAGTTACTTGATGTGTTAATTCAATTCCTTCATTGCATTATGGTTATAGTTGTTAGACAGTTCCTTTTCTCTGAATTGTTTGTCTTTTTGTGTCTAATATCACTGATTGTGAATAGACGTTTAAATTGAAGAACAACAGTATACGGGCAGGGTTTCAGCTTTCTTCCTCTCTTCTCTCATTCCCTTTACATCGTCAGATGTGTCTGGGGAAAAGTAACGATATCATGTTCTTTCCACTTCCTCTTGTGGCCCGTACAGTTGCCCTCACACTCTTCCTCAGGTATTGCGTGCATCTTTGGGGGATTTTTTAGTTTTGTGTTGTTTTTGTTTGTTTGTTGTTGTTAGTTTTGGTAAGGGACGGAGGTGGGGGAGGGGGGGGGGGGCACAGGCACACTGGGGGAGAAAGAACGAGCTTCAACTTTAAAACAGGTTTTAGTCATAACTGTGCCGTCCTTTGAACAGCGTTCCTTGAGGAAACAATGGTTCCTACCCTACTCTGAAAACGAAATAAAATGAGATGGAAGAGACAAGACAGACAGGGTGTAGAGGAAACACAGCGATGTTCACACAATTTTTGGAACATCACTTTTGCAGTGAAAAAAAAAAAAGACTCAAAACTGACGAACAACAGCACAATCAGAAAAACAATCGGACAAATACAATCAGACAAACAATCGGACAAACACAAACAATCAGACTAACAATCAGACAAACACGGGTGCACAAAATTGCTTACCCTTTAAGCATCCATCCAATCCTTGTAATTTGAAGGCACTAACTGACGAGGTTCCCAGACTTCCAAATATGGCCAGCATCTCCGTGTACTACTTCAATGAATTCCGGGCCAGAGGGGAGTTCATCCGCTTGTTGCTCACGGTGGCTGGTGTGGAGTTTGAAGATGTCCGGGTCCCACTCCAATCCTGGGGGCCACATAATGCTCTGACACCGCAAACCGAGGCACAGAAAGGTAATAAAGAAGTGGGTGTATATACAGATATAATGTATGTATGTATGTATGTAGTATGTATGTATGTATGTATGTATGTATGTATGTATGTATGTATGTATGTATGTATGTATGTATGTATGTATGTATGTACGTACGTACGTACGTACGTATATACGTGGTGTGCCTTGTGGCTATGGTGACCTGCCTCTCTTTTTATGACCGACTCTTGTTTGCATCAGCAATAATCTGTGTGTGTGTGTGTGTGTGTGTGTGTGTGTGTGTGTGTGTGTGTGTGTGTGTGTGTGTTTGTGTGTGTGTGTGCTTGTGGCTTATTCTGTTTGCATCAGCTAGAACCATATTCTGCGATCGGAATGATTCTCAGTTTTCTTATAAAAAAAAAGTTGGGATGCATGAGCAACCTATTCCCGAGATAAGTGGGCAGACAGATGAACAGACAGACAGACAGACAGACAGACAGACAGACAGACAGACAGAGATCTATTGGAAGATAGATAGATAGATAGATAGATAGATAGATAGATAGATAGATAGATAGACAGATAGACATAGATAGATAGATAGATAGATAGATAGATAGATAGATAGATAGATAGATAGATAGATAGATAGATAGACAAGTATTTAGATGGATATAGATCGATATATACAGACAGACAGACAGACAGACAGACAGACAGACAGACAGATAGATAGATAGATAGATAGATAGATAGATAGATAGATAGATAGATAGATAGATAGATAGATAGATAGATAGACAGACAGACAGACAGACAGACAGCCAGCCAGCTAGCTAGCTATACAGATAGATAATGCATACACACCAAGTAAAAGTAAAAATAAGAAAATACCATCACCGTTAACAGATAAATAAAATAGAGACGCACTAACAAACAGAGCATAACATAACATACATCAGACGTATTGTTTCACGCTCACAAAAGACTGAACAGGCCCTAACTGCCAATTACTCTTTCAGCGACTCCTTTCGGACAGCTGCCCTATGTGATCTACAATGGCAAGAAAATTGGAGAGAGCATTCCTATCGCCAGCTACTTCGCCAGAAAGCATGGTACGTACACGAATCCCTTTGTCACTGGCTATGGCAGTATCAGCATTATTTTCCTTGTTCCTCGGCTTAAACTCCGAAACGTTAATTAACCCAAGTTGAGATTTTGAAGATGCCACCGTTTCCCCCAAGCAAAAGGTCGCTGCATTCCAACTTTGGCGAACTATCAACATAAACACCAACACTATTCTGTTCGTGCTGAAAAAAATCCTTAAATCTGCTACCATGGAGACGTGGTTTGCCCTTTGGATTCCTGGCTGGAGGGTCCCATAAGCGGCAAAAAAGTTTTAGTTGGAGTCCCAATAGCCCCTACCCAGAATACGTCCCGTTTTCCTGTAGGTTCAATAGGAAAACTGGGACCAAACAGTTGAGCATCACACACCACACACACACACACACACACACACACACACACACACACACACAGACACAGACACAGACACACGTGTGTGTCGTGTTTAAATATAATACCCAAAGTTGGAGTATGGATACCTTAATCATGGGCAACAAACAGTCGACATACGCAAAATCTCACCATGGGTGAAGAACCTCAAAGCACTAGCTTAGGAACATCAAACAAAACAAAACAAAAATAATGACAAGACTGATGAGACAAGGCAGAAATTGTTTAATATGTTTGTGTTGTGTGGGTCTCAGGTCTGTACGGGAGTACGGCAGAGGACGCCTTGAAACAGGAGACGGTGATGCATCTGGTGGAGGATCTCCGTGTGCCCCATGTCAAGGACTGGGCCCTCACCCAAGACCCCGACAAAAAGGTCAGACCCGCACAGACAGTAATAATATACAGTCTCTCTAAGTGGTCTGCGCGCTCGCTTTGCCCCCCCAAGTCAAGTTAAGAAGCGTCGAGCATGGTTACCGGAAGGATGGGTGACCGTTTGCGCGCCTTGGCTTCAATACAGTCCCCCCAGCTGTAAATGGGTACCTGCCCTCTTTAGGTGCAGGGAAGGTAAAGCAGCGAAGGAGAGGAGACGGGCGCCGCCCTTAATATGCTGGCCGCTAGAGAAGCTGAGGTCTCTGATGCCTCGCTCCCCTACGACCGCCTAGGTTATGGGACACCCTTACTTTTTTTTCTTTTTTTTTTACACACTGCTGTGTAGGAAGTGTCAGTGCCAGGGTACATCAGAGACTCCTTAAGAAGTTGAGAGAGGTCAGTCAGTGAAGTCATTATATGACCTTTGATGTATAGGTTTACATTGAGTGTTTTACGCCAAGTGGCTGGGTGGCTCCCTTGTCTATGTCCCTGTAGTCTTCGTGTTGATTCGTCTCTCTGTGTATCTAGACTCTTGAGTATCTCGACTTGTCTCGCGATTTCAATTTATAAAATGAAGTATTCTCAAGTCTTGAATCAACCATCTGTTCCAGTCTGTCTGTCTCGCTCTCTCTGAATTGGACACTTCATACTCGCTCTGTTTTTCTCTCTCTGAATTTACACCCCCCCCCCCCCCCCTATCTCTCTATCTCTCTCTCTCTCTGTCTTGTACTGTCTTAATTTTTTTTTCATGGTTTTTTTTGTGTGTGTGCCTTAGGCTGAACTGGTTCAGAGGCTGAGCGACGTGCTGATCCCTCGTTTCCTGGCTTACTTCGAGCCCATGCTGAAGGAGAATGGAGACAAGGGCTACTTTGTGGGCTCCTCGGTGAGTGGGCTACACTGCCAGGCTGATACAGCATCAAGATGATGATGGTTACGATGATGATGGTAATGATGATGGTGGTGATGATGGGGGTGATGATGATGATAATGATTCATGTTTACCTGGCTTACTTCGAGCCCATGCTGAAAGAGAACGGGGACAAGGGCTACTTTGTGGGCTCCTCGGTGAGTAGGCTACACTGCCAGGCTGATACAGGATCAGAATGATGGTGGTTATGATGATGGTGATGATGATGAACAATGCAACAACATCGAAGATGGAATGGCCAAGGGAAACAGCAAAACAGCTTACAACACTCTGAAAGCACTAACTAAAACCACACAGCCTAAAGCCTCTGTTATTGAAGACAAAGAAGGAAATCTTTTAACGGAAAACAATGCCATCCTCCAACGCTGGACAGAATACTGTGAGGGATTGTATAACTACCCACTACGCCCAGATACCAACATAGTTTCCAACAAACCCCCTGAACACCAAGATAAAGACCCACCAATACTAAGGTGTGAAGTAGACACAGCTATTAAGCAATTGAAGAAGGGGAAGTCCCCTGGAATCGATAACATCCCAGCTGAACTCATAAAAAATGGAGGGAATGAAACAGCAAGGCGATTCACAGATCTTTGTCAGAAGATCCACAACACCAAAGAATGGCCAAAAGAATGGACACAGTCTCTTGTAATACCCCTGCCAAAGAAAGGAAACCTCAAGCAATGTCAGAACTACAGAACCATCAGTCTCATAAGCCATCCTAGCAAGATCATGCTGCAGGTAGTCCTCAACAGACTGAAAAACCAAGCAGAAAAACTCCTGGCAGAAGAACAAGCGGGCTTTAGACCAAAACGCAGCACAATGGAACACATTTTCAACCTGAGAATTCTGATAGAGAAGCATCTCCAACACCAAAAAGACCTGTACCACAATTTTATAGACTTCAAAAAGGCCTTTGACAGGGTATGGCATGACGGCCTCTGGCAAGTACTCAGGCACTTCAACATTGACAACTGCCTAATTGAAGTCATCAAGGCTCTGTACGAGAATGCAAGAAGTGCAGTTTTCATGAACAATCACGTGGGCGAGTTCTTCAAGACCACGGTTGGAGTCCGCCAGGGCTGCCTTCTCTCACCTGTACTCTTCAACCTCTTCCTCGAAAACATCATGACAGAGACACTGCAAAACCACCACACTTCCATCTCCATTGGTGGAAGACCCCTTTGCAACCTCAGATTTGCAGATGACATTGACCTCATGGGCAGCAGCAAACAAGAACTGCAAATCCTCACAGACAGTCTAACAGATCGAGCGAGCGCATACGGCATGGAGGTCAGTACAGAGAAATCGAAGATCATGGTCAACAGCGCGAGTAATGACAGCACGGAAATAAAGATGAATGGAGAAATATTGGAAGAGGTGAGCCAATTCAAATACTTAGGCTCCATCCTAACAAAAGATGGCACATCAAACAATGAGGTGAAAGCTCGCATTGCAACAGCAACATCTGCTCTAGTCAGACTCCAGAGGATCATCAGAAGCAACAACATCAGCTTCTGCACCAAATACCACCTCTACAAATCCCTCGTGATATCTATCCTCCTATATGGCTGTGAATCATGGACTCTGACAGCAGAGTTAGAGAGAAGAATCCAAGCATTCGAGAACAAGTGCCACAGAAGACTCCTCAAAATATCATACAAAGAACACAAGACCAATAACTATGTGAAAGAAGAAATCAAAAAGCGTGTGGGCCCCCAAGAGCCTTTGCTCTCCACCATAAAGAGGAGAAAGCTGATGTGGTTTGGTCACACCACAAGACACAACACCCTAGCAAAAACCATCTTGCAAGGAACAGTCGAGGGCAAGAGAAGAAGAGGCCGCCAAAAGAAATCATGGGTTGACAACATCAAAGACTGGACTGCCCAACCCCTGCAACGCCTCCTACTAGCCACACAGGATCGTGAAGCATGGAAAAAGATCTCTGTTGCGTCTTCTCTCATGTCCCCCCTACGTCCTTTGGGACATGGGACTGAGTGAGTGAGTGAGTGAGTGATGATGATGATGATGATGGTGGTGGTGTTGATGATGATGATAATGGTGGTGATGATGATTCATGTTTACCTGGCTTACTTTGAGCCCATGCTGAAGGAGAATGGAGACAAGGGCTACTTTGTGGGCTCCTCGGTGAGTAGGCTACACTGCAGTGCTGATACAGGATCAGAATGATGATGGTGGTTATGATGATGGTGATGATGATGATGATGATGATGGTGGTGGTGATGACAGTTGCAGTAATGATGGTGATGATGATCCCTCCTTATCTGGGTTATTTTGACGCAATGCTAATGAAAAATGGGGACAAGGGCTACTTTGTGGGCACCTCTGTGAGTGGGCTTCACTGCCAGGCTGATACAGCATCAGGATGATGGTGGTTATGATGATGGTGATGATGATGGTGATGATGGTGGTGGTGGTGATGATGAAGATGGTGGTGATGATGATGATGGTGGTGATGATAATTGCAGTGATGATGGTAATGATAGTGATGATGATTGCAGTAATGATGATGGTGATATTGATGATGATGATGATGATGATGATGATTGCAGTGATGATGGTGATAATGGTCCATCCTTATCTGGATTACTTTTGAGGCCATGCTAAAGAAAAAAATGGGGACGAGGGCTATTTTGTGGGCAGTTCTGAGTACTCTGCCCTGCAATGCTGATGATATATGATAATGGCGGTGGTGATGATGATGGGGATGATGATGGGGGGGGGGGGGGGGGGTGATGATGATGATAATGGTTGTGGTGGTGGTGATGCTGCTGCTGCTGATAATGGCGGTGATGATGACGATGATGATAGGGGTGATGATGATGATGATGATGGTGGTGGTGGTGATGATGATTCTTCGTTACCTGGCTTACTTTGAGCCCATGCTGAAGGAGAATGGGGACAAGGGTCACTTTGTGGGAAGTTCTGACAGTATTGCTGGTACAGGCTGCTGTTGCTGCTGATGGTGTTGCCGATGGTGGTGCTGGTGATGGTGGAAGTGGTGATGATGACGATTCCTCATTACCTGAGTTACTTTGAGGCCATCCTGGGGAATGGAGATGGTGGGGATTTTAAGGACAGTTCTGTCAGTACACTGCCTTGCTGATAGATCACGACAATGACGATAATGATGGTGGTGGTGGTGGTGGTGGCAGTGATGATGCTGATTGCGATTGTTGTTGTGGTGGTGGTGATGACTGTGGTGATTGTGGTGGCGATAGGTATGATTCATGATTGTCGGGGTAACTTTGAAGCCATGACGAAGGAGAATGGATCAATGGGGTATTTTGTGGGTACTCCTGTGAGTACACTGCACTTGTGATAGACGATGATGTTGATGTTGATGACGACGATACCCACTCGTCCCAACATCAAGCATAGTAGTTTTCACATCATTTTCATGCGATCTGCCATTGTTACAGGTGACCCTAGCGGACATATATGTCTTCGACTTTTTGGAGACTCTTCAGAACATCAACCCAGAGTGCCTGAAGAACTTCCCTCTCCTGCGGAAGCTCTACGCCAACGTTGGGGCCCTGCCTGCCCTCAAGGAGTACCTGGCCAAAAGAGCCAAGCTCATCGTTTGAAAACGCCAAGAAAAATCCTCACCACCATCTTCACAACATTGATAACTGACAACAAAAACAAAAAAACGCCAGCGATAAGAACAACGACAGCAGTAGTTTAACTCTGAAATTTAGAAAAAAATAAAAAAAATTAAAAAACCACCTCTGAATTAACACACCCATCAGAAATAAACAAAAAGATGCAAAGTAGTTACAACCCCCCCCCCCCCCCCCCAAAAAAAAAAAAAAAAAGATAAAAAGGTAAAGGTGTCCCATAACCTTTGTGGTCGTAGGGGAGCGATGCATCAGAGACCTCACCTTCTCTAGGGGCCAGCATATTGAGGGCGGCGCCCATCTCCTCTCCCTCGCTGCTTTACCTTCCCTAACCCTAAAGAGGGCAGGTACCCATTTACAGCTGGGGGAACTGGGGGAACTGTACTGAAACGCAAGGTGCGCAAGGCGCGCAAACGGTCACCCATCCAACTGGCAACCAAGCTCCACGCTGCTTAACCTTGGATGGGGGAAAGCGAGCGCTCTGAGTTATCCCCACTGAGCTATCCCGTCCTCAATGAATAGACAGATAATTAAAATAAACATATTAAACAATGTCGAATTTCATCCTGTTTTCGTCCAAGGGCAATGGCTGGTCAGAGCATTGACAGACAGGAACCAAACATTCAAGAAACAAACAAAATGAAAGAGGTTCACACAAAGAGATGCTAAGAAGACAGAAAGAAAAAAAAGGACTAGTCTACTTGAGACTGACTTTTCTTTCTATTGCTAAATTACTTTCTTTGAACTTTAAAAAAGACAACGATTAAAAGTTAATGACAAAAGTATTAAGTTGAGATGGGGAAAAAAAGCAGAAGAAAGATTGATAAAAAGACAAAAGGTAAGAAGACGGTGATTTTGACAATGAAGACAATGATGAGGATGATATTCAATGGAAGAAAAAATACAGTCGCAATTGGAGACAAAATGTGTTGTTCATTATCCAAAAACTAATAGACAAAACTACCACCTACATGTAAATTTCATGAATGATTTCAGGCTCAAAGATTCACACTGTCATTCAAGAATTTCTAAAGTTCTTCATACAAATCTGCTTGTGTTAATATTCATTGTAATTTCTTTTCCGTGGCAATATGTATCTGTGTTCAGTTGTATGCAGCTCTTACACTACTTTTCATTGCTGCTGTTGTTTGGGGGGAGGAGAGGGAATTTTTTGTATTGATTTTTTTAAAGTAAACTTATAAATCCCTTATACCGAGTTTATCTTTTGTTTAGAATGCAGATATTTGTTTTCAAAACTCTCTCTACCCCTCACACACACACACACACACTTTCATGGTTACATATCATTGTTTTCTGGTGATATATCATGGTTTTCTTTTTTTCCCCTTTACATTTGCCATCTTTGGTGCATGCAATAACATCGTATTGTACTATACTGTTTAGAAGTATTTTTTTTTTATTAGAGATTATGCAGACTTTTTAATGGTTTTTCATGGTTGCAAAGAGAAAAAAAAAAGTATGGAAAACTCATCACGTGTGTGTGTGTGTGGAGAGAGAGAGAGAGAGAGAGAGAGAGAGAGAGAGAGGAGAGAGAGAGGAGAGAGAGAGAGAGAGAGAGAGAGAGAGAGAGAGAGAGGAGAGAGGGAGGGGGGGGGGGGGGGGGATGAGATTGTGCGTTTTCGTTAGTGTGAGTGGATATTGTGTATGAAAGACTATGTGCATTAATAAATCTACCAGAGACACCTGTTTGCACTACACACCAAGTGCACGTAAAAGGACCCAGGGCAACACAAGGTTGAATGTCTCTGAGAACCTTTTTTTTCTTTTCAATTAAAAAAAAATCTACTTCAGCATCAACATCCAGTTTCATTTCATAGGATAAGGAGGTAGGGGAGGCAGAAAAAGTCTATCTCGTGCTCTAACACTACACATACCTTAACAAGGGACTGGTTGACTACTCTGAACTCCTTCAGTCTCCTTCTCTTGCTGGCTTTCCACCGTCAGATGCGTCTGGGGAAAATAACGGAATGTCCTTTCCAGCTCCTCTGGTGGGGCCGCACAGCTTGGTTAGCAGGGTTATCTCCATCAGCCACACTATCTTCCTCAGGTCGCTTAATAGCGTGCATCTTTGAATGATGTGCTCACTGAACTCTGGTTTTCTTTACCACAGGCACACAGGGGAGAAGGAGCAAGTTTCAGTTTTGTAGATATGTGGTGGTTTAGCCTGAGCCCAGTGCGTCTTAGAATCACCCCTTCTTCTCTTTTGAGATGGTGGAAGTCATCCTTCTCTACTCTGGGTCAGGCCTTTTTATTTGATAATCCTTTGCTTTCCACAAAAGGTGAGGCTGCTTTCCCACAGTTCTTTCTGTGCACCCTGTTTTGCAAGTTCATCAGCTGTTCGTTGCCACTCCTTCGATGAGAAGTTGGGGTTCTACCCAAATCTTTTTTCAGGCAGTTTGCTTGGTGGAGCCACTCCTCTCCCAAGTCCCAAGTTGCATGCATGCTGGTTATGCTTCTGCTTTCGTGGTACCAGTCATAGCTGATTCACTACCATGGATGCGATGTTAACGTGTGTGCAAAATATCACGAGTACATTTGTTCAAAAGGACAACAATAATCAATAATCTGAACCGAAGGACTGAAGACTATATTACACAACACTACACAAGTATTCCCCTAGCCGAGAGGGGTTGCGGAGGAGCTGCACCGACAAGAACACCAGCTGTCTCCGTTTGTGGCCTTCACACGCTCGTGCCTAGGCTTCAGCTAAAGATCTTTTTGAGCCCATTCACTGAGAGAAGGACCCAAGAACGACATGAATAAAAACGGCATTGGTTTTCAGTATGTGTGACATGATGACTGGCAGACGACAGATGAATCAGTGATTTAGCCGAACTGTTTTGATTGTTGATGATATTAAGAACGCTCAGCGTAGTTGTCTGATTTTGGGACTGGATCATCCAACCACATGGGAAAAGGGTGTCTTTTATCAAATCACATCAAGTGTAAAAACAAATGATGTGGACAGTGTGTGGGGAGAAGTCTTTATGGGGAGATGTAACTGTCTTTTAAAAAAAAATTAAACAGGTTAAAACTAATAATGAAGGGAGATGTAACTTTAAAAAAAAAAATTAAGCGGTTAAAACTAATAATGCAGAAAGTTGTGGAAGAAGGGGATTTTTTTCAATCACATCTATTATTAAAAAAAAATTTTCAAAGGTTGAAAACAATGATGTGGAATGTGGGTAGAAGGGGTTTTATCAAATCACATCAAATGTTTATAGTAAAGTGTGTGGAGAGAAGGGGTGTTTTGTCAAATCACATCAAATGTTTAATATGGAAAGTGTGTGGGGAGTAGGGTGTTTTATTAAATCACATCAAATGTTTAATGTGGAAAGTGTGTGTGGAGAAGGGTGTTTTATCAAATCACATCAAATGTCAATCAAATTTCCCGAGCTGCAGAGTTTTGTATGCGTTGAAAGGAGTGGATGGATTATGCTGGTAGACCAGTCAAGAGAGAATTACTGCAGTCACAGCGACAGAATGAAAGATATGACAAGCTTAAATGTTGCATCAGTGGACAGATACTTGCGAGTTGTACTATACGCCATAATTTTATAGATGGAGTACTGTCAGGTCTGAGTAATAAATTTTTGCACAGAGAATGTGTTGGCAATAACCCCTAGACACTTTACAGAGGTGGGCAGAGTAACTAAGTATTGCCAGATTTTATCAAGTTGTTTAAAAAAAAAAAAAAAAAAAAAAAATACTGCCTCGTATTCTGTCAGCTTTAACGCACATGTTAAAACCTGTTCCACTTTTCGGAAGAGTTGGCTATTGTGTGCTGGTGGAAACATGACAAAATTTACAAACTGTATACACACCAGGACTGGATGTAAAGAGGCACGCGAGTGCTTATTCCATTTTTCTTGAAATAAAAGAAAAACATAAAATAAAATCAAGAGACTACCGTACCAAAGTCATCATGATCCAAGCTACTAACACACACAACAAAACTACAGTGACTGGATGTAAAAAAAAAAAAAAAAATTTTTAAAAAGCATATGAGTGCACATTCCATATCCTCGATATAAAATAAATAAATGAATATATAAATAAATACCAGCAGTAAACTGATTCACCTATGTAGGTATAACACCAGCACAATACACGAGATGTGTTGACTTTGCATAAACTAGGCAAGTTTTTCAAACACATGCATGTGCGCACACGCATATATGCTCATGCGCAGGTGTACATAGAACTTTGTTATCTGTCCCCGATATAGGAAAGATCCACTGGGACATAATACATGTAATAACAAGAACAGTAACACACTGCCAATAGGTAGCCATTCACTACACAGTTAGGGATATTGTCATGATGTCTCATAGTTCCTAAGATAGTTTTCAGTCAGTTTTGATGAAATTGTGTACATGGTAGACTGCACATTAACATTGCACCACTGTTGTTCCATGGTAAGCATCAAATAAAAAGCGCTTTAGACAATGGAGTGATGAATATAGTAACTGGAAACATATTTCATTAATGACAAATTCTTAACCCAAGTCAAACATGTATGCATGTTGGTAACTTACACAGGTATGCATGCATATATATATATATGCACACATGCATTGCACAGCTATGAGCATATTCAGAGGCAGGCACACACGCAAGTGCACACATTCACTCTCACGCATACAATTTGAAATGTACACCAGAATTGCATAATAGGTTTCTTTTATTTTTTATACACTCATTCTGTCCTATAAATTTGCTTTCTTTTTTTTTTTTTAAACATTTCATGTGATTTGAAAAAGATCCCTTCTCCCCACACACTTTCCACATTAAACATTTGATGTGATTTGATAAAACACTTTTTCTCCCCACATCATTAGTTTTAACTTTAAAAAAAAAAAGTCAGTATTTTTAACAATCAATGTGATTTTCAAAAGACTTCTCCCCCACACTAGTTTTAATATTTGATGTGATTTTCAAAATATTTTCTCTTCAGATACAATTATTTGTTGGTGTAAAATCTGCGACATTCTGATACAATTATTTGTTGGTGTAACATCTGCGACAATTCTCACATCAATGGCAAATTAGTACACACATGTACTACCAACATAAGCTAAAATCATTTCATGTTAGCATAGGACTAGCTTTGTTTTGGTTTTAACATTTGATGTAATTAAAAAAAAAAACATCTCCCCACATCACTTTGCAAAATTGTATTTCATTTTTTAAAGTCAAATTCTATTTGATCTGATCTTTTTTTTTATGAAAAAGAAAACCTTAAAAATTTTTTTTTTTTTAAAAAGGACCAACAAAATTTTTTCAAACATTCCATGTAATTTGAAAAATACCCCTCTCCTCATACTTTCCACTTTAAACATCTGATGTGATTTGATAAAACACCCCATCTCCCCACATACTTATATATCAAACATTTGATGTGATTTGATAAAACACCCCATTCTCCCCACATACTTTCCACTTTAAACATTTTGATGTGATTTGATAAAACACCCCATCTCCCATACACATATAAACATTTCATAATCATATTAATACATTGTTGTGTAATTGTGATAAAACAACCCCACTCCCCAATACTTTACAATCAAACATTTGATTGATTTGTAAAACCAAATACTTAAATTTATTTGATGTGATTTGTAAAACACACCCATCTCCCAACATACTTTACATATTAAACATTTGATGTAATTTGATAAAACACCCCATCTCCCACATACTTTACATATTAAACATTTGATGTGATTTGATAAAACACCCCATCTCCCCACATACTTTACATATATAAACATTTGATGTGATTTGATAAAACACCCCATCTCCCACATACTTTACATATTAAATTTGATGTGATTATAAAACACCCCATCTCCCAACATTTCATATTAAAATTTGATGTGATTGATAAAACACCCCATCTCCCCACATACTTTACATATAAAATTTGATGTGATTTGTAAAACACCCATCTCCACATACTTATATTAAATTTATGTGATTTGTAAAACACCCCATCTCCCCACATACTTTACATATTAAAATTTGATGTGATTTGTAAAACACCCCATCTCCCCACATACTTTACATATTAAACATTTGATGTGATTTGATAAAACACCCCATCTCCCCACAATACTTTACATATTAAACATTTGATGTGATTTGATAAAACACCCCATCTCCCACATACTTACATATTAAATATTTTATAAAACACCCCTTCTCCCCACACTTTACATATATTTTTAACCTTTGAAAAACACCCCAACTTTTAACAATAGATTGAATTTGTGAAAAAATCCCCATCCCCAACACACTTTACGCATCATAAGTTTTAACTTAGAAAAAAAAAAGACCCAACAACGTTTAATGTGATTTTGAAAAGACTTCTCTCCACACACATCTACATCATTAGTTTTAATCTGTTAAAAAAAAAAAAATAACATTCAATATGATTTTCAAGATTTCTCTCCACACACTATCCACATCATTAGTTTCAACCTTTGATGTAATAGTTATAATACCCCTTCTCCTGACACACTTTCCACATTAAACATTTGATGTGATTTGATAAAATACTCCCTTCCCTATTATTAGTTTTACTGTAAAAAAACCCAACAACCCCCCTCCCACCCCATTATTTTTTTTAACTTCAAATGATTCAAAAACTTCCCCACAACCACACAAACAAGCCATCAAAGCCCCCCCCCCCCTCTCCCCCTCCATCCTACCGCCATTTTTTTAAAACATTCAATTACGATTTTCAAAACTTGTCTCCACACACTGTCACATCAGTTTTACTTATTTTTTAAACTTTGATGTAATTTGTATTAAGACCCCTTCTCCCTACACACTTTACACATCATTATTTTAACCTGTTAAAAAAAAAAAAAAAAAAAAAGACCCCCCTCCCCAATTAAAAAAAAAAAGATGTTATCTGAAAAACACCCTTTCTCCCCACACACTTTCCACATCACTAGTTTTAATTTTGTTATGATTTGAAAAAGACCCACACACTTTCCGCATTCATACAAAGTAGGCTATTCCATTTTTGTCAATTTATACTTGGTCTGATTGTGTTTTCTGTCTAAAGCAAAAAACAAACAAAAAAACCAAGAAACACTTAAGCACATATACACCACTATACTCAGATGATAGAATCATTATGATCAAAGTTGATCAGACAAGCATTCAATTTGACAACTATCTTTCTCTTCTGATACAATTATTTGTTGGTGTAAAATCTGCGACAATTCTCACATCAATGAAAATCAGTGCACACATGTACCACCAACATAAGCTAAAATCATTTTACATTAGCATAGGACTAGCTTTGTTTTGGTTTTCACATTTGATGTAATTTTTTTTTAAAAACAAAAAAACCCCACCTCTCCCCACATCAGTTTACAAAAAACTATTTCATTTTTCGAAGTTAATTTGTATTTCATCTGATAATTTTAAAAAAGAAAAAGAAAAGAAACCCTTTAAAAATAAAAGAAAAGAAAAAAGACAAACAAAAAAATTTTTAAACATTCAATGTCATTTGAAAAATACCCCTTCTCCCCATACACTTTCCAATTAACAATGATTTGATAAAACACCCCTTCTCCACATACTTTACATATTCAACATTTGATGTGATTGATAAAACATCCCTTCTCCTCACACACTTTACATATTCAACATTTGATGTGATTTGATGAAACGCCCCTTCTCCCCAAATACTTTAGATATTGAACATTTGATGCGATTTGATAAAATACTCATCTCCCCTCACTCTCCACATTTGTTTTCACATTTGATAGGATTTGATAAAAGCCCCCTTCCACACACTTTCCACATTAGTTTTAGCATTTGATGGGATTGGAAAAAGACCCCATCTCCCCACACTTTCCACATTATTAGTTTTAACCTGTTATGACCCAACAAATTTTTTTAAACATTCAATGTGATTTTCAAAAGACCTCTCCACACACATTCCACATCATTAGTTTTAACTGTTGATGTGACTTGATTAAAGACCCCTTCTCCAAACACGTGTTGCCACATCACTACATTTAACTTTGATTTTAAAAATGATACCCCCCCCCCCCCCCCCCCCCAAATTTTGTTTCTTTTTAAAAATATTTGATATAATCTGAAAAAAAAACCTTCTCCCTATACACTTTCCAGATCACTAGTTTTAATTTTGATGTGTTTTGAAAAAGACCCCTTCACCCAACACACTTTCCATGTCATTATACAAAAGGCTATTCCTTTTTTTTTTTTGTCGATTTATACTTTGATTGTATTGTTTGTTTAAAGCAACCAAAAAAAGCAAGAAACAAAAGGCACATATACACCACTATACTCAGATGATACAATCATTAAGATCAATGTTGATAAGATAAGCATTCAGTTTAACAACTGCTTTCTCTTCTGATACTATTGTTTGTTGGTGTAAAATCTGCAACATTCTCATACAATTATTAATATTATTGGTGCAGCATCTGCGATAATTCTCAAACCTATGGAAAATCAGTACACACATGTACCACCAACATAAGCTAAAATCATTTCACATTAGCACAGGTCTACCTTTCGTTTTGGTTTTCACATTTGATCTATTTTTTAAAAATTAATTTTTAAAAAGCCCTCTCCCAACATGCTCATCACATCAGTTTACAAAATTATTTCATTTTTCGAAGTAAATTTCTATTTGATCTGATTATTTTTATTAAAAAACAAAGAACCTATTTAAAAAAAAAAAAAAAAAAAAAGACTTTTTTTTAAACATTCAATATAATTTGAAAAAAAAAACTTTCTTCCCACACTCTCCACATTTGTTTTCACATTTGATGGATTTGATAACAAAAAAAAAAACCTTCTCCCCAAACACCTTCCACATCATTAGTTTTCACTTAATTTTTTTTGAATACCCATTTTGTTTTCATTCAGTGTAATTTGAGTAAGACCCCTTCTCCCCACACACTTTCCACATCATTAGTTTTAACCTTTGGGGAAAAAATCAAAATATTGATGTGATTTGAAAAACCTTTGATGTAATTTGTTAAAACACCCCTTCTCCCAAATACTTTCCACATCCTTAGTTTTAACTTTGATTTGATTTGATAAAAGATCCCTAACACTTTCCACATCATTAGTTTTGATGTAATCTGACAAAAAACCTTCTCCCCACACACCTTCCACATGACTAGTTTTAATTTTGTTGATTTGAGAAAGACCCCTTCACCCCACACACTTTCCATATTATACAAAGTAGGCTATTCCATTTTTCTTGTCAATTTATATTTAGTCTGTATTTTTTGTCTAATGCAAAAAAACAAAGGAAAAACACAAAGGCACATATACACCACTTATTAAGATGATATGATCATTAACATCAATGTTGATAAGATAAGCATTCAGTTTGGAACTATTTTTCTCTTCTGATATAATTGTTGGTGTAAAATCTGCAACATCCTGATACAATTATTTGTTGGTGTAAAATCTGTGACAATTCTCAAATCAATGGAAAATCAGTACACACATGTGCCACCAACATAAGCTAAAATCATTTCACATTAGCATAGGACTAGCTTTGTTTTGGTTTTCACATTTGAAGTAATTTTAAAATTTTAAAAAAAATTTGATCTCTCCCAACATGCTTTCCACATCAGTTTACAAAATTATTTCTTTTTTCAAAGTCAATTTCTATTTGGTCTGATTTTTTTTTTTTTAAAGGAAAACCTTAAAAAATATATTTTAAAAAGGACCAACAAAAAAATTTTAAACATTCAATGTCATTTGAAAAATACCCCTTCTCCTCACTCTTTCCACAAACATTTGATGTGATTTGATAAAACGCCCCCTTTCTCCCCAAACATTTTCCACATTAAACATATTTGATAAAACACCCCTTCTCCTCACACTTTACATATTAAACATTTGATATGATTTGATAAAACACCCCTTCTATAAACATACTTTCCACATTAAACATTTGATATGATTGATAAAACACCCCTTATCCTAACACACTTTCCACATTGTTTTCAAATTTGATATGATTTGATAAAAGACTACTCCCCACACACTTTCCACATCATTGGTTTTAACTTAAAATTTCTTCTTTTTTTTTTTAAAAAGACCCAATTTGTTTTCCATTCAATGTAATTTGAAAAAGACCCCTTCTCCCCACACACTTTCCACATTAGTTTTTAACCTTTGGAAAAAAAATCAAAATATTGATGCAATTTGAAAACCTTTTATGTAATTTGTTAAAACACCCCTTCTCCCAAATACTTTCCACATCTTTAGTTTTAACATCGTATGATTGATTTGATAAAAGACCCTTTCTCCCCACACACTTTCTGCATCATCAGTGTTTAACCTTTTGAAAAAAAAATTTTAAATAATTAATGTGATTTGAAAAAGACCCTTCTCCCGGCACTTTCCACATTATTAGTTTTATTTTAACTTTGAAAAAGACCCCCCCCCCCCCCCCAATTTAAAAAAACATTTTAAATTTTTCAAATAATTGATATCTGAAAAAGACCCCTTCTCCCCACACACTTTCCACATCACTAGTTTTAATTTTATGATTTGAAAAGACCCCATCACTTCACACACTTTCCATATCATCATACAAAGTAGTCTATTCCATTTTTCTTGTCAATTTATACTTAGTCTGTTTTTTTTTTGTCTAAAGCAACAACAAAAAAAGCAAGAAATACATAAGCACATAAACCACTTTACTAAGATGTTGATAAGAGCATTAACAACAATGTTGATAAGACAAACATTCAGTTTGGCACTATTTTTTCTTCAGATACAAGTATTTGTTGGTGTAAAATCTGCAACATTCTAATACAATTATTTGTTGGTGTAAAATCTGCAACATTCTGATACAATTATTTGTTGGTGTAAAATCTGCAACATTCTGATACAATTGGTGTAACATCTGCGACAATTCTCAATCAGCACACACATGTGCCACCAACATAAGCTAAAATCATTTCACATTAGCATAGGACTAGCTTTGTTTTGGCTTTCACATTTGATCTAATTTTTTTTAAAAACAACACCTCTGCCCACATACTTTCCACATCAGTTTACAAAATTATTTCATTTTTTAAAGTCAATTTCTATTTGATCTGATTATTTTTATTTTAAAAAAAGAAAACCTTTTAAAAAAATATTTAAAAATTTTAAACATTCAATACAATTTGAAAAAGACCCCTTTCTCCCCACACACTTTCTACATTAAACATTTGATATTTGATAAAACACCCCATCTCCCCACACACTCTCCACACCATTTGTTTTCACATTTGATATTTGATAAAAGACCCCTTCCACACACTTTCTACATTAGTTTTAACCTTTGAAAAAATTTTTTTTAAACAATTGATGGGATTGGAAAAAGACCCCTTCTCCCCACACACTTTCCACATTAGTTTAAACCTGTGAAAAACCCACACACAAAAAACAACTGAAAAAGACCCAACAAATGTTTTTAAACATTCAATGCAATTATCAAAAGACTTCTCTCCACACACTGTCCACATCATTAGTTTTAACTTTTGATATGATTTGATAAAAGACTCCTTTCTCCCCACATCATTAGCTTTAACTTTTGATATGATTTGATAAAGCATCCCTTCTCCCAACATACTTTCCACATTTGATTTGATTCGACAAAAGACCCCTTCTCCCCACGTCATTGGTTTTAATCTTTGAAGAAAAAAAAGTTGATGTGATTGCAAAAAGTCCCATTCTCCCCACAGACTTTCCACATTGTTAATTTTAACTTTAAAAAATAAAGACTCAATTTTTTTAACATTCAATGAGATTTTCAATAGACCTCTCCACACACACACACACACAACACACACACACACACACACACACACACACACACACACACACACACACAAAAGACAAAAAAAATTTAACATTCAATGAGATTTTCAAAAGACCTCTTCACACACTGTTCACATCATTAGTTTTAACATTTGAAAAAAAAAGTTTAAACATTTGATGTGATTTGATAAAAGACCCCTTCTCCCAACATGCTTTCCACATTTGTTTCAACCTTTGAAAAAAAGAAAAGAAAAAAAGAAGACCCAACAATTTAAATTAAACATTCAATGTGATTTTCCAGACTTCTCCCCACACACTTTCCATTTTATTAGTTTTAACTTAAAAAAAAACAACATTCAATGTGATTTTTAAACTCTTACACACTGTCCACATCACTAGTTTTAACCGTTGATGTAATTTGTTAAACCACCCCTTCTCCCCACACACTTTCCGATCATTTGTTTTCACATTTGGAAAAAAAAATGTAAACAATTGATGTGATTTGAAAAAGATCTGTTCTTCCCACACACTTTCCTCATCATTACTATTAACTTAAAAGAAAAAAAAGACCCCCCCCCCCCCCCCCCAATTTAAAAAAAAAAAATGTTATCTGAGAAAGACCCTTCTTCCCACACACTTTTCACATCACCAGTTTTAATTTATGATTTGAAAAAGACACCCCCCCCCCAACAATTTTTTTTAAAAATTGATTTAATCTGAAAAAGACCCCTTCTCCCCACACACTTTCCACATCATTAGGTTTAATTCATGATTTGAAAAAGACCCCTTCACCCCACACACTGTCCATATTATACAAAGGCTATTCCATTTTTGTCAATTTATACTTAGTCTGATTGTATTTTCTGTCTAAAGCAAACATATACACCACTATACTCAGATGTTGATACAATCATTATGATCAATGTTGATCAGACAAGCATTCAATTCGACAATTCCTTTCTCTTCTGATACAATTATTTCTTGGTGTAAAATCTGCACCATTCTGATACAATTATTTCTTGGTGTAAAATCTGCACCATTCTGATACAATTATTTCTTGGTGTAAAATCTGCACCATTCTGATACAATTATTTCTTGGTGTAAAATCTGCACCATTCTGATACAATTATTTGTTGGTTAACGTCTGCAACATTCTGGTACAATTATTTGCTGGTGTAAAATCTGTGACAATTCTCACATTAATGGAAAATCAATACACACATGTACCATCAACATAAGCTAAAACCATTTGACATTAGCATAGGACTAACTTGCTTTGGGTTTTCACATTTGATGTAATTTTTTTTTGAAAAACAAAAAAACTCTCTCCACATCAGTTTACAAAACTATTTCATTTTTCGAAGTCAATTTCTATTTGATCAGATCATTTTTATTTTAAAAATGAAAACCTTTAAAAAAAAAAAAAAGATAAAGAAAAGAAAGAGACCAACATTTTTTTTTTTTTTAAAGATTCAATGTAATTTGAAAAGTACCCTTTCTCCCCACACACTTTCTACAGTAAACATTTGATATGGTTTGATAAAACACCCCTTTTCCCCACACCTTTCCACATCATTAGTTTCAACCTTTGAAAAAAAAAAAAAGATGCCAGTGGAAAAAAATCCCCTTCTTCCCACATACTTTCCGCATTATCAGTTTTAACCCGTAAAAAAAAGACATTTAAAAAGATAAACCTTAGTTACTTCTCCCTTTAAAGACTCTCCCCACACACTGTCCACATCATTTGTTTTTACATTTAATGCGATTTGATAAAATACCCCTTTTCTCCCTCACACTTTCTGCGTCATTAGTTTTAACTTGTAAAAAAAATTTTTTTTTTTTTAATAAGACCCAACAAATTTTTTTTTAACATTCAATGCGATTTTTAAAGACTTCTCCTCACACACTGTCTACATCATTAGTTTGAACTTTTAAAAAAAAGGCCCAACTAATTTTTTTTAAACATTCAATACAATTTTCAAAATATTCTCCACACTGTCCACATCATTAGTTTTAACCTTTGGCAAAAGATGTCTTTTAAAACGATGTGATTTGAAAAAGACCCCTTCCCCCACACACTTTCCACATTAGTTTTAACCTATTAAAAAAAATAGAACCATTTTTTTTTAAACATTCAAGGCGATTTTCAAAAGATCTTCCCCACTTTCCACATCATTAGTTTTAAATGGAAAAAAAAAAAAAAAGACACCCCCCCACCACCACCACTTAAAAAAAAAAAAAATTCCCATGTAATCTGAAAAAGACCCCTTCTCCCCACACACTTTCCACACATCATTTAGTTTTAATTTTGTTATGATTTGAAAAAGACCCCTTCACCCCACACTTTCCATATCATTATACAAAGTAGGCTATTCCATTTTTCTTGTCAATTTATACTTAGTCTGATTGTATTTTTGTCTAAAGCAACCAAAAAAAGCAATAAACACAAAAGGCACATATAAACCACTATACTCAGATAATACAATCATTAAAATCAATGTTGATAAGATAAGCATTCAGTTTGACAACTTTCTCTTCTGATACAATTGTTTGTAAAATCTGCAACATTCTGATACAATTATTTGTTGGTGTAAAATCTGGAACATTCTGATAAATTATTTGTTGGTGTAAAATCTGCAACATTTTGATACAATTATTTGTTGGTGTAACATCTGCGACAATTCTCAAATCAATGGAAAATCAGTACACATGTGCCCCCAACATAACCTAAAATCATTTCACATTAGCATAAGACTAGCTTTTTGGTTTTCATATTTGATGCAATTTAAAACAAACAAACAAAAAAACCCCTCTCCCCGCACGCTTTCAACATCAGTATACAAACTATTTTATTTTTCAAGTCAATTTCTATTTAATCTGATTTTTTTTTCAAATTAAAGAACCTTTTAAAAAATAATAAAACAGACTCCCCCCCCTCCTTCCCCTTAAGTTTTTTTAAAATATTCAATGTGATTTGAAAAAGACCCCCTTCTCACCACACACTTTCCACATCATTTGATCATTTGTTTTCATATTTGGTATGATTTGATTAAATACCTCCTCCACCCCTTTTTTTTTTTTTCTTTAAACTATTGATATGATTTGAAAAAGATCCCTCCTCCCCACACATTTTCCACATCACTAGATTTAACTTTGAAAAAAAAAGAAAAGGACAACCCCCAGTTTTTTTTTTAGTCACATAACATTGAATATTTCAGACTTGGCCTACATCAAACAAAGGGGGAAAAAAACAGAAAAAAGTACAGTATATTTCTTGCATTTCATCTCATTGAAAAAAATTGTCCAAAAACTTTTCCCCCATCAGCATTCTCGCTCATTCCTACTGATCTGAACATTTACCACCATTTCTTTTCAGTTCTCCTTAATATAGAGAAGTCAAAACCCTTTTTTTAAAAAAAAAACCATTATGCAAACACTACCATGCACATGTGCTTAAACATGTGTGCTCAAATATCTACCCATTTTACATCACCACACTGACAATATTCACTGGAATTTTTTAAGCCCTCGGCTATAAATGTACAAAGATACAATCAAATATATAATGTAAAATTTACAATACACAAATATAATTTTGCCTCTGGCATGAACTAAAACTTTCTTGCCATTCTGGAGATAATCACAGGACTAGATTATTTTCATATGATATTTCATCTTATTAAAAGAAAGAAAAAAAAAAAAAGAAATTAACGATATATCGTGCACAAGCATCTTTTTTTTTTTTATAAATAAAAAAATAAAAAAGGGGGAACAATATGTAAACACTTTGGTGTCAAACCCTATTTATCCACCAGTACAGTCCCCTTTCCAGATGTCTCTAATACATAAACTCAAAACCACTGAGAAGGCACACAATTTATCTCATTCTCTCTGACCGAAGTATTATCAACCCTACCCCTATCCTTCCCTTCTACAATGTAAACATTACTTTTAACACACACATGCGAAATTCATAGTGAGAATGCACTCTCATGCACACACTGAAATCCAGGGAGCAATCTATGAATGTAAAGAATGTTGGTAATTGCATTTTCCACTTCACAAAAAAGAAAAACACATGCACACACAAAAGCACATGCACACACAATTAAGTTTACTTTTAAGCTAGTTACACAGCAGCACATGGTAATTAAATACAAGTGGTATCTCATTCCTTATGTTTGCCTGCAGAACAAACAGAAACAGACACACACAGAAAAAGACACACACAGAAACAGACCACACACACCACACACATGGGTAGTCAATCCTCTTTCCAACTAAGCTGAACATGCTTTCCACCCCTCCATTCCTGTAAAGCATCCTCACCACCCTCTCTCCACCACACACACACACACACTCGCACATACACACACATTTCATCACTCCTCTATTCCCACTGATGAATATAGTAATAAGCATCCACCATTTTTGTTCTTAAATACTCTTTCTAGATCAACACTAACCTCTTACAACTTCAGCCATGCCAAAGTTGTCTAGGATATGGAAAAAGCAAGGAAATCAACTTCCTAACACAACTGAAGTTGTTTAGAGCACTTGTTCTCATGCTGCTGTACAGGTGTGAAAGCTCAGCCTTGGCTGCAGAACTAGAGGAGGAAATTCAAGTCCTTGACATCAAATCATCCACGCCTCTTCACATCTGGTAGGACCTCAGAACCAACAAACCAATCCAATTCTATCTTCTTGTTTTTAGCCCCACAAACCATAGTGACACTATTGGGACTGTCACCTTGTCAACTTTTTTTTTTTAAATCAGATTAAAATTACAACTATGTACAGATTTAAAAAGGGTTAAAACCAATTCTAATGTAGTTTCTTGTATCAACACTCTGGCAAAACATACAGGTCAATCCAGGACAGTCACCGCAATGTAGGAGAAACTACATCAACACATAAAATGAGAAAAAAATAATGGATTTCTTAAAACAACCTTGATCCTCAATAGTTGCTATCTCGGCATTTGAAGAAAAGACAGATGAACTGGAAGAAAAACCGCTGAAAACAGACCAGCCCGAAGAAAACTGTCAACCAACATCTATGCTCTACCCTTTCCCACCATCTCTTTCCTTGAAAATTCTAACACTCCCCCCCCCCCCACACACAACGAAAAAAAATGTTTTGCCACTGTGTCAGCTTCTACCAAGATATACACCTGCTTTTGTGTCCACATGACGGGCCAGGGTTAAAGTTTTAAAAAAACAGTGTTAGGGTTAATGTTAGTATTAACAGTTAGCATAAGGGCCAGGGATGTCAGTTGGCTGATCTGCCAGTTTTAATGCATGTGGACACAGGAGCACGTAAACACCATGGTATACAGCTTTAGACACAATGGTATGGATCTTTAAACTATAAATTTCCAGTCCTATCAGCAACTAACATTATTTGTCGGACTTCAGTGCTCGGATTGCTAATCACGAAGTTCCAAATGAGCTATTAGCCAAATTGATATTTCAGCATTTAACACTTGTAACCAAAAATTTGGAGCCAAGCTATCACCAAAAACAATAATTTCAGTATTTAGCTTTTTAATTACAAATTTCAAACTGAGCCATAAGCAAAGTTGATTCAGGCCTTAAGACAATTTTGAACAAGTTTTATACGGGAAAAATTCAGCCCAAAATAAAATGAGAAGGAAAGGATTATACTAATAAGACTGAAGAATTTGGTGTAAACACTAACAGGGAGAAAAATCACATACGCAGATGACACTGATCTTGTTATGTATCAGGCAGCAAAGACAAAAATGCAAACTTATAAAGTAAATGGAACGGGCAGAACTGCTGACCTTAAAATAAACCAAACTCTAATGCCAAGAAGAAAGAGGTCATGCATATTGGTGAATCCATGAATGGAATGTTGATGGAGAACCCATCAAAGTTATTGAACATTCTAAATCCTTGCATCATACAAATCAGCAGACGCCTCATGTATCAAAGACAAAGCAAGAATTTATCAAACCCAAATGAAGAATAATCCTTCTAACGACTGGACAGACAAAGAAAATATTAAGCTCAAACATACAATACTGCAAACAATGTGGTCTGTTTTATATAGAAGTGGAATGGACCCTCAAAGCTGCATATGAAAATCAAAAATGACAAATGCAGAAAATTATGTGATACTACACACAACTCAAAAAAAACAAGCTGAACCAACCAAAACATTCTGGAAGTAATAAACAACCTCAACTTTCAGCCTGGAGGGCAAGAGACGGCAAGGAAGACCACCGACTTCCTATGCAGAGAAAAAACCAAGAGGATGAAGTCAAAATATACAAGACTGAGGACAGAAAAGAATAGAATTACCTCTTACTAAACCCATATCCCCTCCTCACTATCCATCCCCTTCACACACACACACACGTTTTTGTAAGGTATGAAAGAAATTTCTCATAACTTCATATAAAAAAAATATACATATAGTCATCAAGTCTGTTTTCTTTACAATACTATTGGGAATACAGGAATACTATAACCACACAATCATACACACAAATGCACGCACACACACACAAGTATGCAAGCGCACTCACATGAATGTGTGCACATATGCACATACATTACACACACATCTAAAACATACACATTCTCAAAAAAAATAATTTTTAACAACTTTTTTGGGTCTGATATTACTGAATAGAGAGATATTGAATTAAAGAAGGAACACACACAGCAAATTCTTTAGTTCCTGCACCTATGATTAATATAAGTGCCTTTTCCACTTAAAAAACCCACTTTAAAAAAGGCATCATTAATCACTGCCAGTCCTAACATGCATGTTAAGACAAAAAATTTTCGAAGATTTATAGGCACATTAAGACCAGACATTTTACAACCCATCACTTAATCCGATTCACTTTCAGAAAAAAATAACTCATTTTTAAAAAAAAGTATCACTACCTATTGCCAGGCTTACAAGGATGCATGTGGCATGTTTGTTTTTCAACAAATCTTTTGGCCTTGTGTTGGCGGGGCTATAAACAACATGATTGGATTGGATTGGTCTGAATCATAAAAAAAATCGATAAAAAAAATCAAAGCAACGAAGACATCAATCCTCATAAAAATTTAATTCCGTATTATTTCTAGTCCCTACTTTAAAAAAAAAAAAAAAAAACCCTCATAAAACAAAAAAACACAAGCGACTCGTTCTATCGTTCAAAAAATCAAAAGCGCATTTCCAGTTCATATTACTCTACAACACATCCCTGCAAATTGGAATGTGGCTACCTTAGTAGCAGGCACAAGTGGTCTTGTATAAAAAAAAAATATGAAAAAATCTCACAGCTGGTGAATCCTAGAACTTATGCCATGAAAAAAAAAAAAAAAAAAGCTACGACTTTTTGCCACCTCGATCTAGTCTCCTCAAATATGTACTTATACAAAATTGAAATCATGAAATAAAACAGCTATCAAAGTAACAAATATGTGCATTTCTCTGAGCACAAAACAGTTGCCGTTTAATCTATGGCAACTACTGACATATCCTTGCAAAGATTTGACAGCAGCATGTGACACGATGCTGTCAAATCTTGCAGCGATGTGTCAGTGGTGGCCAGAGCAAGTTTGTAGTTTGCTAACAGTACATAGTGTAAGTCATACTTATCTAATACAGCTACTTAAACATCAACTCTCACCACAAACAAAACTGAATACATGGCAAGCTTGCTCAATACCCACTTTGCAAACTACCATCTTTTCTTTTCTTTTCTTTAGGGAGGGAGGGGCCCCAATTTTTTTCTTATGGTGTTTTTAAACTATTTTGATTTTTTAAAATATAATTTCTTCTTTTTTTTTTTTTTTAGTGGAGAGTGCTTTATACATATGTCTTCATAGGCCAAAACAAGCAACAGAAAATGCATTCCCTCATTTGTGCCTTAGGTCTAGAGCATTTTCTACCTTAGTGTAGATATTCATTCTAAGAATTTTGACGAACTGATTACATTTGCCTGGGTTTGTTGATGCTCTATACCGATGCATGCCATCTAATTGTGCAATTATGATCACCCGTCTGGGTTTATTAAATGATCTAGTGTGTCTTTGCAGTGTTACATGCAATTCACACATCTTTTCCCTGTGTAATAGATGGACAATATTTCATGGAAACTGTCATTGAGGGATGCACCCTATGTAAACCAACTTGCTTATAACTTCAATTTGGCAACTACCAAAATAAATGCACTTGTGTTCACTCACACAGCGATGTATTTGTAGTATATCTGTGAACTGTTCCTTTTCTTCTGCACTTTCCATATCACTTTTTCCCCGTTTTTTCACAAGTTGCCGCACAAAATCTCAGTTTTACTCAAGATATTTCAGGGATGTTCTCACTGTTGCCCTCGATGATTGCTGGCGCTGTCCTTGGTGATTGCTGGCACCGTCCTTGACGATTGCTTGGTGATTGCTAGCGTTGTCCTCGATGATTGCTGGCGTCATCCTCGATGATTGCTTGATGATTGCTAGCATCGTCCTCGATGATTGCTAGCATCGTCCTTGATGATTGCTAGCGTCATCCTCGATGATTGCTAGCGTCGTCCTCAATGATTGCTAGCACTGAGCTTGATGATTGCTAGCGTCACCCTGGGTGATTGCTAGCGTCGTCCTCGATGATTGCTAGCATCGTCCTCGGTGATTGCTAGCGTCGTCCTAGATGATTGCTTGATTGTTGGCACTGTGCTTGATTGCTAGCGTCGCCCTCGGTGATTGCTAGCATCATCCTCAGTGATTGCTGGCATTGTCCTCGATGTTTGCTAGCATCGTCCTCTGTGATTGCTAGCGTCGTCCTCTGCGATTGCTCGATGATTGCTAGCGTCGTCCTCGGTGATTGCTGGTGTCGTCCTCAATGATTGCTGGCGTTGTCTCCATGGTGATTGCTGGTATTGTTCTCCTCAACTACAGGTGTTATTTTGGATGACCACCAACGGATGTGGTCTTTGATGTCTGGAGAC
This sequence comes from Stramonita haemastoma, assembly GCA_030674155.1. Classification (NCBI taxonomy): domain Eukaryota; kingdom Metazoa; phylum Mollusca; class Gastropoda; order Neogastropoda; family Muricidae; genus Stramonita; species Stramonita haemastoma. The sequence goes on from CM060329.1 coordinate 28,794,676, forward strand.
AAAAAAATTAAGGACTTTGGCACATACTCTTTGTTATTCTAATGCAGTGTGTGTGTGTGTGTGTGTGTGTGTGTGTGTGTGTGTGTGTGTGTGTGTGTGTGTGTGTGTGTGCGTGTGTGTGCGTGCATGCACATTCTGAGCATCCAATGGCAATGTTATGCAAAATTTTTTTAAAGCCAACTTTTCCAAAGTGATTTTTAAAAATCTATCTGATGGCCTGGGATTGAGCCACCAGAGGTGCCTATTTTAGGGGATTTTATTCATGAGTTATCAATACTGACTCCACTCCCCCACTTTGGAGACTTAACTAAGGCCCCATGTGCGTACACATGAAGAACATCTTACCCACAAGTTAAAAGCCAGTTCCGCCTATTGGAAGAGTAGGCTATTGTGTGCCAATATGAATGGATGACCAATTTAAAAAAAAAACCAACCAAAAAACACACGCACTGGAGTGTTTAGACACCATCTCTAAAGAAAGAATGCTGCGTTTATGGAGGGTAAAAACTGTTGCACAAGAAAAACCTCACCATTGGTAAACCTTGGAGCTTTAACAGAGGAACCAAATTGAAAACAAAAAATCTACAATTTTCTAACCCGTTTTCTCCAACATGTGTGTGGTCTGCATTCTGCTTCATACTTGCAGAAACAGGGATCTTTGCAGTGGTGACAATGCCCCCCATTTCAATGACTGATGGCACTGGACTTGGAACTGTTCCAACTTGTACGATATCTGTGGATGTAAATCACAAACATCAGAAAAGAGGAGAAAAAAATCTGAGATAATTAGATTTATAATTACAAAGAAAGATGCAAAATGACCAGCTGCCAAAGTTAGTAGCTAACACATCAGACTCCTAGTTGGAATGTTGTGGGTTCAAATCTCTCAAGAGGCATAGACATAGAATTAAATTAAATTCAGTAGACCAGAGCAGAGGACAACCAGGTAAGTAGGAAAACAGTAAAATAAATGTAAAGAATGGCCAAATCTAAGTACTGAAACAGAAAAAAAACCCTTACAATCCTAAAAATAAAAGCTAACAAAACTGAACTTACAAAAGTGTCAGTTAAAAAATCATCTACAAAAAGGAAAGCAAAAATATAAGGTACCATGCCTTCATACAAAAAAAAACTGCAGGTCATGATAGCTGCCATTACACATGTCAAGTCACTATTTTTTTTTAAAATCCAACTCCACTACGACTTAAACCCCAGATGTTTTACTGAATCAAATATTACAATGCTCTGATTTCATCCCTTTGACTAAGATGATTTACAATGCTTCTGTAATATTATTTACAATGCTTCTTTACAGAGTCATTCAAAATATTTTTAATTTAATGCAGTTGATTTATGGTATTAAATATTCAAACATTCCTAACCCTTGAAATAAAAGTATTCTATTTGAAACACAATGGACCAAAAAATTATACTAAAAAACAAAAAGGAAGTATTTCTTTTAACACAATCATGATACTCTCCATTCCAGACATAGATGTTGCCATGTCAACTTATAAGCTGAAAAAAAAACAAAAAAAACAAACCTTATCATAAGCTCTTTACTAGTAAATGACTTAAGTGACGTGTTTCAAAAGAACATCAACTTTTCCCTACTAAATACAACTTAACAAAAGCATACAAATCATGTGTGATAAAGTATTCATATACAGCTGTGCAATTCTTACTATACTTACACATGCAAGAACTTGATGAAGCAATGATACCCCATGCTGATGTGGTGACCAGATAATCCACGAGATAACAAACAGATTAAGACCGTGCAGAATAAAGGATGGAACAAAAACTAGGAGTCTTCAGAAATGTGAGGATGTCCAGATCATCCCGAATAAACAATGAACTAAAAATGAGGTAAGAGAAACGTCAGAATAAAGATGGGAAAAAAATGAAGGAAAGTCTTCAAAATGTGGACAAGTCACGAATAAAAAGGATAGGAATAAAAATGAAGGGAAGTGTCAAGAAATGGACAGTCAGTGGAATAAAAGATGGGACAAAAAATGAAGGAAAGTCTTCAAAAATGTGACAGTTTCAGAATAAAAGATGGGGCAAAAAATAAGGAAAGTCTTCAAAAATGTGAGGGATGTGACAAAAGATCATGGATGAAGGATGGGAATAAAAAATAGAAATTCAATTGAAAATTGAAAAGTGGGCAAAATCAAGAAAGTCTTCAAATGTGACATGACGGTGGACAAAAAAAATGGGAATAAAAGGATGGAGAATGAAAAAATCAAGGAAAGTCTTCAAAAATGTGACAAGTCTCGAAAAAAAAAAAAAAGGATGGAAATGAAAAATGAAGGAAAGTCTTCAAAAATGTAAGTTACAGAATAAAAAAGGATGGGAATGAAAAATGAAGGAAAGTCTTCAAAAATGAGACAATGAGTTGCAGAATAAAAGATGGGACCAAAAATCCAAGGAAAGTCTTCAAAAATGAGAGGGGGGGGAACAGAAGACCACTGTCTCAAAGTGAGTGCTAACAATTGATCACTGTCACAGATTGCTCATTGATCCTTTGCCTAGGTTTTTTCATCTTTACCTAATTTTTTTATTCTTTATGTGGTTTCCTCTATTTTATTTTATTTCATTCTTTTCAATATACTTTTTATGATTTTATTTTCCAACAAACTAAAATGAAATACAGTGAGTAATAAAACTCTATTTCATTTTGTTTTGTGGGATTTTTTTATACCTAGGTTGTTTTTTTTAATTCTATTTCAATCTAACTTGATTTTATGTTTTGTTTTGATCTAATTAACTTTTTTAAAAGTCTAATTTAATTTTATTTGTATATTTAGCAAGGAGCTCTGATGCAATCAGAAACTTGGTGCCCAGTGATCATTTGAAGGCAACTGACAGGGAGTACAATGGCAAAGAAAGCACACAGAGCTACAGGAGCAAAATCTGATAAGAGCAAGATAAAAAAAATTTAAAATGTACAAAACTACCAAAATCTTCTGAAAACAGAGAAACCTGGGGCAACAGAATATCCCCACCCTAAAAGGTTTTGTTGACTTCCAACGTTTTCTGTTCCCTACCCTTCACCAACACGGGCCCTAACAAGGTGAATATCAAATAGCATCATGGCATTTGTTGTGAGGTCAAAGTCTGCTGCGAAGTACCTGAAAAAGATTGACATGTATCAAACACTATGACACAGTCTAAAGTGTATGTTTGTGTTTGCACGCATGCGAGTATGTATGTGAGCATGCATATAATTTTTTTTATGTACAAATGTATCCAATGTGATGCTCGAAAACCTGTCTGATGCTCTGAAGTTGTAGACAAAAGCTTGTTTGATATCAACATGGATCCATTTTCCATGCACTCTACAATTTAAAGCAGGACGTCATTCACCAAGGCAAAACTCATATGCCACGATTCAAGTTAATACAAGATAAAACTGCTCATGCAAACAAGTGTTTGAAATGATCATGGAGCAGAATAGTGTAGTGGTTAGAGCACTGAGTTCATGATCTGACCCTGGATCAATCCTAGGTCCGAGTTACCACCAAGATGCCCGTTCACGGGGTCTTTTCCCCTGGAGTTACCTTCAGTGCCAACTCCACCCCCCAAAAAAGTCCTTCCGATGAGACTATGAACAGAGGTCCCCTGTGAGAACACACACAGGGCTTCTTGAGCACATATTAAAACCTGTTCCACCTTTTACAAGTGTTTTTTTTTTAAAACATATTTGATCATACTCACAATTACATGGAGGTTGAAGTTGCAGGTCACCACCACTGGAGTAATGACTTGTAGCTGCAAGAAGCTTGTCCACCCAACACAGTTGTTCTGCATTTTCGTTTTACTTGTGTGTAGGGTTCTTGGTGTTTGGCAAGGGTCATCTCAGTCTCCGCAATAAAGGCAGTAGTATGCTGCAGGTCTTCCAAGTTGTTTTCCTTTTATTTTTTTTTGGGGGGTGGGAGTTGGTCATGTTCAGCAGTGGTCAGTTCAGTCTCTGCAATGATGGTGGCAGTTAAGTTGCAGGTCCTCCAAAATGTTTTATTGTGGCTTTTTTTTTTTTTGGGGGGGGGGGGGGGGGGGGGGGTTATTCATCAGTGATCATGTCAGTCTTTCTGCGGTGATAAGTTGCAGGTCCTCCAAGCTATTTTGGCTTTTTCCGTTTGGTTCGAAGGGGGGGGGTTATTGTTGAGGGATTTATTTTGTTTTTTGTGTTCAACAGTAGTCAGTTCATTCTCTGCAGTGGCAAAGTTGCAGGTCCTCCGAAATAGTTTGGTTGGGCTTTTTTTTTTTTTTTTTTTGGGGGGGGGGGGGGGGGGTCCTTCAACAGTAGTCAGCTTACTTTTTGCACTGGCAAGTTACAGGTCCTCAAGTTTTGTTTTGTTTTTATTTGGGGGGGGGGGGGGGGGGGGGAGTATTCAACAGTGGGCAACGCTGCAACGTCCTCCAAGTTGCTGTTGGGTTTGAATGTTTTTCCTTTTGGTGTTTGAGGTCCTCCAAGTTGCCATAGTTTTGCTTTTGATTTTTCGTTTGACTAGGCAATGCTGAAGGTCATGGAAGCTTCCTGCAGAGTGAGCTTGACAGTGGGCAACACTGCAGGTTCTCCAAGTAGCCATAGGGTTTAGGTTCGTTTCTGCTTGCATTTGACAGTGGGCAATAGCAGGTCCTCCAAGTTGCCACAGAGCTTTGGTTTCTTTTTTTTTTTCTTTTTTTTTTTTGGGGGGGGGGGGGGGGGGGTTCGACAGTGGGCAATGCTGCAAGTCCTCAAAGTTGCCATAGAGGGATTTCTTGGTGTTCAGCAGTGAGCAACGAAGTCTGCAATGCACTATAGGCCTCTTTAAGCTGCTGTAGGGATTCTTGACCACTGGAGTGGGGCTAAGCCAGATCCTCACTGGAGCATCTCGGGTAGTGAGCTGGGCTGCAATACCTGTTCTGTTGTCTGGCTGCCAGTCTTGCTAAGTTACTGCTCTGTATGGCCAATGCAAAGTTTCATCTATGTTTCATGGCTTCTGCTTTTGTAGTCTGCTGCCTCCATGTCAGTCCAAGGTAGGTTGGGTTACCCACCCTCAGCAAGCAAGGTGATACGCAGGATGGCCGTCTGTTCTTTCCTGGAGAGGATGAAGATTTGTCATCCTTCTGGTGCATTCCTGTGAACATAAAGAATTCTGTTAATTTTGATCAAAACATAACTCTGATTAGTTTTTTTTTGTACTTTGTATTTTGTACCACTTTATGTCACGCAGATTTCTCTGCGTGAAATTCGGGCTGCTCTCCCCGGGGAGAGCGCGTCGCCACATGTGCAGCGCCTACCTTTTTTTTTTTCTTTTTCCTGCATGCAAGTGTATTTGTTTCCCTATCAGAGTGGCTTCTTTCTACAGAATTTTGCCAGGGACAACCCCCTTGTTGCCGTGGGTTCTTTTACGTGCGCTAAATAGTGATGTGTAACACACGGGACCTCGGTTTATCGTCTCATCCGAAAGACTAGCGCCCAGACCACCACTCAGGGTCTAATGGATGGGGAAAAAGTTTTGGGTCCTAACGGGGTACGAACCCTGCACACTCCGACCCGGACTTTTTGCTTTCTAGGCAAGGCGCGTGACCACCTAGACCACCGACCCACCAGTTTTCAGCACTGTGTATTTTACTTCAGGGTTTCTATTATATTTCGTTTCTACTCCTCTGTGTGTGTGTGTGTGTGTGTGTGTGTGTGTGTGTGTGTGTGTGTGTGTGTGTGTGTGTGTGTGTGTGTGTGTATGTGTGTGTGTGTTGAGGGGGGGGGGGGAGGGGGTGCATGCATGCATATGCACATTTGAATGCACAAGTTTGTTTAGTTATTATAATTTTGACCCAACACATTCATCCTGCGACTGTTACACATGTATATATACATGTATGTATATGCGTGCAGGCACGTGAGCACACACATCATTAAGTTACAATAAGTTAACACAAGCAAATAATTGTAATTATAGTTTCTACTTTTATTTTATGACTTCCCTAACAAGGTTCCAGTACTTACACAACTGCATGTGCCTATGGTTGCTGAGGAGACATGTTGGCTGTTGTTTGCAAACTGAGTGACAGTTGGCCACTACTTTCTGGCATGTTTTTCCATTAAATAGAATTGACAACTTATTTGGGAATATTTTGAATAAGTTTTCATCTATCATGAACATCTCTCTCAATAACTTGTGCATGGTCTAAGTTGTATTGTTACCCCAGGCAAGTTTCATGGCTGAACATTGTGTGCTGTTGGCATTGCAGAAATAGGGAGATTCAGCTATTAGGATGAACAAATGATTAGAATCTAGAATCCTCACAAACAAGAATCATGCACTGATTGAATAGGCCTATACGTTCGATAATCTTACCCTACAATGATTGTCCTAACTGAAACACAGTGAAAGTCCAATGGGGAGATTACCTGCGTCAGGATTCCTGCGCTCATCACTCACTCTGGCTCACTCTGGCTTCGGAAATCTTAACCACCTACAGGCGCATGAGTGAAGTCAAAATTATATTTATGGTTGATTTGCGAGAAGAAGAAAAAAGTGTACCCCCCTCCCCCAATAAACTTATTACAACCACTGGAGTGTGTTCTGGGAAGTGCAACTGCGTGCTGGTGGGAAAGGATGACAAAATTTACAGAACACCATGCACACTGAGTAGATGCAGAAAAAAAAATTCAGCCCACAAACACATCTTTAAAATAAAATTGAAAAATTCCCGATGTCAAAATTAATACAGCTACCTTATTGGTGGGTTAAAAAAAAAAAAAGAAGTTGCATATGCAAAATCTGGTCATTGATGAACCTCGGACCTTTAGCAGATGAGCCGCACAAAAACTGAAAAGTCGCGTGAGCAAGCCCACACAATGAACAATTTGCCAACACATTTAAAATATATCCGTTTTTAATGAAAAGCAGTTCGTTTTATGTCCAGTTGTATGAATGAAACATTACCAACATGCAGTGATGCACCCTACTACTTTAGGAGAGACCTCAACCTGTTCAGCTGGCCTACAACAGGTTGCTGTTTTCTATAAGCCCAATTCATCCAGACACTGAGAAGTCAAGCTGTTGGGACTACGCGTTATCAAGTCACCAAGATATAACATAGCCTACAGTTGAGGTCTTGAGTTTGGCAGCAGAAAAGTAGTTAAAATAAACCAGTTTTAAATTTGGATCCAACTAGGCCTAGTGGCTTCATGTAAAACGCTAGTAATGTTTAGAACTTTTTTCAATAACATTGCAGGTTGCGTTGCACTCGAATAGTCATTTTTCGAACATAAGGTTTCTTGCAAGCAAAAACTTTAAAATATTTCTCTTGACTAATGTTAATGACTGCCAAGTCAAAATGGCGGCCAATTTTTTTTCTTGAAAATGGCGCCATGGGGAAGCATGACATGAAAAATTAAAATGCAATGAATAAAAAATACCTCTTACCGTTGCAGAGTATAACAGTTTTCATGCAGATTACTATTTCTATTTCACTGGGAGCTTGCTGGAAGAAGGCAGTAAAGACCTACCAGGTTTAAAAATTATTCACCATCTGAATTGCAACGGGGAAGTCTATTCATGCTCACCACAATGTCGAGAATAATGGCGCGCAAAGGCCACTAACTCTGCTAAATTTGCAGTAGCCCCCCCCCCCCTAGATTTTTTTAAGGGGGGAGGGGGGGGTAGCGGTCCATTTGACCAATCAGCCAACAGAGTTGACATGCTTGATTTTTTTTTTTCACTTGCTGACAAAATTTATTTATTCAGAAAAAGATGCCGTCTTGAGCACCTACCTTGGCTATGCCATTCTTTTCTGTTTGGCGAAAAGACGGGATTGTTAAATTATATCTTCCATCTACGCAGCCTTTGTTTCTACTAATCCTTTGTCTCTCTCTTGACAAACTAATAATTGGGCGTTTTGCACATAAAAAGACAACAAACAAATTTTATTGCCTTTTAAAAAAAAAAAATTCAGAATACAGGATAGCCTAGTAGTTGGAGCGTTGCATTCGTGGTCTGACGGCCCTGGATCCAGCCACCACGGAGGCAAGCGTTTTAGGGAATCTAACCCTGGAATTACTGACTCCACGTACCCAAAATTTCATAGGGTGAGACTATACACCTAGGCCCCAGTGCGAACGCACGTATAAGAGCCCACGCTGAACATCTTGCACAAAAAAACCGTTCTGCTTTTCGGAAGAGAATGCCATTTTGTGCTAGTAGGAACAGATGACAAAACTTGCAGAACTGCATGCACACAGGAACAGGATTTTTTTTTTTAAAGCACACGAGTGCTTATTATTCTCCAAGTAGATTCTGGATTTAAATCTTGAAGCGCAAGTCCAGAAGAAAAGCACGGAAATCTTGTCCTACTATGATAATCTTATCCAAACACAAACAAACAAACAAATAAGACTAAGAGACAAAAAAATAACAGTCTCAATGGTTACTTCTAGCCTCTGGTCAAAACTGCCCGAAGTGGCGATGATGATGCGTCAAGCTTTTTAAAAAAAAATTCAGCTGTCCTTCTCAAACTCGTCCTCCTTCTCCAGTTCATGAGTCAGGGCACGGCACTCAATTATTTCTTTTTCAAGACGAGTTGAGCTTGGCGGAGCCCATTCTTCTCCAGGTAATGCTGGTAGGCCTAGTCTGTGTTTTCTTAACCCACCAAACGCTGACTTGAATGACGCCAACGGATTTATTCATGTACCGTTGTGATTTTCTGCTTGCATATGGACGAGCGTGTCTGAGTCGTCGCCAAATGGGAAATGAAGTGTAGGCCTAAAAGGGCGGTGCGCATCATTGCCCCCTAGCCTAGCTAAACATCAGTGCTGACGGTGATCACTTGTCACCGCGCTAAAGCTCGCTCGCTCTCTCTCTCTCTCTCTCTCTCTCTCTCTCTCTCTCTCTCTCTCTGTGCTATGTTTTGTATGTAGGCCTACACTACTATTTGAATATTATTCGCACATGTTGACAGTCATTATGAGGATAAAATTATGTGTCATCACCACGCCACCACCCACCTTCTTTATTTTTGTTGCTTGTATTGTGGCCTATGGCCGAAGTACATTAAAGCTTTTCAGAGTTCACAGTTCTCTCTCTCTCTCTCTCTCTCTCTCTCTCTCTCTCTCTCTCTCTCTCTCTCTCGGTGTTCAGGATGTTAAGGGTTTCTTACGTGAATTTCGTCAAAGACTTATTGATTGCAGATGGCAAAACTGGAATGCCCATGTCCAGTACAGCGACAGATTTTCATTATATAGAACATTTAAAACATCTAAGAAATTGTGAACTGTATTTGTCACTGGATATTGACAGACATGTAAAGCGTTACCTAACGATGTTTAGATTTGGTATTACAGATATGACAATACATTCTAACCGTTACAAAAAGATTAAAAATAACAATTTAGTATGTCCATTGTGTAAAAGTGACAAAGAAGATGAAGTTCATATTTTGCTTTGCTGTCCAGCTATTTTTGATCTCAGGCAAAGATATATTCCTTCTAAATTTTATTCAGAACCATGTTATTTCGAGCAAGTCTTGCTTTTGTCACTGTCAAAATGAACATTTACTCAAGATTTATGCTTTCCTGTAAAGTTTTCAAGACGTTCTGAAGCTTAGAATACTAATACTTGTATTATCTACAGTTTCTTTCAGTGAATGAGGTATGTTTGTAAAACGATTCATTTCATTTTTGTTGCATTATATTTTTGTGTTACTTATGTGATGTTTATTTTACCCATTTCAGAAGGTGCAGTTGCCTATACTGAATAAACTTTGTTTTCATTTCAATTTCAATTTCAATTTCTCTCTCTCTCTCATGGGGAATGAGGAAGCAATTATTTATATATAATATATATAATATATATATATTATATATATATATATTATATATATATATATATATGTTTCTGATTTGTTACACACACACACACACACCACACACACACACACACACACACACACACACACACACACACACACACACACACACACACACACACACACACACACTACACCAGATCTAAAAACCGAACATAAGTTTCATCTGGGTGAAAATATATTATTTTTTTCGGCAGAGCTCATGGCAATATTAATGGCTCTTGATTTTTTAATCGATTTTCGCAAGTTATCTTTCAAATCCTATTTTGTGTTGACTCAAAATCAGGAATTCAAGCCATAAGCTCTATGCAAACAAAAGTTAGATCTGAACTAGTCATTGAGGTTTGTCATTCAAACCATCTCCTCGCTTTCAAAGGCTCAGACCTAACTTTTCGTTGGATTCCATCTCACTCTGGTTTATATTATAATGAAAAAGTAGACATTTCAGCAGAAGAGGGAGCAAAGGGTTTAGTAGATGTTGCAAATTTGAAACTCCATTTATCACTACAAGAATGCTATCAGATCGTTCAAAAAACCCAGCAAAAGTTTTTTCAGTGTGAGAAAAAGAGAGTTTGCTGTTTAGATGTATGTCGGGAAATAGTACAATTTGAGTCTTGTGTTAAAAAAACAAAAAACATGCTTCGTAGATGACATTGACGGTCTAGCAGGATCAGAGCAGAAGCTTGCCAGCCTAACAGAACTCCTGAACAATGCCTCTAAAACATACCGCATGGAAATCAGTGCAGAGAAGACCAAACTGATGACCTATAACACCAAGGGCATCAGCACTGATATCAGGGTCAACAATCAGAAGCTGGAAATGGTTCAAAGCTTCAAGTACTTGGGAGCCGTTGTATCAGAGCCGTTGTATCAGCCGTTGTCCAAGCCAGAGGTAGTAAGTACGCAGGATTGCACGGACAATAACAGCACTGTCAAAACTGAACACCACCTGGAAAGATATAAAAAAAAAAATCATTCAACTCCAAGATCAGACTAATGCGCTCCCTTGTCATATTCATATTCCTGTATGCATGTGAATCGTAGACCCTGACTGCTGATTTGGAGAGAAGAGTACAGGCTGTAAAGATGAGATGCTTCCGGAGACTCCTTGGCATCTCCTACAGAGACCACATAAGCAAGGAAGAGGTGCATAACAGAATCCAGCAAATCATTGGTCTCTATGAAAACTTTCTATCAATCGTAAAGGAGCGTAAATTTAAATGGTATGGGCATGGAACAAGATCAAAAGGACTTGCAAAAACAAATCTGCAAGGCACTATCCAAGGAGGAAGAAAAAGAGGCAGGCCAAGGAAGAGATGGGAGGACAATATCAGCGAATGGACAGGCCTAGAACACAACAAAACTTTGAGAAAGGCAGAACAGAGAGAGGAATGGAGGGAAATGGTTGTTAAGTCTTCAGGGGTGTGCCCACAGTCGCCAGACTAAGGGATAGATAGATAGATAGATCTATAGATTAACGACAGAGGCTGTTTTTGCTGTGGTGATAATAACAATAATGATGGAGAAATCGATGGTAATAACCATGTTACCAGCGATACTTGTGTGAACATTTTATGATGACAGATTATGCAAGTCATGTAACTATGGATTGCAAATCTGATATATCAGGACTTAATTAGGTAAAACTCTTGTGTGAGTGTTTGCAGAACATGACTGATATTTTGGGAACTTTTTTTTCTTTTACATGGTTGTGTGTGTGTGTGTGTGTGTGTGTGTGTGTGTGTGTGTGTGTGTGTGTGTGTGTGTGTGTGTGTGTGTGACCTGAATTACTTTGAAATATGACCCTATCGTAAGTTTTCAGAGAGAGAGAGAGAGAGAGGAGAGAGAGAGAGAGAGAGAGAGAGAGAGAGAGAGAGAGGAGAGAGAGAGAGAGAGAACAAATTTATTGCTATTTTGCAATTAAGCCATAGGACCTTTAGTGCTGTGGTGCGGTAAAGAACGATATTGAGCGTGAAGCAATGACAATAACATGAAAAACATGGCAGTAATGATATGTACAGCTGAATTCTATACACTGTACTAGTACGTATCTGATTTGTTCAAAACATTCTTTCCCTTGTGGAGTCTGCAGCCAGCGAAGTTAGCCCATATAAACCCAGATCAGGCCCCAAAGAAGTTGTAACCCCTGTTCAGCACGTGCCACTGTCTCTGCGTGTTGTGTGTTGGGACGCTGCTTCCACAGAGAGAGAGAGAGAGAGAGAGAGAGAGAGAGAGAGAGAGAGAGAGAGAGAGAGAGAGAGAGAGATTTTTATTTTGCAAGGGTAACAGAGTAAGCATGCACATACTTTTTTTCATCCGTCCCTTGCCCTGATTAGGGAATAGCAGCCCCCCCCCCCCCCCCCAAAACAACAACAACAACAAACAAACAACAACAAACAAACAACAACAACAACAACAACAACAACAAACAAACACCACAAAAACAAACGCCACAAAAAACCCAAAAGAAAACAAAAGAAAAAACACCATCACCAACAATAAAAGTTCAACGTATGATATAAGAAAAGGAAATAGGTATACATTCAACAGACGCATAATCGCCACCAGATACATTGTGCTGATGGTGTTGGTTTATGGTCTCTGCTAGCTACATTCAACTGAGGCTTGTTTTTATACTGCTGTCAAGTAGCATACTCTTGATTCAGTTACAAGTACGTCATCACGCATTACTTCCCTTTCTATGTTTGGCGACGAGGAAGTACGAAGCAGACGTATCCGCCTTCCTGGTTTGTGCAAAACAGTAGGCCTAACCTGATCGATTTGTTCGTGGATTCCCTACTTGATCAATGATCGTACCAAAATGTCAATGAAACAACGTCCTTCAAATTCATCATCGATGCTTCTTACTGGGACGGAAAATGATACACTGTTCAATGTAATCGGCAGAGGATGTGTGGTAAGTCTTGAGGTCGATTTTTTTCCCCCATCAACTGCTCGCTCTGATTGACTTTTATATTTATAAAGAAATGACTCACAGTGCATGTCGCTTTCATAGATCGATGAACTGATTTAGCCTTTTAAGACAAAAATCGATTATGTCTATTCGAATACAAATACTTGTGCTACCTCAACCTAGGGCCTACTTGTATTTCATGTTCTAGACAGTAGAATCTTCGACAGCAACATATCACCGCACCAGCAACTGAGCAAGTAATAAAGTATACAGCATAACTCATTTACAATTATTCTTTTTGTTTTGTTACACCCAGTCTGAGTATCAGATGTTGGGAAGAAGGAGCATTTGCTATTTTTATGTGTTGTTGTTATTGAAGTAAAATTATACTAATTTATAGTCCCTTCCAGAATTTCTGATGGGCTCTATGGGGACTGTGGACAGAAGCGAAGGCCAGAAAATCAGGTCTCCCACTTAAGCGCCTCAGGCCACCCCCAAAATAGTACAATTCTGTTGAAGCAATGAGGGCATCTCCCACACAAGCACCGTAGTGCTGCCCGATTTTTCTATGTAAATCCGTATCAATGTATCTTATAATAATTTACCAAGATTTATTGCGATCAAGGAATAGGATCTCTGCCGTCCCAATTCTTATCCACACAATCCTCCCAGTACACTGATTATAACAACAACAGCAACAAAAGAAACAAACAAAAAAATCAAGAAACAATCACAATAAAGAAACCCCAAACACCCAAACAAACAAGTAAAGGACCTGGAAATAGTCAAATACTGATCAAGTATCACTATCTGGGGTGCCTCCACGGTCGCCAGACTAAGAGATAGATAGATAGTATCACTACCGGGTTGACTGAGCAATTGATCTGTTCATTAGAATACTGAGTCAGTCACAGTGTATCATTTTAGTATTGAAGAATGTGGTTTGTTGAGTTAATCTTCATTTTTGGTTAGGGTTTGTCACTATGTGTCATTTCTCTGTGTGTGTGTGTATGTGTGTGTGTGTGTGTGTGTGTGTGTGTGTGTGTGTGTGTGTGTGTGTGTGTGCGTGCATGCGCGCACATGTCTCAGTGTCTGTCACTGTCAGTGAGTGTGAACCTACACACACTTGCTTGTCTGTGCATTTGTCTATGTATAGTTAAAGGGGTTTTTTGGTTTGTTTGTTGTTGTTTTTATTTGGAGGGGTTTTTTTAGGGGTGGGAATGGCTTCTGATCAGTTGGTATATTTTTCCAGACGCTGGCATCAGGCGTTGTGCAGTTGTATCTGGCTGACCAGCCAGATCGCACACGCTGGAACAAACGCTGCTGTGGTGTGGTTGTTTCGTGAAGGATAACCCCAAACGATCATACTTTGTCCGTATCTATGACATCAAGGTTGGTTGAGATACATACATTTTTGCATTTGAATTTGCTTAAAATATAAAAGTAAAAAAAGAAAAGAAAAATGTAATATTTATAATATATACTTTTTATATTATTAGTATCCATGGGCATTGTGGATCACTGAAAATTCAAAGAAGCATACTGTATGCTTTTATTGATGAGGAGGAGAGATATAATCCTGTCAAAGATCTTTTAGTTTTAGCATCATCAGCATACTGCTGCATGCCGTTAGTTTCTTTGATTTTTTGAATGAAACAAGTGTTGCTTTGAATAGTTTGATTCATTGTTTTATTTTTTTTGTGGTCTTATTGGAACAGTGTCGTCTCTTTTGCAAGAAAATCTTTTTTTATTATTATTATTATTAATCTAGTCATCATAATTCATTAACTGTGTAACTGTAAGGTGTTGACTTTGTCCATAATAATTAATATATTTATTACTCTGTGTTTTTCTCTTCAGAAAGGACAGCAGATCTGGGAGCAGGAACTGTACAACCAGTTTCGCTACAAGACTCCAAGAGAATACTTCCATACCTTCGAAGGCCATGTGAGTACCTGTTTTCTTGCCAGTGAATGGTGTGGTTAGACATTCCACAGAGAGGCTGACCTGTTTAAACTGCAATATGGAGGCCATCTGTTTTAGGGGATTAAAAAAAAAAAACTGAAAAAACCCCCAACCCCAAGCCTGCAATATATGTAATGTTTTTTTTCTGAATTTTGCTAGCTAAATTACTACATTCTGATACTGTACACAAATATGGGTTCAAACATAACCACAAGGAATATTGTGGTAGACAAAAAACAAGCCATTCAGGAGTTAATTTTATATTATAACAACTGAAGCTACTTATTCTTGATTCATCTGTTGGGGTTTTTTGTGTGTGTTTTAAAAAAATTCATTTGTTGTTGTTTTTTCTTGCAGTCCTGTGTGGTGGGTCTGAACTTTGCCAGTGAAGATGAAGCTGTCAAGTTTAAAAATGCTGTGGAGGGCAAGCTGCAAGAGAGAGCTACACGTCGTAGAGGTCAGTTACAGTTTCTTTGTCGGATTGAGTGAACAGTGTATTCACTGCAAGGTGGTTCACACACCACGCACGCACGCACGCACACACACACACACACACACACACACACACACACACACACACACACACACACACACACACACACACCAAACTCTCATGTCGCCATAGATGGCTTTAGTTTAGTTGACACTACCGTTCACCACTTTAGGCAACTTTTGTCGACAGCACAGCTCATGCCAAAAAGGGCAGATTTTTAAACATAAACAAGGTTTTACACATACAGTTGACTTGCACCAATGTGTGTGTTGTGTTATGTGTGTGTTTGGGGGGGGGGGGGGGGGACATGATAGCAAATGCTCATTCTGTGATTGTAAGTTATGAAATGGATGGTATCTACTTTTGGCATTTTGAGCTTAATTATGTAGTTCAACAAAAATGTGCAAGTGATTTTATGTGATATTCATACTGACTACAAATGATTGAACCAGATGCAGAGCTTCCTGCCTCTACAGTTTTTCTGTTCGTTTTTATGGGAAATTTGGTTAAACTGTGGAACAATGTTTGTGAGTTGAAAACTACAATTTTTCGCAACTTCAAAAAGAATTTTTTTGTTTGCTGCTCTACTGTTGTATTTTTCAATTTTTGTACAGTTGTGCTGTGAATGGCCATTCCCTTTTTTTGTACACATACATGTATACTTCAGTGTTTACTACAAAATGGCAGTCAGTGGAATATTGGCATTTGAGAACAAGATAACAATGAGCCAGATATATATTATATATATTCTTTATTTATGGAGACAACAGTCCCGATTTTCTGCAGAACACATACAGAATCATACCTAGTATATAGGGCGAATCAGAAATGCCTGCACTTTGCATTTCCACAACTTAACATGGTCAGTTC
>CM060329.1:28815775-28858275 GCA_030674155.1 Stramonita haemastoma
TTGTTGTTGTTGTTATTTTTTTCATATTGTTTGTAATTGCTGTGAAACTCAAACCTCAGGAATGTATTCTAGGTTTACATTTGTATTCGTATACCATTTCAAGCCCATGGCAGATTTCTCTGTAGAACATGCTTTTATTCTTTAGCACCTATGCCTGATCCTTTTAACCCAGTTTTCCTTGTTGTTGTTCTTTTGGTCTAATGGAGTTCCTCAGTATTATATTGTTCATGCTGGTTGACCAGTTCTTGATCATCTTTGGCAGTAGTAAACTGTGTGGGTTTTTTGTGCGATATATATATATATATTTTTTTTGGATACTGATGTTTTGATCTTTTCTGTATTTTTACAGGCACGTCAGCCATGTGGGTTGGGATCCCAACAAGGGTTTTGATGTAAGTTTTCTTGTTTTGTTTGTTGATTCATTGAAGAAGTGTTTAAGGAGCTTTTTTGTTTTGTTTCTTTTGTTCCAGTCAGAATGCATGGCATGAGTGGACAGTGGGAATAACTTGAACCCCTCTCCCCCTTTCCTCCTCCTCCCAAAAAAGAGAGAAAAAGAAAAAAAACTGGGGGGCTATGTGAATAAATTTTGTAGGAGGGAGGAGTAGGAGAGGTTTTCGGAGGATAACCTGATGAAGATGGGATCTTTTGTGGATGACTTTGATTTAGACTAATTCAAGAGGGATGGCAGGGGAAGGGGCATTTTGAATGATAATGTGATAAAAGATCCACAGAACTTCTTTCTAAATGTCGCAGATCAGATTGTCTTCAAATTCAGTTAGTGTTGGGTTGATTGGAGACAAAGTTAGTACTAGAATACCGTCTGAATACCACTTCACTTACTAGCAGCTGATCACAAAAGTGTTAATCTCATGTCTTTTTATTCGTACACGTACTTATAAGCTTTAACCTTTGGGTGTAGCTTAGCTTTCTGGAAGAGCGAAACATTTTGAAACATCTTCATCATCTCAACCCTCTTGCTTTCGGATTCTCTGAACACAAACTGCCTCTAGATTTTGCATTTCATCACGAAATCAAGTCAGACACACATGCTCGCTTGCCTTTTCCTCCCTCTGAGTACATACCAGCAGCTATAATTACTTCCAGACTTACAGCAGGCTCTGTGCTTCTAGTCTGATAGAGCTTCAACATATGGTAGCGATCAGTGGAGGTCACTGTGTGATGTGAAAAATAATGTGTGTAAATCCCGGCCAATTGCAGGTCAGGGAGAGGGGGGGGGGGGGGGGGGGGGGGGGCAATTATTCAATCCTGGCAAATCCACGTAGGGATTCAGGGGAGGGAATTATTTAATCCTGGCAAATCCCAGGTCAGGATTCAGGGGAGGGAATTTTTCAATCCCAGTTCGGGACTAAGAGGGTTAATTAATCAAGAAGCTGTTCTTCTTCACTTGCAGATGAACAACCTAGACCCGGACATGAAGCAGCTGTTCTCCCTGGTGGGCATCGACAAGGAGGAGGAGATCGACAAGGACACGGTGGACTTCATCTACGACTTTGTGGAGAAGAGTGGGGGCATGGAGGTCCTGAGGAAAGAGATGAAGCAGCAGCAACGACCTCCTCCTCCTGCACCCCCATCAGGTGAGAAAGGTTGTTAGGGAGGATTGTGTGGAGAAGGACGGTAGTATATGTGTGTGTGTGTGTGTGTGTGTGTGTGTGTGTGTTAGTGTTTGTGTGTGTGTGTGTGTGGTGGTGGGTGGTTTGTGTGCTTGTATGTGTGCATGCTTTGTGGGCATGAGAACATAGGTCTGTCTGTGTCGAAGCCATACATTTTCCAAATTGTGCGTAGTAGTTTTTTTCAGTTTTCCATGATCGGTCAGAGTATATAAAATGTCTGGAAAAGTTGAGTATGAGCTATCAAAACATATCAGTATTTGTTGTTGGCTGATAAAAATGCTGAAGACTTAAAAAAACAAACAACCAGACAATGCCCCCCCCCCCAACAACTTTTTTTTTTTAATGGTTTTTGCATCTTTTATAAAATGATGGGATACATTTAAGGGATGCCAGCTATTCCTTTTGATGTTTTGGGGGGTTTTGTTGGTTTTTTTATTTGTTGTATTTTACCACAACTTATATCATCATTTTATTGAGAAATGTGCTACAAAAGCCGACAAGTTTCAGGAAAAATTTAGAATCCTGGAAAATAAAGCTAGAATACTTTATCATATTTTTTTTTTTTTTTTTTTTTTTTTTAGATAACGTTCTCATGTACAGTTTGTTTACCCCATTGGGTATCATAATATCATCATGAAAAAGTTTGTATGTACTCAATATCTATATGATTATTCAGGGTGTATGTACTCTATATATACATGTTATTATTCAGGGTGTATATACTCTCTCTCTCTCTCTCTCTCTCTCTCTCTCTCTCTCTCTCTCTCTCTCTCTCTCTCTCTCTCTCTCTCTCTCTCTCTACATGTGATTATTCAGGGTGTATGTACTCTATATATATACATGTGATTATCCAGGGGGATCCAGGAGCCTTCCACCTCCGCCCACCCGCTCCCCTGCAGCCCCCCCTCCCCCGTCGAGAACGAGGAGAGCCCCTCCCCCCCCTCCTCCCTCGCGGACCCCCAGCCGCGGAGTGGCCCCCCCACCCCCACCCCCCACCGCAACAACCCCCCCGCCCCAGGGCCCCGGCTGCCGCCCCCCCTCCCCCCCCAATGTCCGCCCCGCGCTCCGCCCCTCCCCCCCCCTCCCCCCCTCCAACCGTAGCATCCCCCACCCCCTCCCTCCGGCGGGGGGATGGGAGCTCCCCCGCCACCCCCTCCCCTCCCCCTGCCGCCGGCCCTCCCCCACCACCCCCCCTCCCCCCCCCCGGGCCCGATCTCGGACATGAATGGTGGAGGAGGTGGGGGGGAGTCCGGGGAGCGTGGGGCCCTGCTGGCGGCCATTCACGCGGGGAAGAAGCTGAAGTCTGTGGACTCGGCCAGTGAAGCCCCGCCTCCCGCCCCACTGACTCCAGGGGACAGCTGCTGGATGCCATTCGACAGGGGGCCAACCTCAAGCGTGTATGTATCCTGTCCTGTATGTACAGGGCATGAGGAGAGAGACTGTAGGGAATTAGGAGAGAGAGAGAGAGATTTTTGTTTATTTTTATTTTATTCTTTTATATCGAGGATTGGGGTTAAATTCTTTTATATCGAGGATAATGGAATAAGCATTCATTTGCTTTTTTTCATCCAGTCCCCATGTGTATGCAGGATAATGGAATAAGCACTCTTGTGCTTTTTTGCATCCAGTCCCCCTGTGTATGCAGTTTTGTAAGTGTCATCTGTTCCCACCAGCACACGATGGTCTACTCTTACGAAAAGCAGAACAGGATTTAACGTGTGCGCAAGATGTTCTGCGTGCGTTCGCACATGGGGCCTCGGTTTTTAAGTCTCATCCGAAAGACTTCTAGGGGGAGTGGAGTCAGCACTGATGTTAACTCCAGAGGAAAAAACCCTGCAACCAGGAATCGAACACGGGTTATCAAATTGCGAGCACAATGTTCTGACCACTAGGCTATCCCATCCCCCTGTATCAAGTCATGTAGGGCATTAGGAGAGAGAGAGAGGGAGAGGTTGTTTGATCTAACAGGGCATTTGCTGTTATTACTTTTTCAGATATGTTCCCAATTTGTCAGTGTTTTCAAGTACATTTGCAAATTTTGCAGCCTTTGATTCTTTGTAAACAAACTTTTGAAACGACGTTTTTTTTAATCAAATAGAACAGTTCCTGTTTTCATGAAAATGTAGTAGAACACAGTGTCTATTTTACGCTGTTTCCATTTTGAAGTAAGTATATTTGGTGATGGGATAGCTCAGTGCTCAGAGCGCTTGCTTTCCCTAGCCAAGTTAAGCAGCGTCAAGCGTGGTTACCAGTTGGATGGGTGACTGTTTGTGCGCCTTGGCCACAGTACAGTCCCCCCAGTTCACCCAGCTGTAGATGGGTACCTGCCCTCTTTAGGGTCAGGGATGGTAAAACAGCGAGGGAGAGGAGATGGGCTGTGCCCTCAACAGGCTGGCCCCTAGAGAAGCTGAGGTCTCTGACACTTTGCTCCCCTATGACCATACAGGTTATGGGACACCTATATTACATGCTTTGAATTCTTGTCACAGGAAGCATAGTGGTGATGAAACAGGAATTATGGGAGGGATACAGGGTTATATGTCACTTAAAGCATTCATGAGTGAATGGTAGATTCTGTAAGAAGTTATATAACACAAACACGCATCATGAAGTGCATTTAATGAAAAGAGAGGTTTTGCAGTGCTTGTAAAAAAATGTATCTTACCACATTTGCACAGTTTTCAGAACTTGACGGTTGCAATATTGGTTTAGAAGTATCTTTCAGTTTATCCATACAATTTGACGGAAAGGTGTTCAGGTGCCTTAAAACAAACCTGAATTTTTAAGTGAATATGGAATTATGCCTGCAGTGTTTCACCAAATTGTTTTACTGTCATTCTTCATGTATACATGCAGCTGAATGTACCTAACTTGTGCTCAATGTGTTTTACATGTGGGCACTCACTTTATGTATGCATGAGTACACACGCATACAGGCATACATGGACACACACTCACACTCACACACACACGCATTCAGATGCACCTTACTTTATTCCTATCCTCCGGTAGCAATGTGTAAAATCATAATGCATTAAAGCATTACCTTGAAAATAGCTGAAGATTACGCTATATAGACACTGACCTTGATCAAGCCAAACTACAGACTGACTGACAATAAATGACAACAACACTGCAGTTTTCGCTGACAGTTTGTGACAGAAGAGTGTGCATGTTGAAGGTTGATATGACAGCAGACAGACAATCGACGAATTCAGATGAAGACCAGGATGGCTTGGTGGTAGCTCTCAGGCAAGCTCTAGCCAGTCGCACTCACCAAATCCACGGTCAAGGTACAGTATGCCCTCGTAGTAGTGAACTGTGCTGGGTTCTTATTCCGCATGGCATGGTCCAGTTTTTCAGTGTCTGTGTGGTCTCCTCTCTTCCCAAGATTCAGTTTTCGGTGGATTTGTTTGTTTTGATTTTGTGCATTGATATAGTGTTTCTCTCTTTTTTTTTTTTTTTTTTGTTGGTGGTTAATCTGTGTAACAGATGTGCATGATGTTTTTCTCTCAGTGGTTTGTCCATGTGCTCCTTTGGTCATTGTAAGTCTTTATGGTGTGGTGCGTTCAGTTTTATCAGTGGACATTGTCATTGCATTGTCAGATTCAGCTTTTGAGATCAGTGTAGCGTTGTGTAGAGTTCACACTCGGTGAAGGTCTTTTAACAGCTGCTGTGTAGGTATGGAAATGAGATCATCTGGAGTGCTGACCAAACCAACATGTCAGTTTTGGCCTGCCAAGTGTTTTGACAGCTTCAAGCACAGAAGAGAGAGAGTAGGAAGATGATTTGAATGGTAACTGAACCTGTGACAGCTTGCCATTGCATTGGACAAGACATTTGTGGTTTTTGACTGGGATGATTTATGGAGGGTGTCTGGCGTTTCAGTATATAGTCTTACTGAAATACTTACAGGTCAATGAAGTCTAGATCAAGCACATAAATGAAGTCAAGACCAGTGTCAACTGCAGGGAAACAACCCCTGCAGGCGGCTTAGCAGTGACTCCAACATACTCCATCAGAATGCTTCACATCACAAATCTGATGCTTTGACTATAGAGCTATTGTAGCGGTAAACTAAAGGAATCTCACTTATGTCTGTTCAGAGCTTGCTTCTGTGTGGCACTACAGGTGTGTTCCAGGGCCTAGAGCTGTTCTTCTGCTGTGGCCACCAGGTGTTCTTCTGCCTGCTTCTTGCACCCAGTGGTGTCTTGTGCAAACATGTCAGATGTCTTCTGATTGCTGTCACTCAGCTCTCTTTAGCTGATGTGCTCAATCATTTCTGTCCACTTCTCATGCTAATGTCTGTACTGTCTTTCTTGTCTGCACTATGCGATGTGTCGTTGGTTGAGACAGTAGGCCTTTGGTCATCTTCCATGTTTTCTTGTCAGCTGTACCTTTGGTGTCTGCAGGCTGTGGCTGCAGCAGCTCTTTCTGAAATTTGACTGGGGGCCATATAGCATTACCAACATCTGCAGTCCATTTGGGGGGGAACTTGGCATACATTGAGGGCTTGTCGACTTAAAAAAAAAAAAAAGAACAAAAAAGTGCACTCCTGTCATGTGTTTGGAATCTACTGCTGGAGCACCTCTCATCACTTTCCCCAATAGATTCCAAGTTGCCGTTCCTGATGCAGTTGTCCCAAAAAAGTTGCGCGGCATGTAAGTATCCCAGCAAGTCGACGACACACCACACAGAGAAGCATGAAGCACCCACAGGTACACCAAGACAGCAGCAACAGCCTCTGACAGGGACAAGAAAGGTGGAAAGGGCCCCCCCAGAGAGAGAAAGAAAGAAAGGGCTGACCCTGAGCTTGTGCACACACAGGTGGAGGATCAGGATGAGCGCAGGTCCCTGGAAGCAGAGACCCCAGAGCTGCAGGACGGGCTGGTAGGAGCCCTGGCCCGTGCTCTGGCCACGCGCCGCCCGGCCTGTGTGGACAGCGGTGAGAACTCTGCCTTAGGCAACAGGGGTGGCTAGCTATCAGTACTGCTTGCTTCTGCTGCAGTTATAGCCCTCTCTGTGTATACTCTGTGTGTGTGTGTGTGTGTGTGTGTGTGTGTGTGTGTGTGTGTGTGTGTGTGTGTGTGTATGTGTATGTGGTGTGTGTGTGCCTGTTTGGACAGCGGTGAGAACTGCCTTAGGCAACAGGAGTTGCTAGCTATCAGTACTGCTTCTGCTGCAGTCATAACCCCCTCTGTGTACTGTGTGTGTGTGTGGGTGGGTGGGTGGACAGCGGTGAGAACTGTGCCTTAGGGAACAGGAGTTGCTAGCTATCAGTACTGTGTCTGCTGCAGTCATAACCCCCTCTGTGTACTCTGTGTGTTTGTGTGTGTGTGTGTGTGTGGTGTGTGTGTGTGTGTGTGTGTTGTGTGTGTGTGTGCCTGTGTGGACAGCGGTGAGAACTCTGCCTTAGGGAACAGGGGTGGCTAGCTATCAATACTGTGTCTGCTGCAGTCATAGCCCTCTCTGTGTGTACTGTGTGTGTGGGTGTGTGTGCCTGTGTGGACAGCGGTGAGAACTGTGCCTTAGCGAGCAGCAGAACAGGGGTGGCTAGCTATCAATACTGTGTCTGCTGCAGTCATAGCCCTCTCTGTGTGTACTGTGTGTGTGGGTGTGTGTGCCTGTGTGGACAGCGGTGAGAACTGTGCCTTAGCGAGCAGCAGAACAGGGGTGGCTAGCTATCAATACTGTGTCTGCTGCAGTCATAGCCCTCTCTGTGTGTACTGTGTGTGTGGGTGTGTGTGCTGTGTGGACAGCGGTGAGAACTGTGCCTTAGCGAGCAGCAGAACAGGGTGGCTAGCTATCAGTACTGTTTCTGCTGCAGTCATGACCCTCTCTGTGTACTCTGTGTGTGTGGTGTGTGGGGGGGGGTTGTGTGTGTAGGTGTGTGGGTGCTGTGTGGACAGCGGTGAGAACTGTGCCTTAGGGAACAGCAGAACAGGGGTTGCTAGTTATCATTGTGTCTGATTCTGCTGCAGTTATAGCCCTTGTGTGTGTGTGTGTGTGTGGTGTGTGTGTGGTGTGTGTGTGGTGTGTGGTGTGTGTGTGTGTGTGTGTGCGTTTGTGTGTGGGTGGGTGGGTGGGTGCCTGTGTGGACAGCGGTGAGAACTGTGCCTTAGGGAACAGCAGAACAGGGGTTGCTAGCTATCATTGTGTCTGCTTCTGCTGCAGTCATAATGCTCTTTGTGTACTCTGTGTGTGTGGGGCTGGGGGTGTTTGTGTGTGTGTGTGTGTGGGGGGGGTGTTTGTGTGTGTGTGTTTGTGTATGTGCGCATGCGTGTGTGTTGTGTGTGTGTGTGTGTGTGTGTGTGTGTGTGTGTGTATTTATTATTTATGTATTCTTTTATATCGAGGATAATGGAAAAAGCACTCATGTGCTTTTTTTACATTCAATCCCTGTGTATATGCAGTTTTGTAAATCTTGTCATCTTTTCCCACCGCACACAATGGGCTACTCTTATGAAAAGCGGAACAGGATTTAACGTGTGCTCAAGATGCTCTGCATGCTTTGCACACGGGGCCTCGGTTTATAGTCTTATCTGAAGGACTTTAAGGGGAGAGTGGAGTCAGGCTGTATGCCTTGGTTTATGATCTCATTCACAGGATTTTCATATTCATTTCAATATTGTCAAACTGTGAAGAAAGGGCATGTCTTTATGATTTTAGCAGTATTTTGCCTTATAGTGTAGATTTTTTTTTAAATGCAGCCATTGTAACTAAATCCACACTTTATAGCAGTAGATAACCATCAAAAGTGAGTGGATGATGAGGAGGTTGATTGAGGGGTGGGTGGGGAAAGGGGTGAGTCTTTTGATTTTCTCCCTCATGTCAGCTTACTGAAAAGACTTAGCTCATACTTAGTTTTAAAAAGCATGAAACAGAATGAAATTTAAAAAAAATTACCAGTATTCTGCAAGGAAATATTTTTCAGATATTAAAATTGGCAGACTCCGATAATCCTTTTGTTAATTATTATTATTATTTTTTTAACAAACTTTGATTTTTCTGCATTTGACCTCCATCGTCTCACCCAGTTATTCTGCACCCTCCTGCCCAAAGATTGCTTGCTTTTCTGCTGGACTGTAAAGACGAGTTTGTTGTTGTTGTCGTCATCGTCGTTTTATATCTTTATTGTCATATAATCAGTGTTTTGAGATTTCTGTTTTGTTCTTTTTCCATCAATTTGTTCCTTTTCTTTGTGAATCTTTGTCTTAATCATTTCCTTTGTATACATTTTAAGATTCTTACAGTAGGAAATAGTTACGGTGATATTGATGTATTTATTTCTGTAGATGGTCTTGGGGGTTTCTTGTGTGGTTTTTTTTTGCAGTTATTTGTTCTTGCATATTTTTATGTGTGAGTAGTACTAGTAGACGGGATAGCTTAGTGTTTAGAACACTCGCTTTCCCCAAGCTAAGGTTAAGCAGCGTTGAGCATGGTTACCATTTGGATGGGTGACCGTTTATGTGCCTTGGCTTCAGTACAGTCCCCCAGTTCACCCAGCTGTAAATGGGTACCTGCCTTCTTTGGGGACAGGAAGGTAAAGCAGCGATGTAGAGGAGATGGGCACCATCTTCAATATGCTGGACCCTGGAGAAGCTGGGGTCTGTGATGCCTTGCTCCCCTATGACCACATAGGTTATGGGACACCTTTACCTTTTTAGTAGAAATAGTGGAAGGGAGAGGGAGAAGGGGGCTGGAAAGGGGTGACAGATCTGAAAGTTTAGAGTTTGCCCAGTCAGTCACTGGCCTTATTTTTTTCCACAAAACAAATGCATATTATAGTAGACAGATGATGAATATTATCATTCCAGGCCAAAAATTTGTTTATATGGTTCTGTCTTGGTATATGATAATCTATATATATATATATGCAGATATGTAATGTACTATTATCCATATTTGTACTATTTTATTTATATATATGTATTTTCAAATGTTTTATGTTTTGTGGTGAACTGTGCCTGAGTTGTGAAAGTGGGATAATGTGGGGGGGGTTTGTTGTTGTTGTTTTTTTTATACTTTTTTTGTTGTTGCTGTAAAAGGGGGCAACAGTGTTTATGTGTAAATATGATTGAGTTTGTGTGTGTGTGTTGTGTGTGTGGTGTGTGGTGTGTGTGTGTGTGTGTGTGTGCGTGTGGCCTAGCCTATTTTTTATAGCTAAATTTTTAGCATGGTTTCAGTTTGGGGAAAAAATTTGTTTTGAGAGAAAAAGGATAACTTTCAGAATATTTCAGCTGATGAAAAATGATTACATTGTACAATATTGTGTAGAGAGGAAATGTTCATATTTGCCAGGATTCTGATTGTGAACCTATAGTTGAAATTTATCAATTCTACTCAAAATTGTCTCCTTTGGGTTTGTAATTCTTTTTTATATATTTAACAGGACCACATAGCATTGTTGTCAATATTTTTCTTTTCTGTTTTTTCATCCACAGATGACGAAGGAAGTTCTGATGAGGTTGACGATGATGACGATGACGATGAATGGGATGATTGAAGCGTCCATTGTTTTCCTTTCCTTTGTCAGCCATTTGCCTGCCTAGCTTTGAGCTTGAAACGTGTCATTCAGTCAAGATATGCTTTGAACATTTTCTTAAAAGGTTCTGGTATTGAATTTTTACCATATCTGTAGTCTCCACTCTGCTTTGTCATTATTTTGTGGTGTGAAATGGGTTTGCGTAAAAGCTGTAATGGTAAATTAGCCTTTGTGCATCTGTTGCTGTTCACAAGGTTTTTTTTTTTTCTTTCTTTTTTTTTTTTTCCTTTTTTTTAAAAAGTGATATAGAATCAGTTCTTATTTAAAGATGTGTTGCAGGTAGAGGAGAAAGATGGTGCTCAATAAAATACTTTTTTTGGGGGGGGGGGGGGGGGTGGAATGGGGTGGTGGCAGTCACCAAACTTGACATTGTTGCCTTGCAAATATGCAGCAAGCCAAGAACTAGTAGGAAATTATGGGCTAGCAGTAGCTGTCTGGATCAGGGTACATACCCAGTTTACATGGGCATGGGAGTACGTAAGATGAGGATTTCCAAGAGATGTTTCATATTGGTAAAGAGTGTGAGAGTTTTTTGGAACTGTTGGAGGTGATGAACAAGATTATTATCAATTTCATGCTCTGAACTGCCTTGATGGTATGTGCAGCCCATGCAATATTGAGAAGAATGCAGTTGATAAACTTTGTCATTGAGAACACGCTGAAAAATAAGAACAGATTTCAAGGGTATAGAAGGGTTTAAGAGACTGAAATGAATTTGGTGTTGAAGTGTAAAGTGGAATGGACTCCCAGCAAGAACACAAGGTGTATTTAGATGTGAAAACATATACTGCAAAGCCTATCAAAGTTAGTCCAGCAAAAATTAAGAACCAACAACAACCTCATGAATCTCCTTGTCAGATTACGCTGAATGAGTTCGGACAACCTGCAGCTATCACAAGAAAGAAAGAGGAGGAGCATTCGCATTTTTCAACAGTCGATTACCTTGTTCATATTTTCACAGAAAGGCAGAGAATGGCCAGTTTACCTCTGGCCCTGAAAGTCAGGTCAAGCTCTTGAGTTTATTGCTCCATCACTGGGATGGTGACTTGAAATTTTCTGAAAAATATGCCTCATAGTGGTAGAAAGTCTGTCAAGCATGTACAGACAACACTGGTACATGCAAAGCATCATATGTTATATATATATGGTGAGTGATTCAGAACAGAAAAGAGTGCTTTTGAAAGATATTTCACTGGGTCAGTTTTAGGAGCCTACTTTCATGAACAAACATTGTACCTGTGTAGGCTTTGTGTACATCACTTTGTATAGTTTAGTACAAAACTAAAGAGAAGAACTCTGGAAAAAAAAAAATCTCGCCACCCCAACTTAGCAGCTTAGGGGTTACACTGGCCCTGTAATCTGGATGACTAAATTTCCATCTCTGAAAGATAGTAAAATAGTGGAAGATAGTTTGTGTTTTGCACTTGACTGTGATTGGTAGGCTATTTTTGGCTGTAGTGTATATATATCTATTACAGGTGAATCAATAGGTCATAGAGGATGTACAACAGATTGTTATGAATTCGTAGGTATTTGAGTAGACAAAACTATGTGCTGCTGATGTTGTTGCTTGGATTTTGTTTTGATTGATAATTTTCATTCTATGCAATCCTTTTGAATATCTTTGCTCTGTGGTGATGCAGTTGAATGTTTTCCTTCAGTCACTTCATATGTAGCACATTCTTGTACAGTGTATGCAGACATTGTACCTTGATAGGTACTTTTTGTATCTAAAATATGAACGTTTCTCCTTTATACTTGGAATTGCTCTTGTGTGGACTACATCGAACGAGTTTTCTTTATTCTTGTAAACATTTTCAAAATGGTAAAGAGAAGGCTGACAGTCAACATATTTCTATCCTTTCATCCACTGTAGTCTCTGGTTCTACCATGTCACATTCCTGTGCATTGGTCCATTTCTTTGTCAATTCATAAACTATTCAGTATCTTTCCCATTCCCTTTTCTCTTCTTTTTACTGTTTCCACAGTCACTTGTGATTCACCTTGCATAGCAAATTCAATAAACTTGTTCAAGATTGTTTACATCATCAATATGATTTTGTCTGTTTTTTGCCTTTGGAATTGAGCACTTTCTGTGGCAGGCATATGGATAGGATGTAAGTTGTGTTTGCAAAATATTACATGGACACTTTGACCTAGTCCTATTGTCACTTCAGATTAAAAAAACCCTTTTTAAAGGTACAGTTTTCTGTACACATGTTCCTTAATTGGCCCTGTTGAATTAGAACATATTAGATTATTCATTTTGAATGATTTGTGAACATAGTTCTCTTGGAAACAAAAATGTATTCTTGCATGTGTTGGTTTTTTTTCAAGAGAGAAATTTGGGACATGGTGAAAATTATCGTACTTGTTTCAAAACTACATTTAAAAATTTACAACATACTCCTAAAAAAAAAAAGTGCCCAGTCACATGAATTCCAATGTGTAGCTTGTTAACGCCTTGATAAGATCATGAGAAAATTATGCATAAAGTCATATTTAGAGAGTAAGTATTAAACCCATAGAGTTGTCTTGTTTGTCACATGATTTGCCAGAAAAAAAAAATATTTGTTTTGTACATATACATCAGACTGTTTGTTTATTATTTGATCTTTTTTTCATTTTGTTAGGGAGTTGGGATTACTGTTTACTTGTACTTTTTTTTTTTCTTTTGAGACCGGGCTTTTGGAACCACATTTAAACCCTTATAAACTTTAAAAACATATAAGCTTCTTTATGTCTTATTATTGTGTGTGTGTGTGGTGTGTGTGTGTGTGTGTGTGTGTGTGTGTGTGTGTGTTTAAATGATCTAGTAATATAAGTATTTGTAAAATAATTAGAACTTATAACTGCCATTCTCAATGGCAATTTGCTTCTTGTTGGTTACCTGAAAGCAGCTTTAAATGTCCAGCTTTCACAAATATTTTTATTTATACCACTTTAAGTCACGGCAGATTTCTCTCCATGAAATTCGGGCTCCTCTCCCTGGGGAGAGCATGTCTCCACAAGGGCAGCGCCACCCTTTTTTTCTTTTTCTTTTTCCTGTTTTCAACTGTATTTGTTTCCCTAGCAGAGTTGCTTTTTTTCTACATAATTTTGCCAGGGACAACCCTCTTGTTGCAGTGGGTTCTTTTACGTGCACTAAATAATTATCTGTAAAACATGGGACCTGGGTTTATCATCTCATCTGAAACACCAGCACCCAGACCACCACTTATGGTCCGGTGGATGGGGGGGGACGTTCGGGCCCGAACAGGTCTCGAACCACTGCACACTTCTGACCTGGACTATTTGCTTTCTAGGCAGGTGTTTTACCTCTAGACCACTGATCCACCAAATACACGTGACATACATACATGTGCTTGCTTGCCTGTATATGAAGTATTCACATAATGCTTACAACATCTAAGTCAGAAAAATTACATAATCACTTACACACAAACCTTACAATTTGGTTTGAAAGAGATGTAACTAAGGTCTGTCTGGTTGTGAGACAAACTTTTCATGCAACATCCACCTACCACCACCACCAAAAATGACTGCATGTGGAACCTTACATTCAGGAAGGTAGCAGACTCTGATCCTGTAAGAGTCATAGGCTAGGATTACTGTGGCCTCCGGTCAGCTCCTATGCGGAGTGAATTCACCATGGGCTCACTGGGAAGACTGGGACTACACAGTCAAGCTTTATCCACTTTGTCGATGCAATTTTTTTTAGAGCATTGCCCAAATTATTTTACCAACACTGCATGTGTCTTATCTATCAGACATAGTTGAGGCTTAGATGTATCAAGGTGGGAAGCCTAGAATACAGCTGAGCCCAGTCGAGCAGTCTTGCAGCATATACGCTCCCTGTCTTCCATACCATCATTACATAATCCTCATCACCACTGCTCTCTTTTTTTTTTAAATTGTGTTGGTGGCCCTGGTTGCTCCTATGGTAACTTCATGTTGGTTTCTGATACACTTTTATGGTGAATGAGTTAGATGTTCAAGGGTACAAGTCTTTGGAGAAATGTAATGTGATGTAAAAAAAAAAAAAAAAAAAGCACATGAGTGCTTATTCCATTATCCTCATTAAAGTTAAAGTTAAAGTCTGTCCCGAGCCTAAGGCTCATCAGGCCGGTGCTTAACCCGGTTTCTGTGGCGTTAAGCGACTGAGAGTCAAAGACTCCCCCCTGGATAGGACGCCAATCTATCGCAAGGT
The DNA here is from genome assembly GCA_030674155.1 of Stramonita haemastoma. NCBI lineage: Eukaryota > Metazoa > Mollusca > Gastropoda > Neogastropoda > Muricidae > Stramonita > Stramonita haemastoma. Next base: position 28,830,162 of record CM060329.1, read on the forward strand.
TAACCCCCAACACAAGGTTGGTACCCCTTTTACACCTGGGTGGGGTGAGAAAATAGCCGTAAAGTGCCTTTTCCAAGGGCACAACGCCATAGCCGAAAACTGGGATCGAACCCGCAACCTTTAGATTACGAGTCCAACGCCCTAACCACTAGGCTACAGCGGCGGCATTATCCTCATTATAAAAGAATAAATAAATAAATAAATAACCTTGGTGGGCATCTCACACAGTTTGGTTCCACGACTATGCCATTACATCATTGTCACCAGTTGAGGACTTATGGTGTCCTGCGTGTGTTAGCACACAACAGACACCGCTGAACACTACTAAAGTGACCCAAAAGCAGTGCAGGGCCCCTTTGGCTAGTGGCCCAGTGGTGACCTAACATTGATGAGCTCCCTGCACACCTCTCACCATTTATTTCTTTATTGTTTTAAATCAAGGATAATGGGAACCCAGGCATGGCTGAGGGGGAGAGATGGAAATGAGCTGCGTGGTATCAGCAGGACAAAAGCATCACAGAATTTAGTTAAGGCAGCTAAAGAAAACGATAGGGGCATGTCACAAGATCAAAAGGACTTGCAAAAACGATACTGCAAGGTACTGTCCAGGAAGGAAGACAAAGAGGCAGACCAAGGATGAGGCAGGACAACATCAGCGAATGGACAGGCCTAGAACTCAACGAAATTTTTAGAAAGGAAGAACAGAGAGAAGAATGGAGGGAACTGGTTGTCAAGTCTTCAGGGTGCCCCCACGGTCGCAAGACTAAGGGATAGATAGATAGAAAACGAGAAAACTCACATAACAAACAAATATTCACTTTTTTTCTCTAACAAACTGTCATGGTGCCGTAGTTAGCATGTTGGGCTACTGAGTCAGACTGGAAGGTCAAGAATTCGACTCCTGTACATTTTCTTTTTGGGTTTTTTTGTTGTTTGTTTTAACTCCATCCAGCTCTTACCCAGGGATAACTTAATTCTTTTTTCTTTTTTTTATTATTTAAATTTTAAACCCATGGAGAGCTTGCTATGGGCTCAATTGTAAAGCTGAGACCACACAGTCAAGCTTCAACCACTTTATGGATGCAATGTTGAGAGTTCGGTACAAATTACCTGGCCAGCTTTGCAGGTTTCTGTATCTCTTGGGCACAGTTGGCACCAGAATATACTGAGTTAGGAAGTGTGGAGTACAGCCCTGTCAAGTTGTCTCAAAGCAGTTACATTTCCATAGCAGCAGCATCACATCATCCTCATCACCAATGACAATTAAGGATTAAAAACAAAAAAGTCGCCTCTGATTTGTAGGCCCCAGTTGCTCTGGCCTCATAATGACCTTATGGTTGGTTCCCATACACTTGTGTGCTTGTAGTGAGTTTGTGTGTCAAAGCCTTTGGGGTTGAATGCTAACCAGGGAAGGTTCTTGGATAAACGTAGTCACCACTGCAGGTGACTGGCATATTTATTTTAAGACTGTTGAAATCATGTTAGTTAATTAATGTTGGTGAAATGGCTGTTTTTGGTTGGTTTGTTTGGGGGGTTTTTGTTTGTGTTTGTTGTTGTGTTTTTTTCCTTAGATACATGACTTGATGAAAAAAAAAGCAAATCAACGCTTATTCAATGTACCATCTGGAAATAAAAATTTGACTGACTTTGACTTGAAGTGGGTGTCTCACTCAGTCTGGCTCCCCCTAACCTGTTATTGTCGTCAGTCTTGCTGATGTTAGCTCAAAACATGCACAAAAAAAGCTCAAAACAGGCACAAATGACCAAAAATGACCCAGCAGCAGGGCAGGGCCCCTCTGGTTGTAGCCCATTGCCGCCTAACATTGATAAGATCCCTCTGGGCTTCTAATACTGGGGATGCAAAACAATGAATTTACTGCCACGGGGTATTTTAATTTTAGCTCATGATGCTTGACAGAAACTGTTGAAAACAACAGCCTATTTCAGGTATCCATTTCTTTTTAATCGTCGAAACTGTGTAACGAAACGGAAAACAAATATCATACATACATCTGAAATGTTGAGCCCTGACATCTGCATGACAAAGCTGGACTTTCCAGGAAGGCACCCATCAGTCTCGGAAGACTATGGAGTTGCACTCTAGGCTCTAGAGCGCAAAGCCTGGGTAAGTAGCAGACCATCCTTCTCCGTGCAACTGGAATGGTCCATTGGAAAGGCAATCGCCCATAGGAATGGTTCCAGTACCGTCGCAAGAGCCGCCAGAGCGTTGCCATATACAGCCTCGAGCCGCCCTGGGGACTCCAAACTCCCCGATTTTTCCTCAGGGATGGTGTCTAAACACAATACCTGTGTGCTTGCTAGTTGTTGTTTTTATTTTTAATAACGACACCTGTGTGCATGCTGGTTTTTTTTTAATATATAATTTTGTCATCCGCTCCTACCGGCACACAATGGCCTGCTCTTGTGAAAGGCCGAACGGGGGGCTAACATGTGCGCAAGATGTTCTGCGTGCGTTCGCTCACGGGGCCTTGGTTTATAGTCTCATCCGAATGACTTTGACATTCAGTTCGAGACACAGAAACTAGCCAGGTGATCACCCTCTTGCACCCTTGTGCAATCAGCGTACATTGGCTGTTGACCCTTGGTTTGGTTTGGTGTTATGTTTGTAATTATTAAAGTATAACTGTGTTGGTGCATGCAGAGGAACGTTTACGTCCTTTGGGTATTCCAGCCTAAAACTAAGACAGTGTCACTCAGCCAATCACTGTTAACCCAGCATATACGACTATATTTAGATTCACGCGTCTACGTCATACCTTGACGCCATTCCCAAAACATTTACACGTCAACAAGACTATGACGTCAACTTTAACAGCGATCTCCCACTTCGAATCAACAACCCAGCGATCCTGTGATTTTTTCTATATCCTGTTTTAGATTTGTCCACGTAGTCCAAGGCCCAATGGCGTAAAAACACCTAACGAAAAAAGAAACGCCAGATGGTGACGATGGGGCTCCCTGGGGAGGGTGGGGAGGGTATCCCAGGTCTGCAACAGCCAGAAGGAGGTCTCTTGTCCTTACTGGGAGACATACTCTTCGCTAGCGCCATTTTAGTCATGATGTATCCCAGTCTCCGCCGAACCATCGATCGCATTGACCACCACTTCTGCCGTCAGTTCTGGCACATCACTGAGGTCCTCATGGCCCTGGCCGCGCTCAGTTTCGTGTTCATGCTGATGATTGCTCAACAGACTCGCGTGACATATTGCTCGTTGATTCGCCCGATCGTGGAGGATCAACCGAACGGGGACAAGTACAGCGCCATCTTGTTGAAAGTTGTCGTCTGCACGTTGATGGTGTTGAACTACTTCTGCGCGAGTTGGTTGCAGCGCCTGGTAAGCATGTTGTTCCCAAGTTCCCGAACTTCGCGCTGGGAAAATCGTGTACCACCAGGGGCCGGATGGAGTAGGCCGACTACTACTGCCTTTGACCGCAGCAGCGCTGCTGCATGCACATGCCGGAATCCACGTACGTTTGAGACGCCACAAGAAACGTTGTCCAATGTCAACACCAACAGCCAAACCCCTGTGCCACCCACTGACACGTATTCTGACATCTTTTCCACTGTGTCCTCTCTGGTGCTGAATTCGGACTCTTGTGAGGTAAAAGCTCTGTCTGTCTGTCTGTCTGTCTGTCTGTCTGTCTCTCTCTCTCTCTCTCTCTCTCTCTCTCTCTCTCTCTCTCTCTCTCTCTCATCATCATCATCCCCTCCCCCTCTCTCTCTCCCCTCTCCTCTTCCTCCACCTCCTCCACTCCTCATCCATGTGTCTTCACGAAAGCAAACTTTCTAGAGCACAAAAAGAAACCTCTGCACCCATTGGTAAAATCACAACACTGGAAAGGGCGAAAAGAAGAGAGGGGATCATAGGTGGGGCATATCATTGAACACACCACACACACACACACACACACACACACACACACACACTCTCTCTCTCTCTCTCTCTCTCTCTCTCTCTCTCTCTCTCTCTCTCTCTCTCTCTCTCTCTCTCTCTCTCTCTCTCTCTCTCTCTCTATGTGATGTGCAAACCAACATTTAAACCTACAGTCTTGTGGGTATGAACATCCCTGATGACTAAGCGTCAGTGCATGCCCTCATGTTTGTATTTATATGTGTGCATATGTATATGTGCTTGTATCATTACATGTTTGGAACTTAAGCATTTCTGTATACGCACTTTGAGCAAAACTGCAGTTACTCTGATGCCCTAAGAGTGTCATGGATATGGAACATTAATCCTTGCACTAGTCCACTTCCCAGTGAAGTCAGCTAAATGAGAAATTCGTCAGAGAAAGTAGATTTTTAGCATCCTTAACACACTTAATAATGTCCAGCTGCAAGATTTTCTCATATATAGAATTAATTGGAGTAAGTTTTTACCAGACATTAACTCACCTCAGAACTTCAAAAAAGATCAATTCTAAAGTAAAAGCATCTCTTTTTTTTTTCCAAACGTGTCTACTCCTTTTCTTTTCTGAATTTATTTTTTCAATTTTGGATCATAGAATTTTCACAGCTGCTGCCTTTTATATTTTTTAAAACATTCTTTAAGCATGGAATAGATGTAACGTGAAGAACATAATCAGTATAGCAGCAACAAGCAAGTGACTATTTCTCCACTGTTGGCAACAAAAACAGGAAAATGGCTCAATTTCTAAATATTGTGATAAAGGCTTTATTCTGTTAATTTTGAAAAGCCAAATGGTTAAAGATTTTGTAGCCATTATCAAAACAGCAGCAGGTGGTTCGTATCTTCAGATATATGCAAATGAAGTCATGTTCCAAAAAATGTAACAGCATTTCACTGTGACACTATTGTGCCTATAACTTTAAATGAAAACATGTATTTACAACAAACAGTATTCAGAAGTGAAGTTACTACTTAGTGCCAACCACTAGACACAAAGAAACCAAAAACAATTTTTTAATTATGGGAGTAGGTACCGGCAATAAGTGTGACACTGTAATGCATGTTACAAGGGGGTCATGACAATATCACACAGCCAAGACATTCTGGACCAGTATTCAATGAATACCTCAGCATCATTAGTTATTGCATGTAGATTAAAGCCATGGAATGGAAAACAGATTGTGCAAAACACAAACTCTGATATGGGCCTTTAAAGTTTGTGTGGTAACATTACACGTGACACCAATTATGACATTTGAATAAAAAACAAAGCAAACTGTTGATGTACAACAATACTTTTATTACAGAATTGATGATTACATGGTCATGAACAGTAACTAACAAGAATTATGATAAAAATTTTCATTTGTTTGTGTACATGGTTCAGAAAAACAAAGAAATATAAAGAAAGAAAACAAAACCTTTCTTCATGTATAAAACATGGTGAACTGACATGAATCATACAAAAGCAATAAAATCAAGACAAATCAACAAGTAGTTCAGATATAAAAAGATAATTAACTGACTGGAATTTATTTTTTAATCGATAAAGACAATTTAATTTATGTTTAGTAAGGCAGTGAGTTTGGCCCAGGCCAAAAGCTGTGTGGGGTATTGATGTCAGCTAATTGCCAAGGCCTACACTAGAATGTTGTAATGTTGTAAAATGTTGTTTTGAGATTGCCTTCAGCCATGACAAGCTCTTAATAACAACATGCACTCTCCTGTAATTAAAGGAGAAAAATTCCTCTGAAGTTGCAGTATTGCTGCTTATATGGTGAGGTACATGGAAACAGTCATACATGCAAACTGCTCATTCAGTGTGCAATTTCAATCTCACAGTGATTCCCAGGTGGGATGAGTAAGTCAGAGTGCACTCTCTGGGTGATCCCAGAAGGTTACACTTGGGGAACACACAACAACACAGTGAGCAGACTAGAAAGTAAGTCTTAATGGTACAAATCATGTGTCACAACACCAAAAAAAAAAAATTGTATTCAATCAAAACAATACAGCAGAAAGGCACAAGCATCAGTACAAGAAGCATAAATCAATGTAAGCTGATGAAGAGCACTCCTGTTAGTACTTCTTAAGTTTTGTCCACTATTTAAAAATATCCCATTTGTGTGTGTGTGTGTGTGTGTGTGTGTGTGTGTGTGGTGTGTGTGTGTGTGTGTGTGTGTGTGTGTGTGTGAGAGAGAGAGAGAGAGAGAGAGAGAGAGGAGAGAGAGAGAGAGAGACTCTTCTTTATGTGTGTGTGTGTGTGTGTGTGTGTGTGTGTGTGTGTGTGTGTGTGTGTGTGTGTGTGTTTGAGCAGAGAGACAGACAGACAGACTGATACAGAGAGAGAGACAAACACACACACACACACACACACACACACACACACACACACACACACACACACACACACACACACACACACACACAGGGAGACAGAGAATTGTGTGTATGTGTGTTGGGAGGGAGTGGAGACATAGTGGGGGGGGGGGGGGGCAGGGAAGAGAGAGAGAGAGATGGGTGGAGTGGTGGTTGGAAAGAGCTAACAGCTCTGGTACCATGACAACTTACAGGCACCTGCCGAAAACAAGGTAATAATTGGGGGGGAGGGGGGGGGGGGGGGGGGGGGGGGGAGAAAGAGAAGTGTGGCCGTGGATGGTAGACTGTAGAGAAAGAGGAAGGGTTCAACAGGTCAGTGTTGACAGCTCCTGTCACTGTCTGCTCTTTCCCCACGACGTCACAGACTGAATGGAGGCAACGTTACCCAACAATCTTCAAACTGATTTTGTTTCTCTTCTTATGTTTATTGGCCAATGTACAACCGCTGAATATGATAAAATATGCAAGATAATGTAAAGAAAAGTTCAACAGATGGTGCCAGTAAAGAAATATGAAATGAGAGCAAACCTTCATTTCATATGACTCCTTTTTACATTTCCACACATCTCATTTTTGTCAACCACATCAACACAACAGACTCACAGAACAAAGAATACTGACACAAGAACATGCATAAATATATTATTTGCCTAATCCATTACAAATTCAGAGAAGTACACTTACCAAAAATAACTATTTTGCTGATTTGTCCTCAAGACTATTGTTCCACACACACAAGTAACAGTGCACTTCCAGCAGAGAGAAGGTGTGACACATCACTCATTTTTACCTAATACGTCACTTTCTCCCGTCAAATTCGCAGAAAAACGTCACAGACGCGTGTTCTATTCCACAATTCATCGAGGCAAACAGCAAACAGTGGACTGCCCTGTGTGATATAATTTTGCTAAGCACATTAATTCTGCCAGTAAAGTGTATATGATCTGTGACGCAAAACGGATTTTTTTAGACTACATTTACTCATTTGATTTCAAGCATGAAACTGCAGCTTGATATTAATTTTCGCTCGATAAATAATCGATTTGTAACCAAATTTTGTGCAATTATCGTCTGCTGACTTGGTGCTGAAAGCAAAAAGTTGGTCATGATCTGTGACGTGGCTGGTAACGTACAAACCCGAAATTCACAATCTTTGTTTGTCAAGAAAACTATTTAAAAACACCAGTTCTTTACGTGAGTATTTCGATGCATCTTTAATCTTTAGTTCTATGAAAGAATTTTTGACTAGGGGTTACGATCTTTGCAGTAGTGAACTTTAGAAGCGAGTAGGGGTAAGCGTTCCGGTTTTTCGTCGCCATTTTTAGGCCATTTTCGCCAGAAATTTCTCTCTCATAAACATATTTTTCTGTTCTGGGTCTTGTTTCTGCTCACACTGTTTCCTTGATATATGTGAAATGTATTGACTCTTGAGTGATGATAAATGGTTCAAACATATTTTGTTTAAGTGTAATGGAAAGTTTTAGAGGGTGACCCCCCAATGACCCAACAGTGGAGAAATAGTCAAGTACCAAGTCATCAAACCTGGGAATTGGAAGACTGAATTAGAAGTTTGCAAGTAGGCTACCTCGCCATGTAGGCAGGCAACCACACTCTGACAGACGTGGTGAATGCCTGGTAAAAATGATGGCAACATTCTTAGATGGAAGCTACTTTTTTTGTTGTTGTTTAAATTCAAATCCTATCATTTTTTTCCCTTTCTTAAACTCTTTTGTTTCAGAGCCAGTGTCACATAATCCACAAGCAGCCGCTCTATTGTGACGTGGGCACCATGGTCCGATTCCCGGAATACCAGAGAAGTTTGTGCACTCTTCAGTTCTGCCAAAGCCAGACCAAGCCGGTGCTCCATTCCTCCAGAATTGGTTCTGGTCGAAAATCCTCATCCCACAAGCTTGTGTCACGCTCCCCCAGCTCCCCTCTCCTGGAGTCGCCCATGGCCAGCTCTACAGGGTTCTGCACTCTTTCCCAGAGCTCTTACCACCAGAGCAGCCCTGACAGAGCTGGACGCAGTCACCACCGACTGGTCACCGGCTGGGTCCCCATCTCCCCGGCAGACAACACCAGCAACTGTCAAGGGGGGTCCGTCACTGTCCTGGTGCCCAGGGTCCGTAAGAGCAGACCCAGCCTGGCAGGGACCCAGACCGCTTCTGGAAGCAGCCTCCTCTCCATCTGCAACCCCAGTCCCTTTCAGAGCTCCACGAACAACAGTCCGACGACCAGGACAGTGACTGCTCTGAGATACTTCAGCTGGAGAGGCTTTCCCATCATCAGCCCAGTCTGCTGCCTTCTGAGGGGAGCAGCCGGCAGCATCAGCGGAGTCTGGCCTGCATAGACAGCGCTGGTAGGTCCAGTTCTACTGCCGCTTCCCCAGTCAAAACCGTGCTGTGTGAAACTGGCGATAACTCGGAAGACACTGCCTCCTTGAACCTGGGCAAAAGTAGACGAAGACGAAATCAGGAGACACTCACCATGTACAAAATGACCCGAAGTGGTAAGATCTATGGATATGGGTAAAAAAAACCCTGATGAGATCTCCAACAAGAGGTGATAATATCACAATCGGTTTTAAGCGTGATCCAAAGAAATTTTATTAACTGCTTTTGTGGGGGTTTTTTCCCAGTTTTTTTTTTTTAAGTCTTTGATATTTTTTCATGTTTACACTCCAAAAAAAATGGTGAATTGATCTGACTTATACGAACTGCCTTGCCATCAACAGCGATGTTTTTATCCCACGTTTGCTGTCTTATAATGTCCTTTTTATTTATCCTTTTTTGGGGGTGTGTTTATTGATTTTAATTGCCTTTTTTAAAAAACTGATATGGCTTCGTCAGAAGAATCGACGGACGTATATATTTATATCCCGTTTTATATCCACATTTTAGTTTGGCTGCTGTCATCATGATGTTCTGTCAGTTTGTGGCTGTAAGTGGGGGAAAAGTTGTGATTATTGAATAAAGGATATTATTATCATTATTATTATTATTTGTGTGGAATATTACGTATCTTTTGTATTGCAGGATCAACATTTCAGGTATGACTGTCTGATGGGCACCATAACTGAGTGGTCAAGACTATTCGAGTGGGTCTATGAAGCCGTGGGTTCGAATCTTGGGAGCGTCTGGTGTATTAAGGGTGGGGAATTTTATAATCTCCCAGGTCAACTTTAAGTGCAGACAAGACAGTGCTGTAATTCCCTCCTACATATAAATATAGTGTGTGTATATATATATATATATATATATTATATATATATATTATATATATTATATATATATATATATATATATATATATATATACACACACACACACACACACACACACACACACACACACACACACACACACACACACATTCAGAAGATCAGTTAAGGCGCACGCTAAAGATCCCGTAATTCATGTCAGCGTTTGGTGGGTTACAAAAACAAACATACCCAGCCATACATCCCGAAGTTGGAATGCGGCTACCTTCATGGTTGGAGAAAACAGTCGTATACGCAAAATCTCACCGTTGGTGAACCTCGGAGCTTTTGCTGAGGAACGTAAGAAAAAGAAATTGTCCATACCTTGATGCTGTTTACTATCTGTACTGTGTTATGAGTTAATTGTATTCTCTCTCTCTTTGTTTCTCTCTGTTTCTCTTTCTGTTTCTCTCTGTCTGTCTGTCTCTCTCTGTCTCTGTCTCTGTCTGTCTCTCTCTCTCTCTCTCTTCTCTCTCTCTCTCTCTCTCTCTCTCTCTCTCTCTCTCTCTCTCTCTCTCTCTCTCTCTCTCTCTCTCTTACATTGGGGGACGGGATAGTCTAGTGGTAAGAACATTAAGCTCGCAATTTGACGACAACCCAGGTTCGATTCCTGTTCGAGGGGATTTTTTCCCTTAGAGTTAACATCAGTGCTGACTCCACTCTCCCCACAAGTCCTTCGGATGAGACTATAAACCGAGGCCCCTTGTGCGAACGTACGCAGAACATCTTGCGCACACGTTAAATCCTGTTCCCCTTTTCGTAGGCCATTGTGTACCGGTGGGAACTGATGACAAGATTTACAAAACTGAATACACACGGGGACTGGATGTAAAAAAAAAAGCACATGAGTTCTTATTCCATTATCCTCCATGTAAAAGAAAGAATGAATAGATAAAATAAAAATACATACGCACTCGTGAAAAAGGACGCTAGCGGCGGTTACAGTGATAAGCGGGTATAGCCTAACTGAGAGAAAATACGTCGAGACCAGTGTGGAGCTCCTCTACCCGCTCTTCGGCAAGATCTGGGAGGAAGAAGAAATATCAACAGAGTGGAAAGAGGGTTACCTCATCAAAAAACTCCCCAAGAAAGGCGACCTCAGTTCCTGCTCTAACTACAGAGGGATAACACCGTTGTCCATCCTAGGAAAGGTGTTTAACCGCACCCTGCTGAACCGGATGAAGGACGCAGTAGACCCGCATCTCCGTGACCAACAAGCTGGCTTCCGAAAGGAAAGATCATGCACGGATCAGATTGCAACACTGCTCATCATCCTGGAACAGTCCCTGGAATGGAATTCGCCACTATGCATCAACTTCATAGACTATGAGAAGGCTTTAGACAGCGTCGACAGGCAGACCCTCTGGAGACTACTGAGACACTACGGAGTGTCAGAGAAAATCACCAACATCATCAGGAAATCAAATGAAGGAATGACCTGCAGAATAGTTCATGGCAGACAGCTCACTGACGCCTTTGAAGTAGATACCGGAGTAAGGCAAGGATGCTTACTCTCTCCTTTCCTGTTCCTGCTGACCATCGACTGGGTCATGAAGACCTCAACGGACCAGAAACGTAAGGGCATCCAATGGACACTTTGGAAGCAGCTAGACGACCTTGACTTTGCGGATGACCTGGCCCTTCTCTCCCACACCCAGCAACAGATGCAGGAAAAGACCAACATCGTTGTGGAGAACTCAGCTAGACTGGGCCTCAACATCAACAGAGGAAAGAGCAAGGTACTCAAGACCAATGCAGCCAATGAGACACCCATCACAGCCCAAGGCGAAGCGCTGGAAGAGGTGGAAAGCTTCACATACCTCGGCAGCATCGTGGACACACAGGGAGGAATGGACGCAGACGTCAGAACCCGCATCGGCAAAGCAAGAGCAGCCTTCCAGCAGCTCAGAAACGTCTGGGGATCAAGTGACATCAGCATCGCCACCAAGACCAGGCTCTTCAACACAATCATCAAGCCAATACTACTGTATGGAGCAGAGACCTGGAGAAGCACCGTCACCACCATGAAGAAAATCCAGGTCTTCATCAACACCTGCCTCAGGAAGATCCTCAAGATCCGCTGGCCAGACAAGATCAACAATGAATAATTATGGCAAAGAACCAGGCAACATCCTGTTGAGAAAGAAATCCTACAGAGACGTTGGCGATGGATAGGACACATCCGACGGAAACCAGTATCCAGCATCACAAGACAAGCTCTCACCTGGAATCCACAAGGGAAAAGAAAGAGAGGGCGGCCTAGAAATACCTGGCGCCGGGATCTGGATGCAGATGTGAAAAAGATGGGCAAGACGTGGGGACAACTGGAGCGCCTAGCCCAGAACCGAGATGCCTGGAGACAGCTGGTTGGCGGCATATGCCCCAGAAGGGACCACAGGCAGACATGACATGACATGAGTATATATATATATATATATATATATATATATATATATATATATATATATATATATATATATATATATTATATATATATATATATAATATTATATGTATGTGTGTGTGTGTGTGTGTGTGTGTGTGTGCGTGCGTGCGTGCGAGCGTGCGAGTGTGCGTGCGTGCGTGTGTGTGTGTGTGGTAATGTCGTTACTGCAATGCTACTGGGCGCATGGGTCATGGGTAAATGAACAGTTGCATTGCTTAGACACTTCGGAACTTTTAAATTATGTGGAGCATGGAAAGTGCTTATTTGGTGAAGGGTGCGGTAACAGGGGCGGATAAGCACGTGAAAAACTGTGTAAAAAAAAAAAAAAGAAGTTATACAGCCTTTCCCGTGACATCATACAGCAGCAAAGGAACTCGAGCAACTCCAGAACTTCACTTGATCAGTGATTGTAGTAGACAGGTTGTGTGGAGTGTGCTCTGAGAATTTCAGGGGGATCGTTCTTTGATCAAATCGGCACAAGTATCAGGTAAATAATAGAAAATGGCACTGTATTTGTATTGTATTGAATTATGTTACCTTGTTCTCCATAGCATTATTCAGTTTTGTATTGCATTGTATTTCTCTTTCAATCACAGATTTCTTTGCGTGAGAGTACTTTTATTTATTTATTTATTTTATTCCTTTATATCGAGGATAATGGAATAAGCACTCGTGTGCTTTTTTTTTTCATCCACTCCCCGTGTGTATGCAGTTTTGTAAATATTGTCATCTGTTCCCACCAGCACACAATGGCCTACTTTTTACGAAAAGCAGAACAGGATTTAACGTGTGTGCAAGATGTTTTGCGTGCGTTCGCACACGGGAGAATACGTCACCACAAGAGCAGCGCCGCTTGTGAAACATCTTTTTGGCCTATTGTTCTTTTTCCTTTGCAGAGTAGCCTTGTTCCACAGAGTTTGTCTGGGATAATTCTCTTTTTGCTGTGGGTTCTCATTCATGAAATGCATGTTGCACACGGAGCTGCAGTTTATTGTCTCACCCAAAAGACTAGCACCCAGACCATGTGCATGGTCTGATGGAGGACGGGGGAGAGAGGGGGGGAGGGGGTCAGATGAAAATAGACCCTGCAACTTAACCAGACGCGTTACCTTTTTTTTTTTTTTTTTCCCCTCCTGGGCTAGTAGAGCTTTGAGGTTCACCGCTGGTGAGATTTTACCTATGCGATAGTTTTAGCCCACCATTAAGGTAGCGATATTCCGACTTCGGGGATGCTGTCTAAACACGACACTAAAGTTCCTGACCCCAAGATGTCAAGCTGGGAAACGCCCAACAATAACAACGCAACAATAACAATTACAACCACAACAAAAAAAAGGTAAAAGATGTCCCCGAAAATGTGTCAGAGAAAATCACTTTTGAGATTACATCTCAACTTCTTGGTAAGAAGATTTTTACATTTTTTTAAAAATGATTCAGTTGTTTTTGGGGGGTAAGGGTGCGGAGGTTTTTGATTTTTACATATTTATTTTTTAATCTTAGTTTTACCTTTACCCTTAAAAAAAAAAAAAAAGGAAACAGCTCTAGATTTCCTTTTATCTGATTTGCTTTGCACACCAGGTGTCTTACCGTCAATAAAACTAATTTGACCATTGCACTTCACTCCATTATGCAGTAGTGTGTGGCTTCCTGGCCAAAATTCTTCTTCAGACACTCAAACAGCAACTATAGATTACTGTCATATGAGGAAAATACGTTGAGCAACCGTTAAGCGCTAGACAAGTCAGGTCCAGCGCATTCGACTTCGGCATGGAAGAGTCTAACTGCTATGTCTTTCTGGACAAAAAAAAGGCAAGAAAATGAATAAGATGGCAGAAAATAGACCAAGGAGGTGACAGGAAGAAAAAAAAAGGTAGAAACAGAGGCTAGAAAAGGGGGAATTCCGAGCATAGAATGTGTAGAAGGTTGGGATGCTATTTATACTGACACCCCCTCCCCCCCCCCCCTCATCCCCAGGGAGGAGTAAGGTGGGGTGGGGTGGGGGGGGGGGCGGGGACAAAATGAATGCACAGATCAGAATATACGCACTATACTACTGGCACGGATGATGACAGAGATGCCCTTTCACCCTGAAACTGCAGTGCTGCTTTGAATAATGACATTGAGAGAAGGGGGGAAAAAACCCCACCCAAAACCTTAAATTTACTGTGGTTTTATCATTCTTTCTTCTTTTTGGGGATGGGGGTGGGTGATTGGGTGGGGGTAAGTAGGCCTTTAGAAAAAAAAAAAAAAGGAAAGAAAAGAAAAGTTTGAGAGAATGAACTGATGGGTAGCTGTTGGTTTCTTGATGAGTACATACAAAATGATGAGTAAATAATGTTTTGTTGAAAAAAAGCCCTGACATTTGTAATGTACTGAGTGGGATGTAGGTCTTTAATATATATATATATATATATATATATATATATATATATATATATATATATATATATATATATATATATATTGTTTTTTAAACAGCTTGACACGACAGATACTGTTTTATAAACAGCTTGACACGGAAACAAAATTGGGTCACGTTAGAGACAGGGAGGGGCCAGAGTGTAGCAAAGAAAAAAAAAAAAGGGGGGGGGGGGGGGGGAGAGACGGAGGAGAAGGGCACACAAGGCGATGCCTGAACTGGAGTGTGACTTTTTTTTTTTAATGCATTGTTGATGGGAGAGGGGGGGGGGGGGGGCGTTACATTTTTTTTTTTAAAACGTGGTAATATCAGTTAAGCCTAGTAAATGCTCTGGAGCCATTAAATTTTTTATAGTGTTTATAAGTGAGACAGTTTTTTTCCCTTTAATTTATGCGAGTTGTGACCTTGAGGGGGTAGGGCAGTGGTGGGGATGGGGAGGGGAGGGGGAGGAGAGCATACATAGCAGGAGACCTCTTTGAAAACAAATGTCCCTTGTCTTTTGGCGATGGAGAGATCGCAAAGTCATGAAGAAAATGAAACTCGTGGAAAGATTTTGCAAAACTCAAGGACAGATTTGAAAACTCCAGAACAGATTTGCAAACTCAAGGACAGATTGAGAACTCAGACAGATTGCAAACTCCAGGACAGATTTGAAGAACTCCAGGACAGATTTGCAAACTCAAGACAGATTGAGAGCTCAGACAGATTTGCAAACTCAAGGACAGATTTGTAAACTCAAGGACAAATTTGAGAACTCCAGGACAGATTTGCTAACTTATGGACAGATTTGAGAACTCCAGGACAGATTTGGGCTTTGATATGTTGGCTTTACAAAATTCAGCGCTATATAAATTCCATATTTTGTTGTTGTTGTTGTTGTTGTTGTTGTTCTTCTTCTTCTTCTTCTTCTTCTTTTCTTCTTCTTCTTCTTCTTCTTCTTCTTCTTCTTCTTCTTAAATGAGCTCTGTAGAACTTAGAGCAGGAAATGTTCACTTTTAAACAAAGTCTGGTCGATTATGATGACCACCAAAACTAATTAATATATATATATTATATAGTATATTATATATTATATGTATATACATTATTAATTATATATTATATATATATATATATATATATTATAGTATGCATGTATAATACAATAATATATATATATATATAAAATATATATATAATATATATGTATATATATATTGTGTGTGTGTGTGTGTGGTGTGCGCGCGTGTGTGTGCATGTGTGTGTGCATGTGTGTGTGCGCGCGCGTGCGTGCGTGTATGTGTGTATGTATGTATGCATGTATGCATGTATGTATGTATGTATGTATGTATGTATGTATGTATGTATGTATGTATGTATGTACAAAAAGACGAAGACTAGGGTAATATGACACTCACGTAACACTGAGGGCGTGGCAAAGGAAAGGAGCTGAGATGGCGGTTTCAACAGGGAAGCAAAGTGTGTGTGCTGTGTGGTTGTGCGTGTGTGCGTGTGTGGTGTGTGTGTGCTGTGTGTGTGTGTTGTTGTGTTGTATGTGTTGTGTTGTGTTGTGTGTGTGTGTGTGTGTGTGTGTGGTGTGGTGTGTGTGTGTGGTGTGTAGGTGTGGTGTGTGTGCGTGTGTGTGTGTGTGTGTGTGTGTGTGTGTGTGGTGTGTGTGTGTGTGTGTGTGTGTGTGTGTGTGTGTGTGGTGTGTGTGTGTGTTGTGTGTGTGTGTTGTGGTGCGTGCGTGTGCTGGTGTGGTTGTGGTGTGTGGTGGCTGGTGGTGTCGTGTGTGTGTGTGTGTCGTGTGTGTGGTGTGTGTGTGTGTGTGTGTGCGTGTGTGCGTGGTGCGTTGGTGCGTGGTGTGTGTGTGTGTGTGTGTGTGGTGTGTGTGTGTGTGCGGGGTGTGGCGTGTTTGTGTGTGTGTTGCGGGCGTGTGTGTGCGCGCGAGCGCGCGTGTGCGTGTGTGTGTATACGTGTGTGTGTGTGTGTGTGTGTGTGTGTGTGTGTGTGTGTGTGTGTGTGTGTGTGTGTGTAAATGGAGAGAGGGGCGGGGTTTGGGTTGGGTTGATGGCTTTTTTTTCTTCTCTTTTTTCTTAAAAAAAAAATTCAACGTAACATCCTTGTCAGGGTGTTTTGGGGACCTATAAATCTTGACGATCATATAAACTAGACAGGCCGTAAAAGTGTATGTCCTGGGGGGGGGGGGGGGGGGGGAGAGGAGAGAGAGAGAGGAGAGAGAGAGAGAGAGAGAGGGTGGGTGGGGGAGGTTTGTGCATGGATTATGTATGTCTGTTTAAAACGTTCGTATCTGTTTCGAAGAAGAAGAATGGAAATGGGGTTTCCTGGAGAAAATTCAGCCATGTCATTTTATCATGCATGTCTCCTACATGTGTGTGCACATGTATGGAGTGAGTGAGTGATGAGTGAGTGAGTGTGTGTGTGTGTGTGTGTGTGTGTGTGTGTGTGTGTTGTGTGTGTGTTGTGTGTGTTGTGTGTGTTGTGTGTGTGTGTGTTGTGTGTGTGTGTTTGTGTGTGTGTGTGTTTGAATGTGTGTGTGTGCGTGCCCCCCCCCTTCCCCCCAAAAAAACAAAAACAAACCCAACAACAACAACAAAACAAACAAACATTTCCCACTTAACGAATATAAAAGAAAACTCAACAACAACAAAACCAAAAAAACAACAACACAGAAAACCCACCCAAGCCTAAAAGCAAAACTAGAAACCACCACCACCATTCCCCCCTCCCAACAAACACATGCACACAAGCACGCACGCACACACACACACACACACACACACACACACACACACACACACACACACACACACACATGCACACACACACACACACACACATGCATGCAGCACAGATGGAGATGTTGACTTGTCCACTAGTACAGATGCATCTGATGATGGGTTCTCTGTCTTAAACAGTGTAAGCATTTGACATAGTAAGTAGTCATCCTTTTATCTGACACAACTGATGTACTGGTCATTATCGTAGTTGACCAAAGCAGCAGACCAATCATTGCCTCTGTACTGTCTCAGAGAGTGGACCAGTAGTTGTCTCTGTTGGTAACCGTGAATCAGAGCCTTGACCAGAGTCATTGGCCATTGATTATTATTTGTTCTTTGTTTGTTTGTTTGGATCTACAGTGATTACCCACTGCCTGAGACCATGGAGGAGGCTAAGCTGCCTCCAGAAGCATCTCAGATTCTGGAGACCACAACTGTCTACAAGATAGGCATTACGGTGACGCTGGATTCAGGAAAAGCCACAGCAGAAGTCTCTGGGCCAACTATCGTGAATCAGTCTACAACTGTTCGGGAACTTGTGAACCAAAGTGCAGTTGCTGAGAAGAGATCTTCACCTGTTCCCAAAACCCAAACGGAGACTTTGCCCACCTCACAGAGCCAGCATGATGTCTCATGCATCTCCAAACGCGGAGGCCAAACTTGTTCACCGAGTTCGCCTGGAGCAAGCAGTGAAGCCACAACTTTGAAATCAACACCTACTTTTGAAACAACTAGTCAGCTGAACAACCTTCTGAAACCACCAGTCAACTTGCACCACCTTCTGAAACCACCAGTGAAGCAGACACATCAAACCAGACCATGCCTTTCTCTGATGAATCCACCAATCAGAACACACCACCTCAAGCAACCGATGAAGCTGCAATGTTGACAACCGCGCTCCCTCTGGAAGTACCGATCAGAAAAGAACACCTCCTAATACTGCCGATGAGGCTGCAGCAGAAAACCAGACCCCACCTCCTGATATGACGAAACACAGTTCAAATCCTCCGACCACAAGCATGGCGGCGGATGCTGACTCTCCGTGTGACGCACAACCAGGGGACATTCCCACTCATCACCACCACATCTGCAGCATCAGCTGAAGACGAGAAACAACAACAATGCCCTAAGAAAAAACGCAGAAACTCCAGGTCACTGAGAAACGCTTTGATGAAGAGGACCTCCGCAAGAATCTCTCCAGCGGTGATGAAGGACGTAGAACTACCGAGTTCATCTGGTACCACCCAGTGGGGTGTTCAAGTGTGTGGTCTGCCACGACTTGGGCTTCTTCCTGTCCTCCCTCATGGGGGTCAAGACCCACTGCCAAAGCCAGCGTCATCAGATGTGAGTGCCGTGATGTATGTGAGGGGGTGGGGATGTAGATTAGAGAGATGGTGGGAACATGGCTGAGAGGGGAGGAGGAGGAGGGAGTGAAAGGAGGATAAGGATGTGATGTGGATAGAATCTGAGGGTTGTGGTATGTGTGTATGTGATCTTCAATTTAACGTCTATTCACTTTAAGTGATCTTTAGTTTAACGTCTATTCACATTGTGTGTGTGGTGTGTGTGTGTGTGTGTGTGTGTGTGTGTGTGTGTGTGTGTGTGTGTGTGTGTGTGTGTGTGTGTTTGTGTGTGCATGCCTGTGTGTGCATGCCTGTGTGTATGTGGGTGTTTGCAGGAGAAATGCATGTGCAGATGTCAAAGTTCTTGCATTTGGGAATAAAAAATCCAAATCGTAATCCAAATCAAAACCAGAACGTTTTATCGTCACATTCGACATACAGGCTTATTAATTTTGACTTTGCATAAATCATGAACATTAATTCAGGGTAGATATCCAATCTACCCGCAACCCACACATTAGAAAGCAAGAGATTTGATCCCCAGGTTGAAGCCAGACTTCACCTCCAATATTCAGATTCTCAAGTAATGAATGATCTAGGTGTTAGTCTTTTGAATGATACAATATACTGAATAAGACGTTTAGCTCACAAACCCAACACCTCGTCAACATGAGACTTGTCTTGGGCTAAAGTTGCTATTCCTAAGAAATCAAACAAAAGGACAACAAACCATATGTCTCTTTTCTAAAGGGGTGGCACTGTGGTTGTGATATTACATTTTCCGTGGGAGAGAGCAGCTCAGATTTCATGCACAGAAATCTGCCATGACTGCAAATACCACCATCCACCATACACCACATCACACACCACACAACAACACACCACCACCCCACACACACACACACCGCTAACACACTAGAATGATACAATTATCACGATTGCACACTCCCTCCCTCCATCCCACCACCACATCCCACCACCAATACTTTGTGTCCCTTACACAGCCAAGCAGCCAAAGCCAGACAGACGCCCCCAAAAGACGCCCCCAAGCTGAAGATCACCAGCACAGGCTGCTACGACCGCGTCTTCCGAGCTCACAGCCTGAGGGTTCCACTGAAGCAGGGCACCTCACAGATGACCTTCACCCTCTGCAACGTGTCCCAGGACAGCTCGTTCCGGTTCCTGGGGTGGCATGGACCTTACCTCAATGGGGAGGTCAGCTATCTCCAGCTGGAGGGACACAGAAGACTGTTTTACAACCGGGTGAGTTCTTTTTTCTATTATAATCTCATTATTATCTATCTCTAGTTATATCTTCTTCTTCTTTTTTTTTTTTTACTTTGGATTTGTTGTTTATTCTATTTTGTACGATCTTATTGTATTATATTCTATCAATCGTAAAAAAAAGGCCGTAAACTTAAATGGTAGGGCATGTCACAAGATCAATAGGACTTGCAAAACATACTGCAAAGGCACTGTCCAAGAGAGAAGCACCTGGGTGAGTGATTTCTTTTATCATAGCTTTGTTTTTTTGTTTTTTGGGGGCTTTTTTTTTTGCTTTGAACTTGGTATTTGTTTATTTCTAATATTGTAACGACTAATGCCATTGTATTATCTTCTATCAATCGTAAAAAAAGCGTAAACTTAAATGGTACGGGCATGTCACAAGATCGAAAGGACTTGCAAAAACAATACTGCAAGGCACTGTCCAAGGAGGACGAAAAAGAGGCAGGCCAAGGAAAAGATGGGAGGACAACATCAGCGAATGGACAGGCCTAGAACTCAACATAATTTTGAGAAAGGCAGAACAGAGAGGAATGGAGGGAATTAGTTGTCAAGTCTTCAGGGGTGCTCCCACAGCCAGACTAAGGATGGATGGATGGATATATATATTATATATATATTATATATATATATATATATATATATATTATATATATATCAGGTCATGTAAGAGCTCCTGACTTCAGTTGGGGAAAAAATGCAAAATCAAAGTGGTCATGGGCATGTCACACGAATATCTGACTGGCCAAGACTGTCCTACAGGAACAGTACAAGGAGGAGACGACGAGATCAGACAGAGAAAGATGGGACAACATCAGAGAGTAACTGGCCTTGAGTGGAACGATTTGGTACAGGAAGCTGAAAAGCGCAAAGTGTGGAGGAAGCTGGCTTGCAAATTCTTCAGTGGTGCCCCAACGGTCTACAAGACAATCGATAGGTGAAGGTGAAAAGGTTTTACTTTAGGAGGTGATGGAATTTTGTTTGGATGTGTCTTTTGGGGTTTTTTCTTTGTTTTTGTTTGGTATTTTTTGTTTTGTTGTTTTGAGGCAAGATGTAAGGTCGATTACAATATCTAATGCACCACACACAACACACACACCACACCACACCACACCACACACACCACACACACACACACACACACACACACACACACACACACACACACACACACACACTCGATATTTCTATTATTCATGCTCTTGCCTGTTAAAATTGCTTGCAAACGATCATTTTCATCCATCAGTCTCCAACTTTATTCAGCTCTCTGTAATTCTTTGATTTGATCGTTGGTTTCAGAGGAAAGCATTGACTTAACGCTGCAAATCACGCCTCAAGAGAAGACCACCCTCAGCTTCAAAGTTCACTTCCGCCTGGAAGATCTGGGAAGAAAGATAGATTCCAGTCGTTATGCCTCTGTCGTGGAAAACGTCCCAGTTAGGATTTCTGTGGTGGAGGAGCACAAATAGAAGGCGACACCGAAGAATGTGGGAACCCAATGAAGCAGAAAAAGGGGGATAAGTCTTGTCTGAAAGAGGGGAAAGAAGAACCTCGTATGATTTGCATCTCTAGCAGGAGTGGTGGGTAGTGGACTGATCGATTGTTATGAAGCAGGGGAGAGAATGTAAAAAAAAAAAAAAGAAGAAAAAAAAAGCTGGTTTCCATGGTGTTCCTACAACGATGAAAAACCAAGCTTTGTCTATCTCTTTCATCCTCATCCCTTCTTCCCCTTCCCAATAATTATTTGTCATTTTCTGATTTTGTGCGTGTTTTTTTTTTTTTTGTTTGTTTGTTTGTTTTTGTGTGTGTGTGTGTGTGTTGTGTGTGTGTGTGTGTGTGTGCTTTTTGTGTTTTTTGTTACTTTTTTGTGTGTGTATGAATATACTATTTTTACATTATTTTTGTCTGTCTCTGCCTCTGTATCTGCCCCCCCCCCCCCCCCTCTCTCTCTCTCTCTCCTCTCTCTCTCTCTCTCTCTCTCTCTCTCTCTCTCTCTCTCTCTCTCTCCCCTAAATAATGGTTTGCCTTATGGTTACTGATTTATTTATGTGAATACATTTCTTTTTGATTCAGTTAAGCTTGAGATTCATATGATACACTTTTGCTTCATCAGATAATAATCACGAATGTTCTATGTTGCATATGTGTTGATTAGTGTCTTCTTTTTTTTTTGGGGGGGGTAGCTGGTTTATAAACAGAATGTTTCAAATTTGTTGTAACCATCGATGTTTTATGTTTTATATATATATATATATATATATATATATATATATATATATATATATATATATATATATATATATATATATATATATATATCACTAATAATAGTCTCCACTAATGAAACAATTTGCTATCATACCTTATTAGCCAACTCCCCCTCCCCCCCCCCTTTTTTTTCTCTCAATATGATCAACACTGGAAGTGACTGTATCTCTTGGACATGGTTGGTGCCAACTTAAGATATACTCATTCATAAATAAAAGCCTGTTGTCTTCATTGTGTCAGTGTTCAGTCATTTTTGCTAAATTAATGTAGAAATATTTGGAAAGAAATGATGTCGAATAAAATTAATGAAAATCGTTTTTTGTCAAGGGGTCTTTCTAAAAATGTGTGTGTGTGTGTGTGTGTGTGTGTGTGTGTGTGTGTGTGTGTGTGCGTGCGCGCGCGTGCGTTTATTATTTTTTATTATTTATCTATATCGAGGATAATGGAATAAGCACTCTTGTGCTTTTTTACATCCAGTTCCTGTGTGTATGCAGTTTTGCAAATCTTGTCATCTGTGTGTGTGTGTGTGTGTGTGTGTGATAATTTGCAGATGTGCAGAGAGACCAGAAGTTACACTTCTTCATGTCCATCTCTCCTTTCAATTAATATCTTGAAATATTGCGCCTCTCTCTCTCTCTCTCTCTCTCTCTCTCTCTCTCCTCTCTCTCTCTCTCTCTCTCTCTCTCTCTCTCTCTCTCTCACACTCACACACACACACACGCACACACACACACACGCACACTGATGCAAGCACCAACACAACACAACACAGCACAACACACACACACACACACACACACACACACACACACACACACACACACACACACACACACTCAAGGTGGGCTCACGCCTACACACCAGTGAATAGTATTTTTGAAGAGACGGTGAAAAAATATATTTTGCGTGCGCCTGCACTGCGCGCACACACACGCGCGCGCGCGGTATGTGTGTGTGATAAACTAAATCCTGTCGGAGGTAGGGGGGTGTGTAGATTCCTCTGTCCCCCAGTCCCCAGTCCCTCCCCTTCCCCCGAAAAGGTCAATGACCCTGACCAGTCCTGCCGCACCAGTTAACAGTCGACCTAGTTCAACGTTCAGTTATCAGTCTCTGCAGATACTAATCTCAGTTTGTGCCCGGCCCCACTCCACCCCTCTTCTATTCCCCCACTCTCGATTCCTCCACCTCCCCTCCCCCCCCCCCCCGCCACTTTTGTGTTCCTCTCCACCCACCCCTCTTACGTCGTTAACCATACCCAAACCTTACCCCCGTGTTTTATCGGACCAGGGAAATCCCCCTAAAGCGTTGCGAGGGCGATGTTCTAAAAATAACCAGCTGACCTCAGCGATGGTTTTAGTAAAAAAGGTGCGGTGTCAGTTTGCGTTGTCCCCTTATCAAATGTTGGTCCTAAGACACTTTTTAAATTTTTTTTTTTTTTATAGTAGTGAATAGTTATATTGTGGGTTATGTATAGGCCTAACTAATGTGACTATTCATAGAAATCACTTAGTACATTGTTCACAGTTAGCCTCTTTGAGGGCTGGTTTTTGTTGTTGTTGTTGTTGTTCGTCCCTGCTCCGAGGTTGACTTATTTATTTATTTATTTATTTTATTCTTTTATATCGAGGATAATGGAATAAGCACTGGGGGACTGGATGTAAAAAGCACATGAATGTTTATTCCATTATCCTCTATTTAAAAGAATAAATAAATAAATAAATAAAATACACACACACACACACACACACACACACACACACACACACACACACACACACACACACGTCCATGGGGATGGATAGCCTAGTGGTCAGAACATTGCGCTCGCAGTTTGACGACCCGGGTTCCATTCGGGTCGAGGAGATTTTTCTCCTGGAATTAACATCAGTGCTGACTCCACTCTCCCCAAAAGTCCTTCGGATGAGACTTTAAACCGAGGCCCCGTGTGCGAACGCACGCAGAACATCTTGCGCACACGTTAAATCCTGTTCCGCTTTTCGTAAGAGTAGGTCATCGTGTGCCGGTGGGAACAGATGACATTTACAAACTGCATACACACGGGGACTGGATGTAAAAAAGCACAAGAATGCTTATTCCATTATCCTCGATATAAAAGAATAAATCAAATAAATCAAATCACACACACACACACACACACACACACACACACACACACACACACACACACACACACACACACACACACAGAAATATTAGAGATCTTGTTACACACAAACACACACACACACACACACACACACACACACACACACACACACACACACACACACACACACACACACACACACCACGCACGCACGCACACGCACAAGCAGAAGGAAATATTAGAGATCTTGTTACCACTCCTCTCTCTCTCTCTCTCTCTCTCTCTCTCTCTCTCTCTCTCCTCACACACACACACACACACACACACACACACACACACACACACACACACACACACACACACACACACACACACACACACACACACTCCCCCCCCCCCACCCCCATCCCTCATCCTTTTCTGATTTTGGGTCGGGTCCCTGACCCTAACTGAAAGCGTCGGTGCGTGACCTTGTGTGACGTCACTCTGCTGCAGCGGCGCAAAACACAAACACAGTACTAACCCCCCCCCCCCCCCCCCCCCCCCTCCATCTTCCAAACCTTCGACTAAAGTTGCTCACTTTTAAACTGAGGGAAGCATGTCTACAGATCACTATACAGCTGACCCGTTTTGTTATGGTATTGAGGTGGAGGGTTTTGATTACCAACATATTGACTTACATACTTTATCTCTTATTTTTATTTATTTTATTTTATTCTTTTACATCGAGGATAATGGAATAAGTTGTCATCTGTTCCCACCGGCAGTTAATGGCTTACTCTTACGAAAAGCGGAACAGGATTTAACGTGTGCGCAAGATATTCTGTGTGTGTGTGTGTGTGTGTGTGGTGTGTGTGTGTGTGTGTGTGTGTGTGTGTGTGTGTTCGATTTCATCTAAAGTCTCTTCACAAATTATGATATTAGACGGAGAAAGGAGGAGATGGGGGTGGGGGAGTCTGGATTATTGTTTGGGGGTGGATGAGCATTATTTTGAATACATGCGGACAAATAAATGGAAATCAGATGACTCATCTACTATGAAAGCTTTAATATGCAACTACTGAATAATGCTTCGGTACAACAGGCAGACACAACAATAAAAAAAATTATGAATAAATAAATTGCATAACCCCCCCCCCAAAAAAAAAAAAATCACATTTTGTAACCAGATCTAGCAAGTGAACAGTAAAAACCGTATGCCTAAATGTCTTAGAACACTAACCAAGAAAAGGAAATCTATTCCACTAAAACAGAGTGTCTTTAAAGACCGTAATAATCACATAAGGAACCATCTGGACTATGTAATAATGATTTGATTAAAAAAAAAAAAAAATCAATAAAGGATCGCTGAAGATTGTGGATGACGATAATGAGGTAGGAGTAAGTATGTAGACTTTCAACTTGTGACATATTAAAATATGATCAACAGTTATGCTTGTAACCACGTATGCAAAAAAAAACAACAACAAACAAACAAAACCTTTCCAACATACTTAAGTCTTAAAACAGTTCAGTTTCCATCTGAGAGCCAGAGAAACTGTTGTTGTTGTTTTTACGGTAGCAATCTGTTTCTTGTTTTTTTAACACAACAAGACTCAAATTGTACTATTTCTCGATATATATACATCTAGACAACCAACCCTCTTTTTCCCAGACTGAAGTAGTTTGTGCTGAGTTTTTTTATTTTTTTTATTTTTTTTTAACAATCTGATAGCATTCTTGTAGTGATAAATGGGTATTCAAATATGCAACATCTACTTAACCAGTTGCTTCCTGTTTTGCTAAATTATCTACTTTTTGATTATACTTTATACCCGAGTGAGATGGAATCCAGCAAGAAGTTAGATGTGAGCCTTTTAAGTGAGAAGATGGATGAAATCACAAATTTCAATGATGGATGAAATTACAAATTTGGTGTACGAAGCTCTCTCTCTCTCTCTCTCTCTCTCTCTCTCTCCTCTCTCTCTCTCTCTCTCTCTCTCTCTCTCTCTCTCTCTCTCTCTCTCTCTTCTCTGTGTGTGTGTGTGTGTGTGTGTGTGTGTGTGTGTGTGTGTGTGTGTGTGAATCATTGGCTTTCTTTGTCTTCTTTTTTTCTCTCTCTTTTTTTTTTATTATTTTTTTTAACTAGGTCCTTTATCTCTCTCCTCCCCCCCCCCCCCCCCCCCCCCCTGTTTTCTCCTTTTCTTTGATATGTTTGGCTTTTGTTTGTCGTTGTTGTTGGTGTTTTACAACTGGGCGTGTTTGAGTTTGGGCACATCATAAGCTAGAACTTTTCCTCCTTTTCTTGGTTTTCAATGCTTCATGCTTTTCAAAAACAGATTTTTTTTATAAGAGGAAGCTGTTGAAAAAAACACCCCAAAAACTCCGAAGCCTTGTCATCATCTCCATCCTCTTTCACGTCTCTAGTAGGTCAGATTAACAACAGTCTTCTGTGAAGTCCGTTTTCCGTGACAAGATTCAAAGGAAAAAGAAGAAAGTTTGTATTCTACCTGTCAACGGTTCTTTCCGCAGCTCGTGGCAGGCACCATTATGGATTTAGTTATGTAATTCTTCAGTTTACTGTGGTACAAAATGTACACAACAAGAAATGGTAAAGAAGCAGAGCGCGTGCGTGTGCGCAAGTCTCGCGCGTATTAACACACAGGGCGTCTGTGCGCACGCGCACAAACACATTGACACAGACACTACACATCACAAACTTTTTTTTTTTTTGGGGGGGGGGGGGGGGGTTGGTCCAATTTGAAGATGCTAAACTGGCTCCCCACGATTCTTTAGCTTCATCGTTTTAATTCAAATGAATTTGAATTTTCAGTACCCCACCAGGCAAATACATGAATATGCTGTTCACCTTAAAGGTCAAGGAATCGCGAATTCTTCTTCTTTAAACGCTCAGGCAGCAACTATCATTGTCTGTCATATGAGCAAAGATGACTGTGCTGAGCTGTCTTTGAGGGTCTGTCTGACAAGATCGACCCAGTACACCCGATTTCAACGTGGAATCGCCAGTGCGATTTGGGCCTTGGTTGAATTGTTAAATTGTCATTGTTAAATTCTTTTATATCAAGGATAATGGAATCAGCATTCATGTGCTTTTTTTCATCCAGTCCCCGTGTGTATGCAGTTTTGTAAATCTTGTCATCTGTTCCGACCGGCACACAATGGCCTACTCTTACGAAAAGCATATTGACAAATTGGTTACTCATTGATAATAGAAAAGGGTATATATATCAGAAAAGTGCAATACTGTTGTTAAACTGACCTACTAAAGACGTGGAAGAGGATGAAAAGGATGACAAAGAGTCGGTGTTTTCTGTTTTTTTCAACAGCTTCCTTTTATTGAAAAAAAAAGGCACATTGACAAATTGATGACTCATTAATAATAGAAAAGGGTAAACTTTGTTGCCTTCACCCAGGTCAATGTACATGCAGATCTGCCAGTGCCTTCCGCATGCCTCTTGGTTTTATCAGATTTTTTCCTTTTTTATCAAGGTGTTGTCACTTTTGTCAATTTTGTAATTTTGAGAAGACCACAAGTGATGTTAATTAACAAAGATCTGGTGCTGCACCTCTTCGCGTGCTAATGTATACACACAAGATATTATGCACGTTAAAGATCTCATAGCAGCACTTAATGACCAAGATGTGTGTTACGTTATTGGTTCTGAGGAACAAACTCTTTGTTTTGAAGACACTCCAGTGGACGTATAACGCTGACTGAAGTGCCAAGAGTTGCTCCCCTACCTCTCGGGAATCACATCTAACAGAGCACACACCACTCAGAGATCAAGTTATAATTCTTTTATTCAACTAATCTACTTCAAAACAGTATTGTTTCCAGTACAAAAATTCCAATAAAAACAAACAAGAAAACTCCTTTCTAACATCACCACGGATTTA
>CM060329.1:28863275-28868275 GCA_030674155.1 Stramonita haemastoma
TCTGCAAACAACAGAATAAAAATATCCATGATATTAGGTAGCAACTGAACCCCATGTTTTCCTTTTTCATTGATAACATTAGCTAGCTGGTTGATAAATATTGAAAACAATGTGGGGCTCAGAACACAACCTTGCCTGACTCCTACTGGACATTGGAAAAAATCTGATAACTGGCTATTCGTTCGGATACAAGATAATAAGGAGCTATACATGGCTGATAGTGAAGCAAGAAATTTTCCCTTTATCCCCTGACTTTTTATACAGTTCAAAAGTTTATCATGTTTAATCGAGTCAAAGGCTTTTTTGAAATCAACAAAAGCAACGTACAGTTTTTGACCTTTCTTGGACATACACTTCTGGACAATTGAATATAAATTGAAAATCTGGTCTACTGTAGAATATCTCTTCCTAAAACCTGCTTGGTTTTCACAGATCAAGTTATTATTTTCCAGCCAGGAATACAATCTTGCGTTTAGTATAGAAGTATAACATTTGGATAAAATACTCAGTAATGATACTCCTCTATAATTATCTACTAGCTCTGGATCCCCTTTTTTATAAATTGGAATAATAATGGCTTTAGACCAGATCTGTGGATATATACCTTTATTGAATATAGTATTAAAAAGCTTGAATATGAACTGTTTAGCTTCGCTAGTTCCATTTTTTAGCATTTCCGCAGTAATTTCATCAATCCCACATGCCTTACCAGACTTCAGTTTATGTATAGCTGTATTTATTTCCTCTTTTGTTATTTCTCTGTTTAGTTCATGTTCATTTCCTTCTAACAAATCTACTTCTGTATGTAAACAGTTACTAAATATACCTTTATTGCTTTGAAATACCTCTTTAAAATAATTAACCCACTCTGTAAAATTTATATTGTTGGTAACTCTATTTCTGTTAGCACATCCCATACTTCGAAGCTCTTTCCAAAACAGTGCTGAATTTGAACTATTGTTTGCTAGAGACTCTACCTTTTGTTTTCTGAATGCTTGGCGCTTGGCCTTTAATAACTGTCTATACTTTTTCCGTGCTGTAACATAAATTTGTCTGTCATTTTCATCTTTTGTTTTTCTGAATAAATTCAAGGCTCTTCTTGTCTCTTTTTTAACCTGATAACATTCATCATCAAACCATTTCGACCGTTTATTCTGAGAGTTATGACATCTAGTAAGCATACAACTACTAGCCTCATTCAAACATTGTGTAAAAAGCTCTAGAGCATCATCTATGTTATTGTCAAGTAAATTTAAGGCCCTCATAATTTTATTCTGCATACTAAGGCTGTTGAGTGTTTCAATAAATTCTTCTTTCTTATTATCTTTCCAAACTATTTTTTCTACCACACTATGTTCCTCTTTGTCTGCTTGTTCAACACTTTGGTTGGTCACATTAGTTTTCAAATTAACCCTCATAAAAACAGGTAGATGATCCGACTCTGTAGTACTTTTTATGTCTACAGTTACAATATCAACAGATGCATACCATTCACAAGACATGATAAAATAGTCAACAGTGCTGGCTCCTGAGGAAGAAATATATGTAAACCCATCATCAAAGTCATGTTGACACAGACCATTCAAAATCAAAAAGTCAAACATATTACATATTTCGAGTAGCTGATTGCCAAATACATTTGTTTGCTTGTCTTGTGAATTTCTTGAAAAATCACTTGTGACACACACTGTTTTCAACTCCCAATCTAACTCATCATCTGAAAAAGAATTGTTCACACATGCTGTTCTTGCATTCAAATCACCTGTCAATAGAACATAAAAATCATCATTCAATTCCTGCAAGTCCAATATGCACTGCTCTAACATTTCCATACCATAGCCATTTTGGTGATGTTTCCAAAACATAGAATCATATGGAGGTATGTAAGTACAAATTAGCCGTACATCTTTATCAGTTTGTAACAAATCTTTTTGAATATTAAGCACAACTATATTATCATATTTTACATCAACCTTATCAACATAGCAGGCATACCTCTTTCTCACCATAACAATCACTCCTCCAGAATATCGGCCTTGTTGCGACAACTTCTTGGCCTTTGATGTAAATAAAACAAAATCATTGAAAAGTGGTGATTCAAAATCAAAACTAATAAACGTTTCTGTTAAACATATAAAATCATGTAGCACAAGAAAGTTAACAAAATCTTTATTTTCTAATTTTTGTAATAAGCCATTAACATTATAATTTAGAAAATCAATATGTTGTTTATGTACACTATTTACAAATAGTTGTTGCGGCTTCTCTTTGGGTTCATCAATCAAGCCACAAAGTTGGTTTTTATTATCTTTATATGTGGATATTCTTCCTGTGGCCCGGCCAATGTCCTATTTCTTGGAGACAGAGGCTCCAGAATTAGCAGGCTTCCTTTTATCACGTGAGGCCACTCCGCTCTCATGGGGATGTTCCCCCACTGAAACTCTCCTGAGAGAGTCCAGGATGCTGGACTGGCTCACTGACCTACGTGATTCTGCATGCGTGCTCTGAGCTTCTTGTTTCTGAGAGGCAGCACGCCTGGTAGGTCTCGGCTGCCTCCCTGCTCCTGGTGGCTGGGCATTACACAGGCCTGCAGGTCCTGCTTTGCTCTGCTCTGTTGCCTCCATCTCTCTGTGAGAGTCTATATTTTTACCACTGCCTGTATCTGACCGTTTGTGGACTGCTTTACCAACTTTACCTCCATTATTTTTTACCAGTGAGACCCCATGGTCACCATGATTTTCTGCACTCTCTACTCTGTCACTTTGGTCTTCAGTGTTGTTTGGTCTGTCAAGGTTTACATCAGTCAGTTTTTGTGCCTCATTAACCGTTGTTATGTCCTGGTCAGAGTCTGTAATGTTAGGTCCCTGTTCATGACTGTCAGAATCATGTTGGTGAAATGCGTCCATGTCACTCATCAATGTTACTTTGGTCCTGCTACCTGTGGTTTTGTCATCATCTATCTGTTCTTCATCCCTGGGAAAGGGAGAAAAACTTTTGTCATTTTCTTCATTGTCTTCCTCATTTTCATTGCTTTTACACCTTTCTGCATTTTTCTTTGAGTCGTTGTGACTGTTACCACCTCTGGTATCCTCACACACTGTATGTATGTCAGTTTCTTGCATATTCCTGCTTTGATCTTGGCACCTTACTAACCCACAATGAGAGTTACGTCTTAGTCTGTCACGATTTGCTGTGGCCCCATTGTGGCTCTGGTTTTTGAAAAACACAAACCGCTTGTGCTCAGGTGCTGGAAAGTCAGTTTCCTCCTCCCTGTATGCTTGAGGAGCTGGAACAACTGGTCTTCGGTGAGAGTCCTCATGAAAATTTCTTTCATGATTCCTGGCATGAACAGAGTCTCTGGGATAGGACGTATTCCTATACCCTGCATTGCTCTTGGAGACAGTGTTCCCACACTTCTCTTGAATGGCTCCACCGGAGTAGGAATGCCACTGTCGTCTGATGGTTGGTGGAGTCACTTCAAATTCATCATCCTCTGGTTGAAATGAAGGTGACCTGGAAACTTTGGCTGGCTGGCTCCTGTCAGAGCTTCTAGTTGACTGTTTTCTGAACCAGCTTCTGTCATGTCCTCTCTGTCTGCTGTGTTGGAGATGAGGCCAGTCTTCTGTTCCCTGAGCAGATCTTGTTGCACTCCATTTCTCTTCAGGAAACCTTGGTCGTGGCTCTTGTCTGTCCTTGACCTGCAGTCTTCCATTGTAGAAGTAAGCGATTTTGCCTTGACTGCGGTAGAAGTCGATCAACTCCCTTTGTCGTGAGGTGAGATCAGACGCAACGCTAATGCCATTTTGTCTGAGGTCTTCTCTGAGATCTGAATCCCCCAGCACAGCCATTTTGTCTGACATCCTGCTGAACTGCACTAGGATTGGTCGAGGTTCGCTTCCTTGCTGCCTAGGTTTTCCCAGTCTGAACGCTTTGACAATGTCCTCTGGATGCCAGTAGGTTGCTGGGTTGTAAGAGTTCAGAAGGTCTACAATGATTTGTGTTGTAGAAGCCCTGTCCTCATATCGAAGTTCTGCAATATTGAAGAACACCACATTGCATGATTTAGCATCTTGTTCAATTGTTTGCACATTTCTTTCAAGCTTGTCCAGTCTGTCCAGAATCGTGCGCCTGTCTTCCATAATGTCCTCAATGTTCTCTCTGTTTTCTTCCACCACTTCTTTTAACTCACTTATGTCTCGTTTAATGTGTGATATGCTGTTGTCTAATATTTTGAATTTCTCTTCAATGGTTGTTTTAATGCTGGCAGTATGATGTTGCAGCTCTTGCTGTATGTGAGCAAAACGCCAGTCCATAAACTGTAGCATGTTTATTTGAGGGTGCGAAAAACCTTCTTGTGACATCTTTCAGGTGCCTGTGTCTGCGTGTAAACAATGCCAATGTCAATGTCACAATCCTGCACGTGATGATCAGTTCTAAAACACAGTGGAGAGCACAAAGTTCAAAGTTCAAAGTCGGCAAAATGTTTGGAATTCCGCATGAACGTGTGGTGTGTGTGTGTGTGTGTGTGTGTGTGTGTGTGTGTGTGTGTTGTGTGTGTGTGTGTGTGTGTGTGTGTGTGTGTGTGTGTGTTTGTGCAAGGCTCACAACTTTCAAAATGCACGCACGTGCAGCCCACACATAAATGTTCCGGGTCAGCTGGCAGGCTGAGTTTTGTTTACTTTTTTTTTAAACTTTTTTTTTTATAATTGTTTATACTGTTTATGAAGAAGATTAAATATGGTATATTACTGACCACATACTGGTTATCATGTCGTTCCAATCAGTTCACACGAAGAAGCCACCAACAGTCCATATGTATGCAAAAATTTACAATTATACACACCCTGTAGACTTGAAAATTTCACAAAAAACTGGAGAGGAAATGCCACACGTCTTTCTTGAATCTGCACCCTTCGAGCTCCCGAGGAGAGAGAGAGAGAGAGAGAGAGAGAGAGAGAGAGAGAGACAGACAGACAGACAGACAGACAGACAGACAGACA
>CM060329.1:28875775-28883275 GCA_030674155.1 Stramonita haemastoma
AGTGACCGCTTATGACGAGGACAGATGATGATGGGGCAGGCAACGTAGACCATTATCTACAGTGCCTACTGCGTCAGGCGGGGACGCTTTCAAATTTGAAATTGCCCTCCCGGTTTCGCCACCGACCATCGCCGGCGAGTGACGAAGTGAGCCGTCGGTGTTCGGCTCGAAGCAAGCAAGGTCGGTGACTTATGAAAACAGGTTGGGATGAGGTCATCGCTCCAGAGTGTAGTCGCAAGAGCGTATCGCCAATGCAAGAAAACACTACGTTTATTTTCTTTTCTTCCCCTGTCCTCCCTTATGCACTCCCCTCCCCCCCCCCTCCCATTTCACAGACTGTGCGCTGCGCTGGCTCAAGGTTTGTTCTCGCTGTTGACAGTTTGCGGTTAGCTGGTGCGAGGGAAAGGCGCGAAAGCGTATCGTGAATATTCATGTTTTCGACCTGAAGGTCAACCAATGAAAAAATTCAGAGAAAAACAGACGATATTATCAGACCAATCAGCTTCGAAAAAAGCTTGTTTTGCCCCTCGCTCTCCGAAGATGGCGTTGGTTTTAGCGTGTGTAACCTACTTACACAATTTACTATAACGGTTTTTTACAAAGAGTACGGAAAGTTGTAACACGGTGAAAAACATCGCGGACACGTTTTAGAACGGCAACCACAGAGTGACATGGATTTAGGTTTGACACTGATTGTGGAGGGATGAACGAGGGCGGAAAAAAACAGCCGGTAAGTACGTTGGCTATGCATGTGCATTTGTGTCATAAACGTTTGTTTTTGAATCGTACGGCACGGCCAACCGACGATGGGCCTATCGCACAGCCCAGCCTAGTCTAGCGGATCGTTCGTTTGCTTGACCTGAGCGGGACCGCTCCGCCACATCGTGTGTGCAGGCAGTTTTTCAGCCAGTTGTTATGTAACCCATTAGTTTCCAGTAAACAAACTCGTAGAAGTGCGTTTTCGCGTTTAGAATCAGCTATGACTTGTACCGGCCCCACTAGGATACCAACCGTATAAAGGAACCAAGATTCGATCGGCAGACAGCCCCAGGAGGTAGCATACTAGCCCAGGGTCTGGCCTAGCCTAATAGGCCTACGCACTTGTTGCAGGCATGATCATGTTGAGTGAGTGGGATTTGTTTTTCCTCAGGACTTTGCGTAAGCTTTTTTTTTTTTTTTCGCCAATGCACAACTTTTTTTTGGTGGTAATTTTAACAACATACCAATTGTTAATTTGCGTTACGTCGATACGTTTGGAGACACGTCATTGATTTAAAACATTATGACCGTGTGTGCCTCTGGAGTGCATGATAAATGGGAAGGGAGAAAAAAAAAAAGAGAAAAGCATAAAAGAAAAGCTGATCGTTTGTACCGACTGTTGGTCTGTACGCTGCGCAGTCAGTGGTGAGTGGTGATGTCATTCATCTATGAAGAGAGAGAGAGGAAAATAAAAAAAAGCGGCCATAGGTTGTTCATATTTAGAGATGATGAAATGGGGTCCGAACTGTGCCTGCTCCGTTTACCTCAATATATATCTGCTCAAGATTGTGTTGTTTTCTCGATTCATATTCATTTAGTTTATCTATCTGTTTAAAACTTTGATGCTAAAACATTGGTTTTAATACAGTTACAAAAAAAAAAAGCCCACCACCCACCTTAGGCCTAACTTGCAGTTGAAAAACAAAAGCAAATGTAATGGAGTAAAAGGAAAAACATGGACCCTTTAATTCAGTGTGAGGTTTAGAAAAAAAAAAGACATAGCATGAAAGTTGAGAAAAGAAAACAATCTGGTTTATAAATATATTTAGAACATACGCTGCCGCATGGTAGAATAGGCCATAAACTAGTATAGGGTACAACATAATGTCTGGATTTATTTGGCCCACTTAGTCATGCTTGTATCGTACAAACGTGCGTATTTGCATTTTGGCAAATTATATATATAACGTTTGCTCATTTGCTTCGTTCGGAGTGCAGCATCAACTACACGACAACAACAAACAAGCAAAACATGGTGCTACTGGAATTTTCTTTTTTTTTCTTTTTAAATCTAAGAGTGTCATACAGATTTGCTATAATGAGGGAGAGACCTATTAGGATTAATTAATAATCAGTGAAATCATAAATATGACTGTGTTGATCAGAAAAGAAGAAAGGGGAAAAAAAAGGCTGGGTTTGTATTCTAAAAGGGACAGTGCCGTTCATTTCTGTGAAATTCGACACGGATACAGCTTTTTTTCCCCCCTGAAAATATTGTGCTTATTTTGTTTTTGTTTTCCATTGGGTTTTTTGGGTTTTGTTTTAGTTTCTCTTCTCGTTTATTATCATGTGTCTACATACGTGTGTGTACAGTTAAGTGCTCTGTATGTAGCCCTAGAATTGTTATCGCGTGCAGGTACATACACGCGCGCGCGCAACACACACACTACATACACACTTTGTCTGTCTGTCTGTCTGTCTGTCTGTCTGTCTGTCTCTCTCTCTCTCTCTCTCTCTCTCTCTCTCTCTCTCTCTCTCTCTCCTCTCTCTCTCTCTCTCTCTCTCTCTCTCTCATCTCGCGCGCGCTCATAGTACAATATACTGATATATATATATACAGAGCAAGGGGCAAAGAAAAGCGTGATAGATAGAAGGTAGGTAAATGGGAGTGGTAGAGGCGGAATAGATAGAAAGGGGGGAGGTTGAGGAGCGGGATGGGGGCCAAGTGGGAAGGGGGGGGGGGGGGGGGGAGGTAGCTGTACACTAGGAGAGGTAAGGGGCAGACCTATCTGTGAGGACAGTTTCGGCGCGAAAACGGCGAAATTTTCCGATAGAACTTACTTGCTGTATAAAAGAAAAAGTATTTGTTTTGGAGAGCAAAGTGACCCCGCGTACAGCTAGACTGTCATCGCTTGAACCTACAGTTTCGTGAAATTGTAGTCTGTCTGTCTGTCTGTCTGTCTGTCTGTCTGTCTCTCTCTCTCTGTCTCTCTCTCTCTCTCTCTCTCTCTCTCTCTCTCTCTCTCTCTCTCTCTCTCTCTCTCTCTCTCTCTCTCTCTCTCTCTCAGCTAGATAACTAAGGCTGAGGCGCTAGATTCACGCATGTTATGGGCTTTGAAATGCTCTGTCCGAATCATTTGTTTTAATCGTTTTTGACTTTTGTTTTTGTGTGGATGATTGATTACTTAGAGGGTTGTTGTTATTTGTTTGTTTGTTGCAACTTTTTCATACAGCAGGAATTTGGATTAACAATAAGATACTGTCGTGTGTCTTTGGCAGATAGAAATTATGGCCTGAGTGATCTTTTGTGTGTTTGGACTTTTTTATATATAGATAATATGCATTTGTTTCTTTGCTGTTCCTGTAGTTGAGAGAGAGAGAGAGAGAGAGAGAGAGAGAGAGAGAGAGAGGAGAGAGAGAGAGAGAGAGAGAGAGAGAGAGATTTAAAAAAAAGGAATTTGGAAAATTGCCAATAATTCTTTATATCCTATGGTAATTTTGTTGAAAAAAAAACCGGAGCTGGCTTATGTTGGGTAGTTTCAAAGCAGCACTGTCTTCAGTCTTTCATTCATATTTTGTTTAAAAAACAACTGATTTAGCATTATTTTGTCCAATTCGTTTTCAAGCAAGAAATGGTTGCTGGGTATCTTGCTACATCAACACAACTAGTTTTGTATTATTAGTTCAGGTCTGCTGATGGTTTCCCCCCTTTTTCTCTTATCATTTTTTTAATCAGTAAATCATTCATATATATATATATATAATATATATATATATATATATATATATATATATATATATTATATTTGTGTGTGTGTGTGTGTGTGTGTGTGTGTGTTGTGTGTGTGTGTGGTGTGTGTGTGTGTTTACCTACAAAATTAGTATCTGTTACTTACTCTGTTGATACTTATGTTTAGATCAGTTTCGCTTGATTTTAGGGCGACAAGTAAGCATTTTTTGGTGTGTAAAACTTGAAAGAAAAAGACTTGAAGCTTCGTACACACCTCATCATTACCTGCCCAGAGATAACAGAAAATGGTAATCATATTCAAATTGACTGGTGATGTAGCCAATTCTTTTGTGTTTGTTTCCATGGTGTTTATTTATTTATTTTTTATAGAAGTGATTTGCTTTTGCCAGATATGTTGACATGATGTGTAGTGTTCTTAGTCTCAGGATGTTTTTTTTTTTGGCTTAACTCATTATTACTGTTACTGTGTTATAGGTTGATGGTGGGTTTTTAAAAAAAATATTAATGATAGCTGTGTTTGTTTGCTATCACCATAATAGTTACCACCACCATCATCATATCTTTATTATTGTTATATTATATTGTATTATTGTTATTATTATTTTATTATTATTATTATTATTATTATCATCATCATCATCTCATCATCATCATCATCATCATCATCATCTATATTTCATCATCATCATCATCATCATCATCATCATTATTATTATTATCATTATTTATATCATCTCATCATCATCATCATCATCATCATCATCATCATCATCATCATCATTTTCATAATCGTTGCGTTATTATTTTTAGTAATAGTAGTACTAGTCTTATCATTATCAGTTCTTATATTGTTACTGTAAAAGTGATTAATTTTGAACATGTAGATATATTGGTGATATAAAAATATATTGTCGTGGGGTTTGGTGATATAAAAATATATTGTCGTGGGGTTTGGTGATATAAAAATATATTGTCGTGGGGTTTGGTGATATAAAAATATATTGTGTGGGGTTCTTGAAAATAAGTAGCTGTATGAATGCTTCCATCATCGCTATTAGTACATCATAATTGTGTATTAAAGGCAGAATATGGATGCTTTTATCAGTTTATTGCAAGATAAAGGAAGAACCACCATTGCCAGGTTTAGCAAAAGTCCTTCGGATGAGACTATAAACACGAGGCCCCGTGTGCACACACAGAACATCTTGCGCACACGTTGAATCCTGTTCAGCTTTTCGTAAAAGGCCATTGTGTGCCAGTGGGAACAGATGACAAGATTTACAAAACTGCATACACACGGGGACTGGATGTAAAACAACAACAACAACACACGAGTGCTTATTTCCTTATCCTCGATATAAAAGAATAGATGGAAAAAAATAGATAGGTAGGTACTAAGGTAGGCAGGTTTGTTGTGAATGTATACATGTGTTTAGATTGTAGGGGAACCCCCCCCCCCCCAACCTCACCACCACCCCCTAAAAAAGCCTTTATGTGAAAAGAAAAATATTTCTAGTGGTTTTTTTTTTCTTACTTTTATTATTTTTGGGGCCGGGAGGGGGGTGGTAGTGGTGTTTGCTTTCTCTGGTCCTGTGTGTGTGTGTTGTGTGTGTGTGTGTGTGTGTGTGTGTGTGTGTGTGTGTGTGTGTGTGTACATATATATATTAGAGTGGTCAGAACATTAAGAAACAGTGGTGTGACGTTTTGGGGGTTTTGTAAGAGACCCCCCCTCTTCCCCCCCCTCCCCCCAAACTTCTTGCCTTTAATTAAATGTTAAACCCACTAGAGTAACTTTTGTAGATAGATATAACATCAGCAGTAGTCTCCAAGATATAGTGATATTGATCACAGGCGTGTGTGTGTGTGTGTGTGTGTGTGTGTGTGTGTGTGTGTGTGTGTGTGTGTGTGTGTTGTGTGTGTGTGTGTGTGTGTGTCACTTGTGTGTGTGTGTGTGTGTGTGTGTGTGTGTGTGTGCGTGCGTGCGTGCGTGCGTGTGTGCGGCCCGGGTTAGTTGATTGCATCATCAATAGCATGTTGGTTTATTGCATCATCAGTAATGCTGACTTGATTAATCCGGTATCGATCATATCACGCCTGAGTGACTGTGAGACCAAGTTTGTAGCAAAAAGAAAAATTCCTTCCGATTCATAGATGTGGATGGTTTTTGTGCGTGTGTTGAGGTATTCATAATCAAGGCTCATTGTATGATGATTTAAAACCCAAACATTTGGTGGGACTTGTGTGTTAAAAGTTTAAAGTAAGTAAACTGAAAATTGGATTACAAAAAAAAGCAAGGCCTAATGTGGTGTTTATTATTATTATTTTTTTTAAGCATAATGTAAACCGATTGATCGATGGGTTTATGTGGTAGGGATAGTCCTGTCTGTATGGTGTTATTTGTCTTTCTTGAAATTTGTCATCAGTGTTATAACTGTTGTTGTTGTTGTTGTTGTTCTTATTGTTATCTTGTTGTTATCATTATTATCATCATTATTTTAAGTAGTTGTAAGTAGTAGTTTCCACAGTGACAGACATGTGTGGCATGTTAGGGCCTAACTAATTTACAAATCTCCTAAGATTCATTCATTAATTCAATCAATCATTAATTCATTCAATGAAGTGAAAAGAAATGATTAGTTCATTATCTAATTGATCAATCCCTTTAGTTTAGTTAGTGGTGCTTTTCTGGGGGAAAAAAAAAGACCACAAACAACAAACAAACAAAGTTCAAACAAATGAACAAACAAAAGTGAAAAGAAATGATTAGTTCGTTGTTGATTGATTAATTAATCCCTTTAGTTAGTGGTGCTTTTCTGGCAAAAACACCAGAAACAATAAACAAATGAGCCAAAAAAGGAGAAAAGAAATGATTATATTCATTATTTAATTGATCAATTCCTTTAGTTTTAGTTAGTGGTGCTTTACTGGAAAAAAAGACAACAAACAACAAACAAATAAAAAAAAAAAAGAAGCAAATAAACCAACCAACCACTGACCAGTACCCCCTGCAAACTGGTTGGCTGTATAGAACTTTGCTTTTTCTTGGTTTATACTTATAGTACAGGTATCATTTATAGTTTACGGCATTTTACTCACCTATTGTTTAATTAGTATACATTTTGATTTTTTCTTTCTTTTTAAATTAAAAAAAAAAATTTTTTTTTTTTTTTTTTACTGTGGCAGCAAGTTAGCATAAAGTAAAATCACAGAAAGTAGCTGCTATCATTATTCATTTATATTATCATTTATTATTGTTATCCTCATCATTTAAAATTATTATCATTATTATTATTATTCGTAGTAGTAGTAGTACTACTACTACCTACAATCCTTTCTGAAGAGCTAGAAGACTGTCTTGTTTTTTAAATACTTTTTTACACACACACACACACACACAC
Organism: Stramonita haemastoma; assembly: GCA_030674155.1. Taxonomy (NCBI): domain Eukaryota; kingdom Metazoa; phylum Mollusca; class Gastropoda; order Neogastropoda; family Muricidae; genus Stramonita; species Stramonita haemastoma. The sequence goes on from CM060329.1 coordinate 28,882,904, forward strand.
ACACACAACACACACACACACACACACAACACACACACACCACACAACCACACATGTATGGACGCACGTGAGCATGCATTATTATTATTATCAGTACCATTGTTTGTCATCATTATACGTTATTTATGGTATTATTCTTTTGTTGTTCTTCACTTTGTCATTTTATTTATATCCCCCCCCTTCTCCCCCCCCCCCCCCCTCTCTCTCTCTCTCTCTCTTTAAAATTTCTTAAAAGCTACCAACAACCGTTACCACCACCACAAAACCCACGAAAAAACGATTTTTCATAAGTATTAAAACGAATCATTTTCTTCTTCTCCTATTTGAAGACGTAGAAAACTTAAAACGATAAAAAGGTTAAGGTTAGGGGAG
>CM060329.1:28885775-28893085 GCA_030674155.1 Stramonita haemastoma
CACATTAATTCAAGCATCAACATGACTTATAATTTTTACTTGGGGTCCTGTCAAGATGTACACTCCAAAATGCTGTTTGTGTTCAATGCTTATTCTCAAAACCTTCTCATATCTGAATAAAATCTATTTGAACCAAGATTGCACGTGTGTTTTTGTGAGGCTTTCATTAGTAAAATGTTGTTGAAACCAAGGATGGGATGTTAGCGGTAGGCCTTGTGTGCAAGGAATAGCATCAGGTTATGACACTTTAGGAAAAAACCGAAAACCTTATTTAAAAGTTTTTCGTTGATATAACGTGTAAGAACAATTGATTTGAAATGGCTTAAACATGTTTTATGAACGAAAAAACTCAGACATTGTCATATCAGTAAATGCGACTTTCTTAAAGAAACAAGATGCTGGGAACTTGTGTCGTGATCCGACTGTGGAAACATAATTATACACAATAAGTAGTACAGAATGCAGTTTAATTAACGGACGAAAATCTGTTAGGATTGAGTAGTGACTGTACTCTAATAAATAACAATGATGAATTGATAATTCTTTTGTGAAATCGCATATCTTTCTCCCTGTAAGAAACACAGATCTTGAGAACTTCCCTAGTAAGGGGTTCTGTGTCTAGAATAAGCCAAGAGATGTCAAATCTTAGCTTTGTTAACTTTATTGGGTTTTTTTTTTTTTCGTTCGTTTTGTTCTGTTTTGTTTTCGATATTTTTGCTTGGCTGTTTTGTTTTTCTTTTTCTTTGTTTTTGGTGGATGCGTTTATTGTGTGTTTTTTTGTCGTTGTTTTGGATTTGTTTGGTCGGTTGGATTCTTCATTTCATGTCATTCTTTTTAAGGTCTTTGTCTTGACTTCTGCCAGGTTTGTTTTCATACAACTAATATTTGATACCAAAAAGTAGAAATTTATAATGAATTCACCCACCCTCCTCCTCTCTCCCACTCTTTCTCTTTGTGGCTGTCTCCCTGTCTCCCCCCCTTTCCCTCCTACCCCCAGAAAATGTTGTTTTTTTTTTTAGGACCAAGAGTAGTGAACAAAGGAAGGAGGAGGTCACTATACTACTATATATTATTGGTATCTGTATTGTCTTGTAGTGTGTCCCAGGTAATGGTTGCATACTGTTTTTCTGTCATTCCTGTATGATAAACGTTTTTCTATTTACTTTTTATGTTGGGCTTGTAACCCACAAGAATTTCTTTTTTTTTTTTTTAATAGATCATAACATGTTTGAAATTGAATTGAATTGAATTACTAAGAGATATAGATAATGTTAGAAGATGGAAGGGGGGAGGGGGGGGGGCAGAGTGGTGGGGATCAGGCTATAGCAGCATAGTACACTACCAGCACTGTAGCAGGTAGGAAGGAAGTAGTCATTATGGATCTCAGTCTGATAGTGAGAGAACAGGAAGAGTACCGGACACACATACAACCACGCACGCACGCACAGCACCCACACACACACCACACACACACACCACACACACACACACACACACGCACACACACACAGAGTGACACATTCACACACACACACACACACACACACACACACACACACACACACACACACACACACACACATTCACACATATTAACGCACAATGTAGGCACATTATAATTAGGCTTCCACACGAGAAAAGACATGAACTATGGCAAGAAAACTTCAAAAGACATATAATAATATAATATGAACTGTATATTAATTAGGTAAGTATGTATTTGTTCCTTTCAGTTTGGTAACGTATACAGCAATAGATTTTTTTATGAGTGTAAGGAAGGAATGTTTTATTTAACGTCTTTTTACAGTTAGTGCAACTTAAGACGGAGCCAAGGAATGAAGATCAGGATAGCTTATAAACCAGACAGTTTGAAATCTGATGTGATTTTAACAGGATTTATATTTTAGCTGTACAAAGTGTTCTTTACTGCAGTATACAGAATTCATGACTGAGGAAGTCTGTGGACTTTTGATAGTCAGTAAATAATAAGCCTTTAGTGTGACTTAGGAAAAATGTGTTGGATAAAAAATTGTTTTCGACCATAAGCACAGAGTTTGTGTATGTTTGAAGTGTAAAAACACTTAGCAGTAACCCCCCCCCCCCCCCCCCCCCCCCCGAAAAGAAACAAAACAAACAACAAACAAAACAACAACAATAAAACAAAAGCCCTAAAGGACAACAACAACAACCCAACCCCCCACCCCACCCCAAGGAGCCATCCTACCCCCCCCCCCCCCCCCAAAAAAAAAAAAAAACCACCCAAAAACAAAAACAACAAAAACCAACCAAACAACAACAAAAAACCACCATAAACAAACTAAAACAAACATGAAGCCCCATCAACAACCCAACAACAACAAAACCCAACCAACCAAAAATTGTCTGTAGTAAAGTCTAGTAGGCATCTGTCAGTCTTGGGAAACTATGGAATTGTGCTCTAGGCTGTAGAGTGCAAAGCCTAGGGTAAGTAACAATGGAGGGCAAGCTGTTACCCACGAAGCAGACCCCCCCCCTCCCCTCCACGTTGCTGGAATGGTCCATTGGAAAGGCAATGACCGATACGAATGGTTCCAGTGCTGTCACAGGGGCTGTCAGAACGTTGCCCACTACAGCCCCAAAGGCTCTGGGGACTCCCTGATTTTTCTCAGGGATGGTGTCTAAACACGACACCTGTGTGCATGCTGGTTTTTTTATTTTGTCATCCGCTCCTACCGGCACACAATGGCCTGTTCTTCCGAGGTGGAACGGATTTTTAAGGTGTGTGCAAGATGTTTTGGCGAGTCATGTCTAATGGTGGTGTACCTACCATTTATACTAATTATAGTGAACTGAGGAGTTTTTGTAAAACTAAAAACATGTAGCTTCCCTATGTTGATGTGGGCATTTCTTTTGTTTCTTTGTTTGGTGTTTTAGCATAACCTGATTAATCGGTGGTCTAGAGGTTAACGCGTCTGCCTAGAAAGCAAAAAGTCGGAGTGTGCGGTGGTTCGAATCCCGTTTGGGCCCAACACTTTTCCCCCATCCATTAGACCATGAGTGGTGGTCTGGGCGCTAGTCTTTCGGATGAGACGATAAACCGAGGTCCCGTGTGTTACACATCACTATTTAGCGCACATAAAAGAACCCACAGCAACAAGGGGTTGTCCCTGGCAAAATTTGTAGATAAAAAGCCACTCTGATAGGGAAACAAATACAGTTACAGACAGGAAAAAGAAAAGAAAATCATGGGTAGGCGCCTGTGCACTTGTGGCAATGCGCAATGTGCTGTGACATAAAGTGGTATCAAATAAAATTTTAAAAAATAAAAATAAATAACCTACATCAATCAGTGATATGATTTGTTAGCATAACCTACATCACATCAATTAGTAATCCTGTGCAGTTGAAACACTTTTGAGGAGCTAGCTCACCCTGTAAGGACAGAAACTGTCACTTGTTTTTATCACTATCCCTTCTGATGGTGGACATTGCCAGAAACATGCTCTGTTAAATTACTGTATTTTTATAACTTTGATATATCAAATAAGGGAACAAATCCGCATCAGCTAAAGTAGCTCTGTGTGTGTGTGTGTGTGTGTGTGTGTGTGTGTGTGTGTGTGTGTGTGTGTGTGTGTGTGTGTGTGTTGGGGTCCATATCTTCATACTAACTGGTTGAAATACCCTGAGATGGAGTTTTATTGGAATAGATAGTAATGATAATACTATTTTATTTATTTGAATCCAGTCATAAAGCAAAGGGTTTGCTGAAAACAGACAACATTGACAGTATTTAAGCAATATCAAGCTGTAGTGAGTGTATGATGTGTTCAAATAAAACATGGTCAAATGTATACATCATTACATGGTAAATGGGGTGAGTGGGTTAAGTAAGAGTTATAAAACTGCTGGAGACTAGATTATTTATTTATTTATTTATTTATCTATTTATTTATTGTATAATTGGTACAGTCAAGTCGCTCATATTTTAATTTTCTTTACGAAGAATACTTTCTTTTTTTCATGAATTTAACCTCAATTTGTAATTTAAACATGTGAAAGTTGTGTTACAGGAGAGCAGTTCATCATTTTACATTTTAACCTATGTTTCATGTAATGACAATCAAAGATTGGTGGTCACCGTTTCCTGTGTAACTGAAGCACATTTTCAGAAACATCAGGTGATTTTTTGTTAAACAGAAATGATATACATCATTTGTCATTTGTATGAAGAGTCCGGAAACAGCCCAAAACACACACACACACACACACACACACACACACACACACACACACACACACACACACACACACACACACACACACACACACACACACACACACACACACAACATACATAAATATATATATATATATATATATATATAATATATATATATATATAATATATATATATATATATATATAAAGTTACACATCACATAGAAAACACAGTGTTTGCTTACTAGAAAAAATTTTAAAAGTTAAATAGGTTATGGATATTCATGTTGATATTTGAAAAACAGATAAAGACATTATGGATATTCATGCAAAGTTTTGAAGAAAAAAAAAAAGATATGGATATCCATGCAGATTTTTGAAAAAAAGGCAAAGACATTAGATCTATGGATATTCATGCAGAGTTAATAAAGAAAAAAAAGATTTGGGTATCCATGCAGATTTTTGAAAAAAAGATAAAGATGTTATGGATATCCATGCAAAGTATTGGGAAAAAAGATAAAGATGTTATGGATATCCATGCAGAGTTTTGAAAAAAAAAGATAAAGATTTTATGGATATCCATGCAGAGTTTTGAAAAAAAAAAAAAGATGTTATGGATATCCACGCAGAGTTTTGAAAAAAAAGATAAAGATTTTATGGATTCCATGCAGAGTTTTGAAAAAAAAGATAAAGATGTTATGGATATCCATGCAGAGTTTTGAAAAAAAAAAGATAAAGATGTTATGGATATCCATGCAGAGTTTTGAAAAAAAAATCTTGGATATCCATGCAGATTAAACACAACGCTGCATGGTAGGGAGTTTTAAGAAGGTTTTTGTTTTTAAACTCAGTCAAAAACCGTGGTGTATATCATAACCACAGATACACACAGGACTTATGATATCCATGCAGAGTGAATAGGCAAGAGAGAGTGAAAACCTGGTGTGTTGAATATATATATATTGTCCGTTGTTGCTGGTGTGTGTGTGTGCGCGCGCGCGCGCGTGTGTGTTGTGCGCGCGCGTGTGTGTGGGTGTGTGTTTGGGGTGTAGTTTTCTATTTTGGAGGGTGATCATTCTGTGGTAAGATGATGGCAACTGCGATTGCTCATGAACATTTAGATGGTTTTGTGGATGCATTTCCAAGTACCCAAATTTGGCATATAGAGTTTTTCAGGAATAAAGAATTTTGACTTTGACTTAATATGGTTCTATTGTTTTCTGGTGTAAACTTGTCACTGCCTGTCTTGCAATCATGTTGCCTTGTATTGCCGATGATACACCTGTCCGCTTATTTATCTTCGTTTATTTGTTGTCTGTTTCCTGTTATTTTCACAGTTTTTTTTTTAAAAAGCACTTACAGTTATAAATCTTATTTTTCATCTATTTGACCTATCTTTTTTAGCTGCAACCTATTAAAAAATATATATAGATATGCTAGAGTACTCAAACAAGAATTGCTTGTTGTGCTCATTTTATGTATTGTACTACTGGTGCTATCTTGGTCGGAACTCATCCAAGTTTGCTTAAACCAACCACAAAGATATTCGTGAAATGCAGATAACTAACTATACATTTCCCGCCTTTAACTCCCAGGTGGCCAACCAGTACATGTACTTCCCCCCTCCCCCCTGTCACTTGTAAATATTCAAAAGATGTTTTCTGCATTTGTTCTGCTATTATATCAGTCCATCATGTATTGTTTGATTGCCCTGTGCTCATTGCCTCGTATAAAAATAAAGGGGTAGATCTAGGTAAAAAATATGGAAATATCCAAAGTGTTCTGTATGATTCCGAATCGCATGTCCTAGTATCAGTTGCAGAAAGTATTTGCCAATCATCAGTAGGACAGTTACTGTAATTGAAATTATATAAACTTATCACCATCCATTACATTCTTCATCCTTTCACCTTTACCCTCATCCCCTTTTCAGTACATTCTTTAGTGAACGTATCATTGTCTTAATCACCTTGTAGTGGATGGACATTAAACCAATGAGAAGAAGAAGAAGAATGTCACTTGTGACACCCGAGAATCACCGTGAAGATAGTACCTTCACAATGGATGAGAAGATTGCATGGGTTGATGATGGTATTACAGTCCCAGCGGAGGAGCTATGTGTGGTTTTGGGACTGTGCCATCAACTAACTATTCAGCCTTGGTCCTGAGAAGGTGGTGGTGTGTATGGCAGTTTTGAAACACTTGGTCATTATAGATCCAACCAGCTACCAATTTCATATTTAACCTTGTTGATGACCACGTTCTTTAGAACTTAAATTCACCATTTACAAAATGCATTGCATCTTCAACCTATTAATTTTGAAGTGTCCTCTGATTTTATCATCCTAACAATCCCCCCCTTTCTCCCCCAGAAAAGAAACAACAACAAAAAAGCAAAACCCCCAACGTAAAACAACAAGAAAACAGCATACGAACCAACATACATGTATATTGGTTTCTTTGTTTGTTTAGGGTTTTTTTGTTGATATATATACCCTCCACCACATAATGAGACGGAGTGCACCTGAGGTCAATTTTAAGTATTGACATGTTATTAATGTGCAATAAAGTGGCTATCAAATACAAAAAACAGATTGAAAATCGGACAATTCTGTGCAACATTATTACAAATTGAAATGATAGACTGCAGGATGGACAAAATGAGAAACGGGCAAGTTTATTTTAGTAACAGGTTGTCAGAATGAGTGCTTTGATATTTTCAAAACACATTTAAAAAGCAAAAGAAATAAAAAATTATGCCTTGATATTTCATTATATGGTAAATAAACAAATCTAGTTTCATAATCAATCAAAATCTCAAAATTGACAACTTGACCCCCACCTGCCTTTAAAGCCCTAGCGCAAAATTGGGTAATGTGCTAAGCGACTCATTTCGTGGTGGAGCGCCACACACACACACACACACACACACACACACACACACACACACACACACACACACACACACACACACACACACACACACATATATATATATATATATATACACACATACATACATACATATATATACATACATACATATAATAATATATATATAATATATATATATATATATAAAATATATATATATATATAAATATATATATAAA
>CM060329.1:28903185-28913185 GCA_030674155.1 Stramonita haemastoma
AAATCGTTTTGATCTGTTCCTGATAAATCGTTTTGATCTGTCCCTGATAAATCGTTTTGATCTGTTCCTGATAAATCGTTTTGATCTGTTCCTGATAAATCGTTTTGATCTGTTCCTGATAAATCGTTTTGATCTGTTCCTGATAAATCGTTTTGATCTGTCCCTGATAAATCGTTTTGATCTGTTCCTGATAAATCGTTTTGATCTGTTTCTGATAAATCGTTTTGATCTGTTTCTGATAAATCGTTTTGATCTGTTCCTGATAAATCGTTTTGATCTGTTCCTGATATGTTCCTGATAACTCGTTTTGATCTGTGTCTGATAAATCGTTTTGATCTGTTCCTGATAACTCGTTTTGATCTGTTCCTGATAAATCGTTTTGATCTGTTTCTGATAAATCGTTTTGATCTGTTCCTGATAAATCGTTTTGATTTGTTCCTGATCTGTTTCTGATAAATCGTTTTGATCTGTTCCTGATTAATCATATTGATCTTGTCCTGATCTGTTTCTGATAAATCGTTTTGATCTGTTTCTGATAAATTGTTTTGATCTGTTCCTGATAAATCGTTTTGATTTGTTCCTGATAAATCGTTTTGATCTGTTCCTGATTAATCGTATTGATCTTGTCCTGATCTGTTCCCGATAAATTGTTTTGATCTGTTCCTGCCCAAAACTCAAGATTACATCGACTCTTCTTCTTCGTCGTCGTCGTCGAACGCTCAGACAGCAACTATTGTTGTCTGTTATATGAGCCAAAATGCGTCACACTGCCGTAAAGCGCCTGACTTATTGTTGTCTGTTATATGAGCCAAAATGCGTCACACTGCCGTAAAGCGCCTGACTTATTGTTGTCTGTTATATGAGCCAAAATACGTCACACTGCCGTTAAGCGCCTGACTTATTGTTGTCTGTTATATGAGCTGTTATATGAGCCAAAATACGTCACTTTGCCGTAAAGCGCCTGACTTATTGTTGTCTGTTATATGAGCCAAAATACGTCACACTGCCGTTAAGCGCCTGACTTATTGTTGTCTGTTATATGAGCCAAAATGCGTCATACTGCCGTAAAGCGCCTGACTTATTGTTGTCTGTTATATGAGCCAAAATACGTCACACTGCCGTTAAGCGCCTGACTTATTGTTGTCTGTTATTGAGCTGTTATATGAGCCAAAATACGTCACTTTGCCGTAAAGCGCCTGACTTATTGTTGTCTGTTATATGAGCCAAAATGCGTCACACTGCCGTTAAGCGCCTGACTTATTGTTGTCTGTTATATGAGCCAAAATGCGTCACACTGTCGTTAAGAGAGAACTGTTATCTTTTAAGTATTTCTGAGGGGGGAAAAAAAAAAGGTCGGAGAACCAGCCAAAAAGGCAGAAAATTGACAAGAAGGAGGTGACAGAAAGAAAAGAAACAAAGCAAAAACAAAGAGAGTGATAGAAAAGAGAAAAAATTTCCAGCACAGAATTTCCAGAAGGTGGGGATGCTATTTATACTTACAGGCCCCTGGCATCCCCACGAAGGAGGACAAGGTTGATAATTATCCTTCTGTACACCAAATGACTTAATAACACGAGTATCAACATATATATGTACTTGTTGTGATACAATCTCTTTTGGGCCCAAAACTTTTCCCCCATCTATGAGATCATGAGTGGTGGTCTGGGCGCTAGTCTTTCGGATGAGACGATAAACCGTGGTCCCGTGTGTTACATATCATTGTTTAGTGCACGTACAAGAGCCCACGGCAATAAGAGCGTTGTCCCTGGCAAAATTCTGTAGAAAAAAAAGCCACTCTGATAAGGAAACAGGAAAAACAAAACAAAACAAAAATGGGTAGGCGCTGCACTTGTGGCGACGCTCTCTGTCTCTGTCTCTGTCTCTGTCTCTGTCTCTCTGTCTCTCTGTCTCTCTCTCTCTCTCTCTCTCTCTCTCTCTCTCTCTCTCTCTCTCTCTCTCTCTCTCTCTCTCTCTCTCCCCAGGAAGAGCAGACCGAATTTCACACACAAGAGAGAAATCTGCTGTGATGACATACAGTGGTATAAATAAAATAAAATAAAATAAAATAAAATAAAATAAAATAAAATAAAATAAATCCTGTTCTATCAAGCATATCAACAGCCAATGTCCCACATGGGGTGACCCAGGAGGACGTCGGTTAAGCCCTATATATATATATATATATATATATATAGAGAGAGAGAGAGAGAGAGAGAGAGAGAGAGAGAGAGAGAGAGAGAGAGAGAGAATAAATCCATAAAATTCAAGACTACTTTTTGTTTTTCCTTTCTTCTCTTCTCTTCTCCCCGACAGCTGCATGATGAGTTAGTAGAAGGCCAAGATGAGAAGACGAGCGAGGAGGAGACCAGCGGCAGCGGTGGGGGTGGCGGTGGTGGAGGGGGCCCAGAGCCCGTAGTGGTGCCCAGCAAGCGCAAGCACGTGCAGTCTCAGCGCATGCAAGAATACCTGCAGCAGCAGGACAAGGCGGCGCCCCAGAAGCGGCGCAAGTGCTCCTTCCCGGGATGCCACAAGGTCTTCTCCAGCAACCCCGGCCTGCGCTACCACGAGCGGACACACCTGCCCGAGGCCAGCAGCTTCAGTTGCAAGCACTGCTTGAAGACCTTCAAGAGGTCAGTCAGTGTGGTGTGGTGTGGTGGTGGTGGTTTTGATGATGTTGGTTAGGTGGGTGGTAGGTGGTTAGGTTAAAGGGAGGGAGGGAGGGACCTTACCTTTACCTGATGTTGGTTACCGGTTTTTTTGCGTGTGTTTTTTTTGTTTTGTTTTGTTTTTTTGGTTACCGTTTTTTGGGTGTTGGTTTGGTGATGGTTGCTTTTTTTTTGGTGTGGTTTAATGTTGTTGGTTAGATAGGTGGTAGCGTAAAGAGACCTTACCTTTACCGATGTTGGTTACCGTTTTTTGGTATTGGTTTGATGTTGGTTACCGTTTTTTTTTTGGTGTGGTTTGATGTTGGTTACTTTTTTTTTTGGGTGTGGTTTGATGTTGGTTACCGGTTTTTTTGGGTGTGGTTTGGTGATGGTTACCGTTTTTTGGTGTGGTTTAATGTTGTTGGTTAGGTAGGTGGTTAGGTAAAGGGAGGGAGGGACCTTACCTTTACCGATGTTGGTTACCGTTTTTTGGTGTTGGTTTGGTGATGGTTACTGTTTTTTTGGTGTGGTTTGATGATGGTTACTGTTTTTTGGTGTGGTTTGATGATGGTTACTGTTTTTTGGTGTGGTTTGATGATGGTTACTGTTTTTTGGTGTGGTTTGATGATGGTTACTGTTTTTTGGTGTGGTTTGATGATGGTTACTGTTTTTTGGTGTGGTTTGATGATGGTTACTGTTTTTTGGTGTGGTTTGATGATGGTTACTGTTTTTTGGTGTGGTTTGATGATGGTTACTGTTTTTTGGTGTGGTTTGATGATGGTTACTGTTTTTTGGTGTGGTTTGGTGATGGTTACTGTTTTTTGGTGTGGTTTGATGATGGTTACTTTTTTTGGTGTGGTTTGATGTTGGTTACTGTTTTTTTTTAATGTCTTTAAATTGTGTAAAAAAGGTAAAAGGTGTCCCATAACCTACGCGATCGTAGGGGAGCTAGGTGTCAGAGACCTCAGCTTCTCTAGGGGCCAGCATATTTGAGGGCGGCGCCCATCTCCTTCTCCTTCGCTGCTTTACCTTCCCTGACCCTAAAGGGGGCAGGTACCCATTTACAACTGTACCAAGAAAATAAAGAAAAGAAAGGAAAATATATATATATTGGGATAGCTTAGTCTTCAGAACACTCGCCTTCACCCAGCCAAGGTTAAGCAGCATCGAGCGTGGTTACCAGTTGGATGGGTGACCAGTTTGTGTACCTTGGCTTCAGTACAGTCACCCCAGTTCACCCAGCTGTAAATGGGTATCTGCCCTCTTTAGGGTCAGGGAAGGTAAAGCAGCGAGGAAGAGGAGATGGGCGCCGCCCTCAATATGCTGGCCCCTACAGAAGCTGAGGTCTCTGATGCCTCCCTTGCCTACGACCACATTAGGTCATGGGGCACCTTTACCATTACTATACATATATGTATTCATTCATCTTATTTGTAGCAAACTAAGTCTTAATGAGATAGGGAACATTCATTCAGGTGGCCCTGAAGATCGAAAGGTAACTCCCATCTTGAAAACACAGAGAGAGAGACAGAGACGGAGGGAAAGACAGACAGACAGACAGAAACTGACTTTTTAAAGCTGATAAATGGTATGTCTGTCTGCCTTACTGTTTTAAGTATTTTAGCAATGACAAATGGCATGTCTGTCTGCCTGTCTGCATTACTGTTTTAAGTATTTTAGAGATGACAAATGGCATGTCTACCTGTCTGTCTGCCTTACTGTTTAAGTATTTTAGAGCTGATAAATGGCATGTATGTCTGCCTGTCTGTCTGCCTGACCAAATTTAATATTTTAAAGCTGATAAATGGCATGTATGTCTGCCTTCCTTACCAAATTAAGTATTTGAGATGTGATAAATGGCATGTATGTCAGCCTGTTCATGTTTCTTACTGCTTAAGTATTTTAGAGCTAAGAAATGACATGCTTGTGTCTGCCTGTTTGTCTGCCTTACTGTAGAGCTGAAAAATGGCATGTCTATCTGCCTGTCTGTCTTACTCGTAGAGCTCAGAAATGACATGCTTGTGTCTGCCTGTCTGTCTGTCTTACTGTAGAGCTGACAAATGGCATGTCTGCCAGACTTACTGCTGAAGTGTTATATAGCTGATAAACGGCATATCAACCTGCCTGTCTGTATTACTATTTCAAGTACTTTAGAGCTGATAAATGGCATGTCTGTCTGCCTGTCTGTATTACAGTTTTAAGTATTTTGGATGTGATAATGGAATTTCTGTCTGTCAGTCTGTCTTAGAGCTGATAAATGGCATGTCTGTGTCTGTCTGCGCTGCCTGCCTTACTGTTTTAAGTATTTCATAGCTGATAAATGGCATGTCTGTGTCTGACTGTCTGCCTTGCTGCTGAAGTGTTGTAGAGCTGATAAATGACATGTCTGTTTGCCTGTCTGTATTAGTAGTTTCAAGCATTTTAGAGCTGATAAATGGCATGTCTGTCTGTCTGTCTGTCTGTCTGTCTATCTCCCTTACTGTTTAAGTATTATAGAGCTGATAAATGGCATATCTGTCTGCCTGCCTTGCTGTTTAAGTATTATAGAGCTGATAACTGGAATGTGTGTCTGCCTTGCTGTTTAAGTATTTTAGCGATGACAAATAGCAAGTCTGTCTGTCTGCCTCACTATTTCAGTATTTTGGAGCTGATAAATGGCATGTCTGTCTTGCTTACTGCTGAAGTGTTATAGAGCTGATAAATGGCATGTCTGTCTTGCTTACTGCTGAAGTGTTATAGAGCTGATAAATGGCATGTCTGTCTTGCTTACTGCTGAAGTGTTATAGAGCTGATAAATGGCATGTCTGTGTCTGTCTGCCTGCCTGTCTGCCTTACTGTTTTAAGTATTTCAGAGCTGATAAATGGCACGTCTGTCTGTCTGTCTGCCTTACTGTTTTGAACGGCATTTTAGCCCATGGATATATGACATGTATACATGTGTGTCTGCCTGTGTGTGTCTGGCAGCCACAACGGGCTGAAGTACCACCTGCAGAAAACCAAGTGTCAGGACTCTGCTGCTGTTGCTGCTGCTGCTGGTGCTCCAGTACCCCTCCTTCCCCCTCTCCCTCCTCCTCCTTCTCTGCTTCCTCAGCCACTCTCTGTGCCATCTGGTGAGTGTAGCAGGGGGGGGGGGGGGGGGGGGGGGGGAGAGGGTCTGTGTGTGTTGTGTCTGTGTGTGTGTGTGTGGGGGGGGGTCTGTTGTGTGTGTGTGTGTTTGTTTGTTTGTGTGTGTGTGTTTGTGCATTTGTGTGTTTGTGTGTGTGTGTGTGCATTTGTGTGTGTTTGTGTGTGTGCATGTGCATGCATGTGTGTGTGTGTGAATAGGCTTGTATACTTCTGAATTTTACACTATAATATGGTACACCTTAACATTTGTATGCGTGTAAGGCTTTTGTGATCTAAGATATTCATTGTCATTATTATTATTATTATTATTATTATTATTATTATTATTATTATTCTTGTTGTTGTTGTTATTATTATTGTTATTATTATTGTTATTAAAAAAATATTATTATGGTTGTTGCTGTTGCCGTTAGATGTGTATAATACATTCATGCTCAGTGGTATAGTAATATGCTAAAATGTATGAGTCCCAAACAGATATTTATATTAATTATTATAGATGTCATATTTACAAAGAAAAATGAAGACATGAAAAAGGTAAAGAAATTTGAAGCTTTTTTTTAAAAAAAAAGAAAAAAAAAGAAAATGAAGCTGTTATTACCTGGGAGTGCACGCACATACCTACATGCACAAAAATGAAAAAGTCTTATTACTGCTACATGTTTGCATGCACCCACATGCACATTATTAGTGCATACACTCATCTGAAGCATGTGTACATAATGATGACATGCACACACAAATGATGTATAGATTCACATCTCTCTCTCCCCCCCCCTCTCTCTGTCTGCATGTCTGTGTCTGTGTCTGTCTGTCTGTCTGTCTGTCTGTCTGTCTGTCTGTCTGTCTGTCTGTCTGTCTGTCTGTCTCTCTTCTCTCTCTCTCTCTCTCTCTCTCCTCTCTCTCTCTCTCTCTCTCTCTCTCTCTCTCTCCCCTCTCTCTCTCTCTCTCTCTCTCCTCTCTCTCAGTGTACTTGTAAACATCAACCATATTTCTCTTGACTTGTAAAAATATAAGAAAACCGATTCTTTTCTATACGGATGTAAACACAAAGGAATATTGAAAAGAGTACAGTGGTGAAAAATATTTACCTTTTCCCCCTTTTTTTCATGGCTAGATTTCTGAGGTTCACCAATGCTGAGATTTGCTGTATATGACTCCCCCCCCCATTTAGATAATGCATTTTTACCTCTATATAGCTTATAGTGGTCAGAGCGCTTGCTTTCCCCAAGTCAAGTTAAGCAGCGTCGAGCGTGGTTACCAGTTGGATGGGTGACCGTTTGTGCGCCTTAGCTTCAGTACAGTCCCCCCAGTTCACCCAGCTGTAAATGGGTACCTGCCCTTTTTAGGGTCAGGGAAGGTAAAGCAGCGAGGGAGAGGAGATGGGCACCGCCCTCAAAATGCTGGCCCCTAGAGAAGCTGAGGTCTCTGATGCCTTGCTCCCCTATGACCACCTACGTTATGGGACACCTTTACCTTTACCTATTCTTACTTCTGGGGTATTGTCTTAACATGACACCTGTGTGCATGTATTTTCTTTAAATGTTGTCACCCTTCCTACTGCACAAAATGATCTACTCCTTCCAAAAGGCAGAATGGGTTTTAAATGTTTGCACAAGATGTTCTGTGTATATGTAGCACAGGGGGTCTTGGTTAATAGTCTTAACTGAAGGACTTTGACATTCAGGTTGATTTTCTTGTCAAACTGGGATTGGAAGAAAGGGAAAGGCTTGGGAACCAAACTCAGAATCTCATGGTTTTCTTGTTATGGAAGTGAATTCTTAACACCCTGCCACCTTGCCTCTTTTATCCTTTGAATTTTTTTTTTATATCGAACAAGACTTTGCAGAGAAGTAGGGGTAATATCAGCTTTAGAACAGTTTTCTTTTAAAGTTCTTTTTATGTGAACTCTGTATAGAGGTTGGAGAGTTAAACAGATAGTGCAAAATGAAAAATGCATAATTATATGATAGTTTTTATCTGATTTTCTTACTTACAGGGTATAACAGTCTTAGCATTTATTCTACCAATATTTAGATGCTAGTACTTAAACAGAATCTATTATGCTAAAGTTTATTTGTAGTAGCTTGTTCTTCATTCTCAGGTGTTTTTTCCCCCCCTTTCATTCTCAATTATATCACAAGTATTCTCTCATCTATTTTAAGTGAAAGGTTTTCTCCATAAAACCGGATATAAACCACAGCAGAAACACGTACGAAAAAAAATCCACAAACTTTACCTTTACCGGAAAAATGTAACGCTAACAATAATTCACCTTGACAATAACCTAACATAAACCTCGCTCCTGTCACACAAACCCCAGCCACAGAGCAGAACCAAAAGACACTCACACCTCGTAGGATCCGGCCACCACCGGCCAAAAACGATGAACCGGACTCTTTACGTGACATATCGCCCGGCGAACCGGAATCGCAAAAGTGGCCGGAACCTCGGCACCGGAAAATGGAGTCGAGGAGGAAGAAGATGGAGCAGGCGGCTCGAAGGACGCTGCGGAGGCGGAGCAACAGCACGTGGCCTCCGTACCCTCCGTGTGCCGACCTCTGCCCCTGGAGCACTCGGGCACCAGCGAGGGAGGGCTGCTGCTGGAGTTTGCCCAGATCGCCACCGGCCCTCAGAGCCCCCTGCTGACTGGGAGGGATGTGGACTGGGAGCAGGCCAGGTAGAGTTGTTGTTGTTGTTAGTGTTGTTGTTGTTGTTATCATGATTATTGTTATTGTCATCATCGTCGTTGTTGTTGTTGTTTTTATCACCTTGTTGTTGTTGTTGTTGTTATCATCATCATCATCATCATCATCATCATCGTCGTTGTTGTTGTTGTTGTTTTGTTGTTGTTATTATCATCATCATCATCATATTATCATTATCATCATCATCATCATTATTATCATCATCACTATCATCATCATCACTATCATCATCATCTTCATCACTGTTTTATTCTTTTATTTTGAGGATATTGTCCAGAAAGCACCCATGTGCTTTTTTTTACATTCAGTCCCTCTGTGTATTCAGTTTTGTTTATTTTTTCATCTGTTCCCCCACGACACACAATGGCCTACTCTTGCAAAAAACGGAATGGGTTAGTGTGTGGAAGGTGTTCTGCTTTACATTCGCACACGGGGCCTCAGTTTATAGTCTCATCCAAAGGACTTTTGGGGGGAAGTGGAGTCGGCACTGATATTAACTCCTCTTGAATGAGATTTGAACTGGGGTCAGCAGATCACAAGCGCATCACTCTAACCACCAGGACTATCCTGTCCCCTAGCTGGCAGTGAAGATGTGTGTGTGTGTGTGTATGTGTGTGTGTGTGTGTGTGTGTGTGTGTGTGTAGTGTGTGTGTGGTTGTGTGTGGTGTGTGTGGTGTGTGTGTGTGTGTGTGTGTGTGTGTTGTTGTTTGTGTCTTGTCTTGTCTTGTCTTTGTATTGTATTGTATCGTAATTTGTATGCCACATAAAAGTCATGGCAAATTCCTGTGAGTGAGATTCGGGCTATTGTCCCCAGGGAGAGAACACAAGCCATAAGAGCAGCACCACCTTTTTTTTTTTTTCTGTTTGCCTGTTCCTGTCTGCATATTATATTTATTTCCTTATCAGAGTGGAATTTTTCTACTAATATTGCAAGAGCACTTGCAGTCATGAATGTACACTCACAGACCATACAAAATGTGTTTGTATTATATATTTTGATAGCACTTACATTCACACCTATGTATATATACAACCCTCATATACACCACCTAATGCATGCGTACATCTGGATTCCCTGCACATATCCACAAATTCACAGGCATATGCTCATATATGCACACACACACACACACACACATGTACACATGCGTGCGCACCACACACACACACACACACACACACACACACACAACACACACACACACACACACACACACACACACACACACACACACACACACACCCTAACAGGCTGCACAGTGATAAGTCTTGCTTGTACTCAACTCTGTGATGTTGTGATGTGATGTGTTTGTTTTTCTGGTGTTGTTATGTGATGTGATGTGTTGTGTTTTTCTGTGTTTTGTTTGTATGTTTTGTTTGTTTTTTCTTGTTTTGATGTGATGTGATGTGATGTTTTTTCTGTGTTGTTTGTGATGTGATGTGTTTGTTGTTTTTCTGTTGTGTTGTTTGTGATGTGATGTGTTGTGTTTTTCTGTGTGTTGTTGTGATGTGATGTGATGT
>CM060329.1:28918185-28945685 GCA_030674155.1 Stramonita haemastoma
TAGGCTACAGCAGCGGCTCTTATCCAAAGGACTGACATTCAATTCTTTTTTTTGTTCATCACACTGAGAAGAAAGGGCAAGGCTGGGAATCAAACCCAGAACCTCACGGTTTACTTGTTTGGCAGATGAATGTCTTGAGGGAGGGAAGATAGAGAGGCAGGCACTTGGAAAGGAAGTGAAAAAAACACAGTGAAAATTAAATTTAAAACAAATAAATTGATCAATATTTTTTTTTTTTCAAAGCAAAGCAAACAAAAAATCCCCCAATGAAAATGAAATGTGACGCTCCAACAAATAATGAGTCGCATTGCACCCGAGATCAATTTTTAGTTATTGACAAATTATTAATCTGCAATAAAAAAAATTAAAAAAAAAAAAAAAAATTTAACATTTTTTTTAAAGGCTTTTCAATGCCAAAAAAACAGACTGGATATTGGACAATTATATCAAAAGTTATTAAAAATTGAAATGATAGACCGTAGGATGGGACAAAATGAGAAACGGGCAAGTTTATTTTCATAACAGATGGTCAGAATGAGGGCTTGGGTACTTTTAAAACACATTTAAAAGCAAAAGGAAACAAAATTATGCCTTGATATTTCATTATGAGGTAGAATAATGGCTATAGTTTAATAATCATACCAAATCGACAACCTGATCCCCACCTGCCTTAACCCTCTTGCATTCGGATCAGGAAATTAGGTCAGACACACATGCTTGCTGGCCTTTTCCTACTTTTTCCTCCTTCTAAGTACACACCAACAGCTATAATTACTTCCAGACTCTCAGCAGTGTTTCTACTTCTAGCCTGACAGAGCTTTGGCATGTGGTAGCAATTAGCGATGATCACAGCGTGATGGTAATCTACTGTGTGTAAATCCTGGCAAATCCCAGTTCAGGATTCAGGGGGGCAATTATTCAATCCCGGCAAATCCCGGGTCAGGACTAAGAGGGTTAAATGGCTCCTGGCGCAAAAGTGGGTCAGGTGCTAAGCAACTCATTTCGTGGTGGAGTGTCACAAATCTAAAATCCAACCCTCTGTGTTGTCTTCAGGCTGGTCCTCATGTGACTGCAAGAGGACGAAGGAGAAGTACAGGGATCTGCTGACCAGTCATCTGGAGACAGGCGACGTCTGCCTCCCCCCCTCCTCCAGTCGTCAGACATCGTCTGCTAGGGATGCTGGGGGGTATGTGTTGTGTGTGTGTTGTGTGTGTGTGTGTCTGTGTGTGTGTGTGTGTAAGTGTGTGTGTGTGTGTGTGTGTGTGTGTGTGTAAGTGTGTGTGTGTGTGTAAGTATATGTGTGTGTGTGTGTATGTGTGTGTGTGTGTGTGTGTGGTGTGTGTGTGTGTGTGTATAGGGTGTGTGTGTTTTGTGTAGGGTGTGTGTGTGTGTAGGGTGTGTGTGTGTGTGTGTGTGTGTGTGTGTGTGTGTGTGTGTGTGTGTGTATGTGTGTGTGTGTGTGTGTGTGTGTGTGTGTGTGTGTGTGTTGTTTTAAATATGTTGGGGGAGGTTGGTTCATTTTTCTTCATGTTATTCTTTTTTGCATTTATTTTCATTTGTTTATTCTGTTTGTGTTCATTTATTCTATTTGTTTTGTAGGGCTTTTTTGATATGTTAATTTGTGTCATTTTATTTCATTCTTTTAAAAAGTGTGATATCTCTGTGTTTTTCTACTTTCCTCTTGGTATGTTATGTTTCATATAGTTTTTAGAAACATGTTATTGGTCTGAATGTTCTTTTTTTTCAATTTTCTGTGGGTTTTTTTTTTCTTTCTCTCATCACACCTAATCCATGTTTACATCTGTGCTGCAAATATTGGATTGAAGATGGAGATTAAAAAATAATAGATAAAAAAATAATAAATAAAAACGAAACAAAGCAACCCCCCCCCCCCCCAAAAAAAAAGAAAAGAAGATGGACATTTTTTGGATGATTTTCCTGGGAAGTGGGGTGGCACTCTACACTCTTCATAGTCAAATTGTGTGCAGACCTGCAAATGCTTAGAAACTTTGTACAGATGCTGGAGGATAAAAATGTCTTCTGCATGTATTTTGGATCATGTTCGGAGTATTATGAATTGTCTGTAGCACGTAACTAAAGATTCCTAATCTTGTTGCTTGTTGGAAAAATAGAGGGATGCAGTTACTTCAGGTATTACTGGTGGATACTATGAGATATGGGGACAGGATAGCTCAGTGGTCAGAGCGCTAGCTTTCCCCCAAGTCAAGTTAAGCAGTGTCGAGCATGGTTACCAGCTGGATGGGTGACGTTTGCGCCCTTGGCTTCAGTACAGTCTCCCCTGTTCACCCAGCTGTAAATGGGTACCTGCCCTCTTCAGGGTCAGGGAAGGTAAAGCAGCGAGGGAGAGAGGAGATGGGCGCCGCCCTCAATATGCTGGCCCCTAGAGAAGCTGAGATCTCTGACGCCTCGCTCCCCAATGACCACTTAGGTTATGGGACACCTTTAACTTTACCTTTACTATGAGATATCTTGGGGGGGGGGGGGGGAATCCATGTATGTATAGTCCACTCCCGGGCTGATGAATGATAGCAGGTTGGCCAGGTGGTGTCAGGTTGGTTCTCTGCTGTTTCAGGACTGAGGTGAACACCTTGGAATACTCTTCTGTGGTTGCTCTGAGTGAGATGGCACAGGTTTGTGTTCAGTTTGTTTTCCTTTTTTTTTTTTTACACCCACCCACACATGAACGGACTCACATGCATACATGCATGCACACACAGACACACAGACACACAGACACAGACACACACACACACACACACACAGCCAACACACACACACAGCACACACACACACACACACACACACACACACACACACACACACACACACACATCACCACACACACACACACACACACACACACACACACACCACGCACACACACACGTAACTGTATATCTTATTAACATTTTCTTATTGGTGACATTCTCCTTTGGGGGGTTACCCAGAAAATGCACTCTGCCTCACACTCGTACTCATCCCACCTGGGAATCTCTGTGAGGCCAAAAGTATGAACTGGATGAGGAGTGTGTGTACCTACCTGTTTTCAGGTACCTCACCAAATAGGCAGTCATGCTTCAACTTCAGAAGATATCATCATTATTGAGGAAAAAGTAATGAGGAAAGACAAGTGCAGGTACCAACTTCTCAATCATTTTGAAAATGACTTATCAAAGATTCAAATTATAAAAAAAAAAAAAAAAAATGAAAATAAATTCTAGGGAATAGTGTCTTTCAGTGGCAGAATTGTAGGCATTTCTGAGTGAGAACCATGCCTTTGGCCTGACCTGACTCGAGTTTCGGCTCCTCGATGAGCCCTCATCAGAGGTCCGGCGGTGATTGAAACTCTGATAGAGCTTCGGCATATGGTAGCGATCAGTGGAGGTCATTGCGTGATGGAAGACTACTGTGTGTAAATCCCGGTGCAGGATTCAGGGGAGGGAACGATTTAATCCCAGCAAATCCCGGTTTGGGATTCAGGGGAGGGAATGATTCATCCCAGCAAATCCCGGTTTGGGATTCAGGGGAGGGAATGATTCATCCCAGCAAATCCCGGTTTGGGATTCAGGGCAGGAATGATTCATCCAGCAAATCCCGGTTTGGGATTCAGGGGAGGGAATGATTGATCCAGCAAATCCTGGTTGGGGACTAAGAGTGATAAGGACCAAAACCACAGTGACGTAAAGGAGTGTTGTCATGGAATAAAAATAAAATAAATGAATTTTTAAAATAAATAAATGGAAACGCCGCCATCACTGTGTGTGCAGAAACGGAGTCAGGAGGGTTCTGGAGGGCAGCAGCAGCAGCAGCAGCAGACGATGCCTGATTCTCCTGATGATCAGCATGCTCCCAAAGCCAAGCGTCCAATGAATGCATTCCTTTTGAGGTCGCAGACCAGACAGTCAGAGGTCGTCGAAGGTCGGAGTTCATCGAAGCCAAAGTTTCCACAAAGTAACAGCAAGTAAGGATAGTTATTTCTTGTTCCTGCAATTCTTTGTGGTGTGATTTCTTTTTCTTTTTTTAATTTTTATGTTAGAATACAGTGGAATTGAATAAATGTTGGATTCAATGACAGTAAACAGATTTGCATGAGCAAATTTTTACTCCCAACTTGGACTTGACTCATTTTTTGTGAAAAGTTGACAGATAGTGTGAAAGATTTGACGCAGAATTTCACTTATATTCTGAGCAAACTTTCAAGTTTTCTAGGAGAGAGAGAGAGAGAGAGAGAGAGAGAGAGAGAGGAGAGAGAGAGAGAGAGAGAGAGAGAGAGTAATAGAATAGCAGGTTGATTGATAAAAGTGTGGAGATAATTTTTAAATTGATAAAAGGATGGAAATAAGTTAAAATTGATAAAAGGGTGGAGATAATTTTAAATTGATAAAAGGGTGGAGATAAGTTAAAATTGATAAAGGGTGGAGATAATTTGAAATTGATAAAAGGGTGGGACTAAATTTAAATCAGATTGTTGCTTACATCCTTGTGCTAGAGGCTGGCGAAAAACAATCTCTTTAAGCAATGTTTTCTGAACGTGTTTGTTGTTGTTGTTGTTGATTACTGTCAGGGACAGCAGCAGCCTGCAGAGCAGAGAGTGGCTCTGGCTCAGCGAGTCGGAAAAGAGGCAACTTCAGAGCGAGGCCAAGGTCAAGGCTGACCTGCAGACACAGCAGTACCTTGACTGTTGGAAGCGCAAGCATCATCATTAATTTATTTATAATGGAGTCCACACCCCAAGGTGAGCACATGGCTATGTTTTCATTGGGTGTTTATGACATGCTTGACAGCTGTGAGGAGAAAAATTATGTTTTCAATAAACAAGAGAGTGAAACGGCTTAACCTCTTGGATTCAGATTCTCTGAACACAGATTGCTCCTAGATTTCACATTCCATCACGAAATCAGGTCAGGCACACATGCTCGCTCGCCTTTTTCCTTCTTCTAAGTACATACCAGCAGCTATAATTACTTCTAGACTCTCACAGCAGGCTCTGTGCCTCTGGCCTGATAGAGTTTCAGCATGTGGTAGCGATCAGTGAAGGTCACTGCGTGATGGAAAACTACTGTGTGTAAATCCTGGCAAATCCCGGTTCAGGATTCAGGGGAGGGAATGACTTAATCCCAGCAAATCCTGAGTTGGGACTGAAAGGGTTAAAGATGATTTATCAGATTGGTAACAGGTATATTATGTCAGGGAGTGTATGTAACCCAAACCAGAGATTTCAGCTGAAAACACAGCAGTTGAAAATGTACCTTTCGTTGGATTTTTTTCTTCAGAGCGGCTGACTCAAAAGACCCAAGGACTGGGCTGATATGGCTGGTGGGGTGGACATCAAAACTCTGCTGGAAATGATTTTATCTGATACAGATCACAGTGCCCGTGTGTGTGTATTGTTACAGGATGGGTCGTTACAGAATGTTCATGTGTGTCATCACAGATTTTCCAGGTTTTGTTAGGTGTGTCCTTTTAAAATGTCAAAATGTGATTTTTAAGAAATTCTAAATGCAACATATCTTGAGGTTTTTTGTTTGTTTTTTTTTCTTTTTTTTTTTAGATAAGATTTTCAGTTTTTCCATTGTGCAACTAGGGAGTGATAAAATCACAACTGTAGGCCAAGGAGCACTGAAGTGGGAATCTTTGCTTTTCTATTGCTATTTATTGATGGACATGAGTTGAGCATGCATTACTCTCTCTCTCTCTCTCTCTCTCTCTCTTCTCTGTCTCTTTCTCTCTCTCTCTCTCTCTCTCTCTCTCTCTCTCTCTCTCTCTCTCTCCCTCTCTCTCTCTCTCTCTCTCTCTCTCTCTCTCTCTCTCTCTCTCTCCTCTCTCTCTCTCTCTCTCTCTCTTATATATATATATATATATTTAAAATAATATATATATCTCTCTCTCACACACATACACACAACACACACTCACACACACACACTCACACACACACTCACCATCTCTCTCTCTATCTCTCTCTCTCTCTCTCTCTCTCTCTCTCTCTCTCTCTCTCTCTCTCTCTCTCTCTCTCTCTCTCTCTCTCATCTTTGCCTGTTCTCAGTACGCTGGTCTGGCATGGGTGGGGACTGGTCTGTAGGCCCCAGTCCTGATACATTGGTCATTTAGGTGTGTCATTCTAAACATGCTCGGAAACGTTATATGTATATATACACTTGATTGTGTTGGTTTCAGGTGTGTATACACTTGATGTGTGTTGGTTTCAGGTGTGTATACACTTGATGTGTGTTGGTTTCAGGTGTATATACACTTGATGTGTGTTGGTTTCAGGTGTATATACACTTGATGTGTGTTGGTTTCAGGTGTATATACACTTGATGCGTGTTGGTTTCAGGTGTATATACACTTGATGCGTGTTGGTTTCAGGTGTATATACACTTGATGCGTGTTGGTTTCAGGTGTATATACACTTGATGTGTGTTGGTTTCAGGTGTTATATACACTTGATGTGTGTTGGTTTCAGGTGTATATTACACTTGATGTGTGTTGGTTTCAGGTGTGTATACACTTGATGTGTGTTGGTTTCAGGTGTGTATACACTTGATGTGTGTTGGTTTCAGGTGTGTATGCACTTGATGTGTGTTGCTTTTAGGTGTATATACACTTGATGCGTGTTGGTTTCAGGTGTATATACACTTGATGCGTGTTGGTTTCAGGTGTATATACACTTGATGTGTGTTGGTTTCAGGTGTATATACACTTGATGTGTGTTGGTTTCAGGTGTGTATACACTTGATGTGTGTTGGTTTCAGGTGTGTATACACTTGATGTGTGTTGGTTTCAGGTGTATATACACTTGATGCGTGTTGGTTTCAGGTGTATGTATATACACTTGATGTGTGTTGGTTTCAGGTGTATATACACTTGATGCGTGTTGGTTTCAGGTGTATATACACTTGATGTGTGTTGGTTTCAGGTGTATATACACTTGATGTGTGCTGGTTTCAGGTGTATAAATATTTGATGTGTGTTGCTTTTAGGTGTATATACACTTGATGTGTGTTGGTTTCAGGTGTATAAATATTTGATGTGTGTTGCTTTTAGGTGTATATACACTTGATGTGTGTTGGTTTCAGGTGTGTATACACTTGATGTGTGTTGGTTTCAGGTGTATAAATATTTGATGTGTGTTGGTTTCAGACTACATCTGGAGGTGAGGAAACTGATCTCAAGTCATTGTCAACACATACAGCAGCGCGACAGTCCTGCGTGCCTGTCGCCCGCATCATTAACTTATTGTCCAGCGCGCTGGCCTGTGGCTGTCACTGGTCACCGCCTCTCTCTCCCTCCCTCCCACCTGCCATTGTCCTTCCTTCCTACCTGCCTGCCTGCCTGCCTGCCTGCTGCCTCCTGTCGTTGTGATGCCAAATCTGTGTTCGCTCAACTACGGAAATCTGGAGTATTACTTCTTCCCTGCTGGGGTTTTTTCTTTCTTCTGTGCTCTTGTGTTTCTGCAGTGTCTGCACACCTTTCCCCACCAGGGTTGAGAATGTGTGGATGGATGGAGTATTATAATAATCAAGACGGTACCTGTTTCTTGCTTTAATTGATTGATGACAGTGTTGGATGCATTTTCCATCGCTAGGTCTTCTTTTGGTTTTGGGTGTTTTTTTTAACTTGGCAGTTTTGAAGAGTAGACTGGGAAAGGTTGATTCTGTTCCAGAGAGTTTTGAGTTCTTGGTTATGAACTCGGTGTTACTGGTATACAGGTGACGGAAGGTGAAAAGAGAAGGTATGTTCTTAAAAAAGGAAGCTATACTTTACTCGTCTTTTACAATGGAAGTTTGTTGTTATAAAATCAGCGTACATGTATACAATTAAATGAAAGGTGAAAGAGAACAAATGCAAACCTTCCTCTGTAAAGGAGACTGTTATTTTGTATACCTCTTACTTTACAAATGCATTCAACAGCAGCAAGGGCATAAGAAGTGGTACAGAACAAATTAATATATTTTCAGGAGGTTTTGTTCCATTCTGTATCGCCTGTTTTGTTTGTTTTGCTGTCTTACACCATAATATCCACTTTTTTTTATACTGGTTGTTTTCCCCCCATCATTTCTTTAATTCTTGAAGACATCGTCATTAAGTCTGTTGATCTTTTCAAGATTTGCTGTGCCCCCAAAACTGCAAACACAATGGTGTATCTTATTGATATGTTTGACCTGTTCCCCCCCCCCCCCCACACACACACAAATAAAAGGCAAATAAGAAAGAACTTTTGACTTTTTTTTAACCGTCAATATAGCGCAAAGAAGTTCAGTGCGTTAAATCATACAGTCAAGGTGTGGGTTTTTTTTTATGTGATGGTTTTGTTGTCAAATAATTTTTGTAATAGTCTGTATAATCTTTGTTTGTGCTGATTTTTGTTTTGTTTTTTTTTTCTTTCCTATAGATTCACCAATGGTGAGATTTTTGCATACACATCGTAATTGCCCTCTGTCAAGCTAGCTGCATTCCAACTGTGGGGAAGTGCGCTGTTGTAAAATCTATATGTGACGCTCCACCACATAATGAGTCGCATTGCACCACAGGTCACTATTTAGTTATCAACATGGTATTATTTTGTAAATAAAATAGCTATACAATACTAAAAACAGAATGAAAATTGGACAGTTTTCTCAAAAGTTATTACAAGTTGAAATGATAGACTGTAAGGAAATAATGAAATGAGAAAATGACAAGTACAGCATCGTAAAAGGTGGCCAGAATGAGGGCTTGGGTATTTTTAAAACACGTTCAAAGGCAAAGGAAAACAAAATTAAGCCTTGATATTTCACTACAAGGTAGAATAATGACTATAGTTTCATAATCAATCAAAATCTCAAAATCGACACCTTGACCCCCCCAACCTGCCTTAAATGGTTCTTAGTGAAAAAGTGGGTCAGGTGCTAAGCGACTCATTCTGTGGTGGAGCGTCACACATTCTTTCGATTGAGTAGAGAAAAATCTGAATACTAAGGATATAGATTTCAGCCAAACAATTTGCCTCATCTTATCCAAACTCCCAAAAATATAGTAAAACTAATCAAAGCTTTTTATCAATTTAATACGGAAATAGTAGTGGAGAAAAACAAGTGCAGGTAACCACTTGTAACTTCTCAGTCATGTGACTCAAAGAAACTTTTTGCTGTGGTTATTTTAAACAACAACAACAACAAAAAAAAGCAATTTGTGCTGTGTCAGCCACCTTCCTATCGTGACTGGATGATTTGGTGTGGCTAATTCAAAAAAGTGGCTTCAAAGGTAAAGAAAGGTAAAGGTGTCCCATAACCTATGTGGTCGTAGGGGAGCGAGGCATCGGAGACCTCAGCTTCTCTAGGGGCCGGCATATTGAGGGTGGCACCCATCTCCTCTCCCTCGCTGCTTTACCTTCCCTGACCCTAAAGAGGGCAGGTACCCACTTACACCTGGGTGAACTGGGAGACTGTACTGAAGCCAAGACGTGCAAATGGTCACCCATCCAATTAATAACTACGCTTGATGCTGCTTAACCTTGGCTGGGGAAAGCGAGTGCTCTGACCACTGAGCTATCCTGTTCCCAAACTGGCTTACTTGGGTTTAAAAAATCAATTTTGTTTGTTTTGTTTTGGGTTTTTTTGTGAAAGAAGCGGGGAATGTGGCCTATCTGTCAGGTGGTTTGTGATCCCTCCCAATGACAGTACCATTGGGGAGAGGGCTGTGAGATTGGGGTTACAAACAGTTTGCAATTTTCAGGTGCTCCAGATCCTACTCTCTGTACATTTTTGTTCTTTCATCTTGTAAAATATTTCTTCTCCTTTTTTCTTTTTTTTTTTAATTTACCGTTTGGTGGTTACAACATTTTATTGTATAAAACATTTCTGTGATTTAGTTAAAAGAGATTGTTTCCTTTAAAATAAAAAAAGAAAGAGAGAGAGAGAAAATTGCCATATGAAAGATGATTTTTTTTTTAAATCTGCAGAGTCCATTTTTTTAGCTCATGTATGAACATTTACACAATATTAGTTCATGTTAAAAAAAAAGATTAAAAGACAGAAAGAGACTACCACAACAAAGAGAATATCACCAGAAGAAAATGGCAACTCCAGTAAAACTATTTAAACAGAGGAATTGTTGTCAAGTAATTATGAGAATTTACAAGCAACGAAAAAGTTCTCAAAATGGTTCAGTGGCTAAACACAACACCTGTGTGTATGTTCTTTTAAAAAAAAAAAAAGTTGTCATTCATTCCTTTCTTCCCACCAGTATGACATAGCCTTAAAATGAAGAAATCTTTGAAAAACGTATCTCAAAGAAATGTTTGCTACTTCTGGACAGGGGAGTTATCATCAAAAATAGTTTGCATATAAGCTATAACATGGACTCTGTAGGTTTGAAAAAAAAAAAATAAATAAAGAAGAGGAAAATCATCTTCTCACTTCTGTGATTGTTACACCTGTTGCTTTAATGAAGAACAAGAAAAGGGGATAATTATTGACAGAGTTTAATCACAACTTCAAAGAAGGATGATAACTGATAACGTTACGCTACATGAGGTGATTCGAGTCCTCTTCAAACTTTTTCTCTGGTGTGATACTTAACAAGCAGTGTGTGTGGATAGAAGATCAAAAACACTGCTTGATATTTCTCATGGAGTTGGCATTTCATGCGCCTGTGTATGCTTTTTTTTTTTTTCTTCTTTTTTGCTTTAAGAGAACGACAGACAACTGCCAAGACGTTCTCAGCTTCTCACTCTGTGTAGCTCCCGCACGATTTTGTGATGCAAAAATGTTGTGATTTTTTTGTAAAGTGTTACGAATATATATTTCCAGTAGTACAGCAAAAGTATATTACAATGGCGGTCAACTTGAAAAAACAAAAAGGAAATCTGTGACAGACTCAGTAAGTTTTTTGTATTTGTTGAATATTCCATTTTATGACAGGATAATCCTAGTCCCCTGTCCATGCTTGTCCAGATACTTGCCAGGGTGCAGAAAATACGCATTTTGCTTTTCATCCTCTGTTCTTTGCGTGTGGTCTGCTCCGATAACCATATGCCCTCCCTCACTTTTGTTTCATTCAGCAAAAACTCTTTCCTGCTGCAAAGAAGCAAACTGTAGGGAGAGGTGGACTGCAGAGGTTTTCTGAGAGGAAGCCTCTCTAGCGAATGCTTCATTGTGCCTCTGTTTCAGTCTGCAACATTGTGCTCTGTTTCAGTCTGCAACATTGGTGCTCGTTTCAGTCTGCAACATGGTGCTCTGTTTCAGTCTGCAACATGGTGCTCCGTTTCAGTCTGCAACATTGTGCTCTGTTTCAGTCTGCAACAGCATGCACTGAAAGCAGAAGACCTGTTTGTGCTTTGTTTCAGTCTGCAACATTGTTCTCTGTTTACACAGTCCTGCAAATTGTGCTCTGTTTCAGTCTCAAACATTGTGCTCTGTGTCAGTCTGCAAACATTGTTCTCTGTTTCAGTCTGCAACATTGTGGTTTGTTTCAGTCTGCAAATTGTTCTCTGTTTCAGTCTGACATTGTGCTCTGTTTCAGTCTGCAACAGCATGCACTGAAAGCAGAAGACCTGTTTGTGCTCTGTTTCAGTCTGCAACATTATGCACTGTTTCAGTCTGCAACATTGTGCTCTGTTTCAGTCTGCAACATTGTGCTCTGTTTCAGTCTGCAACATTGTGCTCTGTTTCAGTCTGCAACATTGTGCTCTGTTTCAGTCTGCAACATTGTGCTTTGTTTCAGTCTGCAACATGGTGCTCTGTTTCAGTCTGCAACATGGTGCTCTGTTTCAGTCTGCAACATGGTGCTCTGTTTCAGTCTGCAACATTATGCTCTGTTTCAGTCTGCAACATGGTGCTCTGTTTCAGTCTGCAACATGGTGCACTGAAAGCAGAAGACCTATTTGTGCTCATGCATGTGTGTGGACTGACTGTGAACAAGGGACCAGAATTATTCTTCATTTGTACACCGTGTCCTAGGCAGATGACAGGCTGATCATGCTGGGGTGTTTTGTTTTGTTTTTTGTTTAGACATGTTAACTCCAAAATACATTGATGGTGTATTCTTTACTCGTGTCGGCTTTCTTGAGGAGAATAATGTGAATGTCCTCTTCTCCCTTTTTTTTGTCAAGGTGGGGGAGAGGGTGGTTGAGCTGCAATTTTTACTCGGTTTGGGTTTGGGTTTTTTGTTTTTGTACTTTTAAAAAAAAAAAATTCTTTTTCAATGCCTGACAGTCTTCAACTTTTAATATTTTTTTTCTTGTAAAAGATCCGAGAGCATATTATTGTTTTGCCAAAGTCATATATCAAGGTGAACAAAAATATTTGCAAGATTTCTTGGTCTCTGAACTTCATAACAATCATGATCGTTGATATGCAGGCTGTATATGTGAATACACAACACCACCACCGTTAATGCCATGAATACCAAGTGCTTCCATGAAACCTGTCACGATGAGCTGATGATGATGATGATGATGATATGTACATAGTGTTAGAGGAGGATGTCTGCAGTGTCTTCCCGTCAGTGCTAAGTTTCAGGAAAGAGAGTAAGCGATCCAAGACAGGACTTGTTCTTGCTGGCCAGTGATCCATCATTTCCCTTCACAAATTTTTTATATTATTTTTTTAATGAATCTACCTACTGCTTTAACCCATTCAAAGCCAGCTTAGGATTTATTATTTTTATCGTTCAGTCTCTTTGGAATCGTCATTCAGAAAAACTGTGTTTTTGCTTTATTGGTTAAGCCACTTTGTGCACATCTAAATAAACAAAGTTGAATTTCATCTTCAGTTATTTTCTGCCAGTACTGGAACAGATGAAATGATTTCTGTATTTAGCAGAGTTGTAATGAATGTTAATAATGCATAACAGAATCAAAAAGATGCATCTTTATGACCGTCCCTCCTCCTTTTTGTGTAACTTTTTTTCACTCTTGAGGATTAAATCAGAGCCAAAATATCATGTGGAAGTTTTGTTGTTGTTGTTGCTTTTTGTATAATCTTTTAAAACTGTTAAATTTAAGGGAAAGGTATACATCGAAGTAGGCATCCTTCAGTCTTGAAAGACTATGGAGTAGCGCTCTAGATGTTTATTCCGAGATGGCATTGAAAAGACACCGTTGTAATGAAAGTCCTCTGTCAGTATGAACTCTGAGCAGAAAAGGAAGCAGGTAATTATGCATTGAAAAAACGGGATTTACCTGCACAGAGTTTTGTTGAAATCAGGCACGTTTACACGACATTTTAAGAGCCAAATGTAACAGTATCCTGTGGTGTGAATCATGTGTGGAAAGTTATTAGTTTCAAGTTTGTAAGCAAAGGATTAGTTTTGAAAAATAGATTTTTGTGTAAATTTGGGTAACTGTGCCTTCGTTGTTAAACCAAAAAGTACCCCACCCCCCTTCCCCTACATTTTTTTTTTAAAGAATAATTTATGCCACTGTTTTAAGCTGAAACATATTTGGACACTTTTATCTTTTAGTTTTCATTTTAAATTTTTTGTAATAATATAGCAGTTGTAATATAGTGTGAAAGGAGAAAAAAAAGACTGTATGAATGAGAATGAATCAACATGAACAGATTGTACTAGATATTTGTTTTTTGGTAGAACATGGGTTTGTATATTTCATATCTTTAAAAATTGTTTGTTTTTTTTACCAGCATTAGTGAACTGTCCTTTTTGTGCCAGTCACCATGTGTGTTCAGAAACTTGGGGACCTCACGACAAAAACTACACATTGGCCTTGTTTTTCTTCAGTATGGTGCATCTGGTGTGAAACTTCACACGAGTATTCATTTCAACTTTTTTTTTTCTTAAAAATCTGTTCATATTCGTTTTGTTTTAAATGTGACTTAGTAACTTTCTGCAGAAAATTGACTAGATCTGTAGGTATGCATGGTAACATGACTATGGAAATACTAAATTGTCTTTTTTTAAATTTTTTTTTTTTACTCCTCTTAAAATAAAATAAAAACTTTTCCGGTTATTGAACAAAAACCCCATAAATCATGGTGTTAAGACAACTGTCTTGAAATTTCTGGGCACAGGAGTGAACTTTTTTTTTTTTTTTTTTTTGGTTAAGTTTTGTTTTTGTTTTTGTTCTCTACAAGAGTAACTGCAATTCAAGTAGAACAGGTGCTACGTCTTCATTTAAACACTTTTCTTTTTTATAAAAAAAAAAAAAAAAAAAAAAAAGTAAAACCTTAAACCATGATTCACAAAATCCTTTCTTGAAAAAAATAACTAGGATTTTATGTTGGAGATTGTGTTATACTGTTGTGTTATACTGTTGTGTTTACTGTGTGTTATACTGTTGTGTTATACTGTTGTGTTATACTATTACCGTGCTTCCAAAGGCTGTAGTCTACATGAACTATGCACCATATTGTTCTTATGTGATGAGTAAAAGAACCCACCTCCATTTAATTTTTTTTTTTTATCTCAGTAAAGATTCCTCAATGACAGGTTGAATTGGGTTGTTTTTTGTGTTTTTTTAAAAACTGTTTGGTCTGTTTGTCATTAAAAAAAATATATAAAAAAATGTAGCACCCTAGTATCAACAGAGCTTGGTCAACAAATGGTCTTTCAAAAACATGGATCAAAACTGGACTCTGTTCTTGGAAAAGATGTGAAATATGTGGAGTGGAAAAAAAAGTTTACAATTACATACTCTAACATCCACACACACAGACACACACACACATGTACACACACACACACACACACACACACACACACACACATGTACACACAATCAAACACATATGGACTGTATGATGGAAAAGATTATTAATAAAATATTGTCAACCACTCCAGTGTGTGTGTGTGTGTGTGTGTGTGTGTGTGTGTGTGTGTGTGTTATGACTGTAAGAATGTGTGCTTTTTAAATACATGTGACATTCATTTTTAACAAGAAAATACTGTGCATACAAGTGTGTTTTCAACAGATACATGTGAAACTGATTTTTGACTTAAAAAAAAAAAAAAGAGAGAAAATATTCTTGTGTTTTGACAGGTAGAGAGAGATGGAGAGATTTTTGCATTTAATGCAAGTGTTTCAGCTCACTATTAAGGTAGCTGCATTCCAACTTTGGGGATGATGTTTAAACACGACATCAGTGTACATGGGTTAAAAAAAACAACAAAGTTTGGTCATTCATTCTCACCAATATAAATGGCCTACTCCTCCGAAAGGCTGGATGGGTTGTAACGTGTGCACAAAACGTTCAGAACATTTATCTGTATATTCAGTTACAGGGCCTAAATTTATGGTCTCATCTGAAGGACTTTCGAGGGAGTAGATTTGTTACTGATGTTTACTCCAGAGGGATAAAATCCCCTCGAATCGGCATCTTGGTGGTTGCATGATCCCAGGCTGTCAATTTGCAAGCCATTACGTAATCCCACCCCTGCTCTTTCAATATAAGTGATGCGAGTATCTCCTGCTTTGGAAATTCTTTGCCAATAATTTACTTTTTTTCTCTTCCTCTTTTTCTGCTCCACGCTTAAAAAAAAACAACTAAACTTTAAAAAAAACCTAATTTTGGTCTCTCTTTTTTGTTGTTGTTGAAGAATGACATTCAGAATACAATGGGTGTTTTCAAAAACAAATGTTTTCAAAGCAGAACAAAAAATAAAATTTTTAAAAAAAGATCAGGAAACCCTCCCTCTCTCTCTCTCTTTCTCTCTATATATGTATATATATATATATATATATATTTTTTTTTAGTAGTAGTAGTAGTAGGCAACCATCAGTCTCAGAAGACTATGGAGTTGCGCTTTAGTCTTTAGAGCGCAAAGCCTGGGTAAGTAAGTATGGAGGGCAAGCTGTTACCTATGCAGCAGACCCCCCCCTCTCCACGCCACTGGAATGGTCCTTTGGAAAGGCAGTCACAGATACGAATGGTTCCAGTGCCGTCGCAGGAGCCGCCAGAATGTTGCCATATACAGCCCCGAGCCGCCCTTGGACTCCAACTCCCCGATTTTTCCTCAGGGATGGTGTCTAAACACAACACCTGTGTGCATGCTGATTTTTTTAATATAATTTTGTCATTCGCTCCTACCGGCACACAATGGCCTACTCTTCCAAAAGGCAGAACTGGGCTTTAATGTGTGCGCAAGGTGTTCTGTGTGCGTTTGCACACAGGGCCTCGGTTTATAGTCTCATCTGAATGACTTTGACATTCAGTTCGATTATTTATATATATATATAGAGAGAGATATATAGAGAGATATATATAGATATATATATCTATAATGCAAACATACTTGCTGACAGCATGGACAAAAAGCAGGAAAAAAAATAATGAGAATAAGCAAGAACACACACACAACAGAACAATCACTTTCAGTTCACTGTCAACAATTTTTTATTATGATTATTACCGTGTATTATGTAGTAATAAATATAAGCAAGCATAACTAAGAGTCTAAGTACAGTGGTGATGTAGTAATATGTACATATTGCACAAGCCTTAATACGAGCAATACAGTTTATATACAGCCCCCCCCCCCCCCACTTCAAAAAAAAAAAAAAAGAAAAGACACACACATAAAAAACCCAAACAGAAAAATAACTCATACAGCTGGAAGAAAATAATAGCATGTACTGAAATGAACAAAAAAGAACTCCCCCCCCCCCCTTTTATTTTTTTTTGGGGGGGTATTTATAAAGCAGACGTTCATCTACCAAGGTGTCTTCTGCAGACTCAACAGCATGAACACATCCTCATTTTTTTTTCCCCAACCTAAATCCTTCCTAGGAAATATGTCATTAAAAAAGAAAAGGGACATGTGTCATCCATATTCAAAACAGAAAAAAGAGGTCCTTACAATACTAACTATTCAACCACTCTGAATTCAAACCTAAAGCTGACGAAGCAGAGAAGGAACAACTAAGACATGAGGGCAGAAGATGAAAAGGGTCTGTATCTTTGAGTTTGGTAGAGTTGTTCAAGTTGTCATCTTCAGACTGCGAACAGGACACTGCCAGCTCCCATCCCTTCTTCATCACCTTAAAATATTCCACACTGACCAGAGCCCCTGTGGCACAGGCCCACATACCCCCCTCCCATATCCTGCTGTCCTGTCCTTCCTTCAACACTCTAAGACACCAGTCGTGGCCCAACCATGTAGAGCTCCAGGAAAATTAAACTGTGGGGACCAGCAGGGTCACTATGAGAGACTGCAGACTTCACCATCCAGACTGGATTAAAAACTCTAGCATGGCTAAGGAACACAGTAGAAGAAGAGGGAAAAGGAGGAGTAGAATAAGAAGATGAATATAGCTAAAAAAAGAAAATGTCTTGATATGATTAAAAACACCATCTGAAAAACATAATTATGTAAGGTTCACAATGTTGTTTCTTTTCACAGCATTCCCGACTACTGCAATAAAACACTGTCTGCCTACATCAGAAACTTGATTATTTCATGTTCGATCTATTTGCAACAAAAACGGACTGAAAAAGACAAAACACAAACAAAAGACTCCAACCCAAACTGATTATATTCATTTATAGCCCTACAGACCAAGAAAGGTCATATCAGGTCTCCTGCACTTCATGGTGAAGCTTCAGGAGTTGTGATATACTGGGTTCAGAATATTTCATATTAATTATATACACTCTCTTTTTTATGAACACTCAAACGGACAGGAACATTAAAGGCTACCCTCTGGATAAACTGGTGCTGTACAGTTAAGTACAAAATCTCAGTTTTTTTTTTTTTTTTACAAAACAGATGATGGAAGGAAACCAGCAGACTGGCAGAAGATCAAGCAAGAAGCATCCTGTCTCCCGTTTTTTTCTGTTCATGTTGTTCACAGCTTCAGTGACCATGAAGGCCAGCCATGCCAGGGATGTTGTCCCATTCCATTTTTTAAAAAATAAATAAATAATGGACTGGGAAGACAGGAAACTAAGCATGACTGACACAGAGAGAGAGAGAGAGAGAGAGAGAGAGAGAGAGAGAGAGAGAGAGAGAGAGAGAGAGAGAGAGAGAGAGAAGAGAGAGAGAGAGACAGAGAGAGAGAGAGAGACAGACAGACAGACAGACAGGCAGACAGACAGACAGAGAGACAGAGACAGAGCAGAAAAAAAACAATGAAAAAGAAACAAAGAGTGATAGAAAGGGAGAATTTTATTGTACAGATGTTCAAGGGGTGGTGGTGGTAGTGGAATACTATTTATACAGAAAGGGCCCCTGACATTTTCATGTGAGTCTCGAAACTCAAATGACAAGAAAGATAACTATAGTTTTACAGGTGGTGGGGGAGGTATGTGTGTGTTGTGTGTGTGAGTGTGTGTGTGTGTGTGTGTTTGTGTGTGTGTGTGTGTGTTGTGTGTGTGTGTGTGTGTGTGTTGTGTGTGTGTGTGTGTGTGTGTGTGTGTGTGTGTGTGTGTGTGTGTGTGTGTGTGTGTGTGTGTGTGTGTGTGTGTGTGTGTGTTGTGTGTGTGTGTGTGTGTGTGTGTGTGTGTGTGTTTGTGGTGTGTGTGTTGTGTGTGTGTGTGTGTGTGTGTGTGTGTGTGTGTGTGTGTGTGTGTGTGGTGTGTGTGTGTGTGTGTGTGTGTGTGTGTGTGTGTGTGTGTGTGTGTGTGTGTGTGTGTGTGTGTTGTGTGTGTGTGTGTGTGTGTGTGTGTGTGTGTGTGTGTGTGTGTGTGTGTGTGTGTGTGTGTGTTTGTGTGGTGTGTGGTGTTGTGTGTGTGGTGTATGTGTGTTGTGTGGAGAACACAAAAGAAGAGACAAGGAGCACTACCACAAAGAAAGGGAAGATGGACACAAAAATGTACATAAAGCGGGTTAAAAACCACCAAGAACAACAACACAAGATGATCTGGTAGTTCCCTGCAGTCAGTCACTGCACACAGTGATGTATCAAGCACACCGTTTTTTTCTTTCAATCTCGTTTTGCTATAACCAATGGCACTAAGCACAACATTGCAAAATGAAAATCATCTGAAAACTACATGAAGCAGTCACACAAAAATAATATGAAGTTTGCAAGCACCTCTGAATAGTGTGTGTGTGTGCGTGTGTGTGTGTGTGTGTGTGTGTGTGTGTGTGTGTGTGTGTGTGTGTGTGTGTGTGTGTGTGTGTGTGTGTGTGTAATGCATGCATATATGTGTGTGTGTGCGTGCGTGTGTGTGTGCCTGCGTATCTGTGTGTGTGTGTGGTGTGTGTGTGTGTGTGTGTGTGTGTGTGTGTGTGTGTGTGTGTGGTGTGTGTGTGTGTGTGTGTGTGTGTGTGTGTACATGTGTGTATACATTCTGAATGCGTTCATGGTGTGCGTGTGTGTGTGTGTGAGTGTGTGTGTGTGTGTGTGTGGTGTGTGCGTACACGTGCGTGCGGGCGGGCGTGTGTGCAATGATTGACACTCACTGAAGAAAAAGCAAACAGACAAAACAAAATAGAGCAAACCAAAAAGAAACAATCAGTCTCCTAACCCTCCCTCTATCCATGCCAGTAGTAGTAGCACCTCACAGTTCACAGTCCAACAATCACAGTGCTGTACTTACTCCTCCACACAACCAAATATATGAACACAACCACAGGAGTGAGTCACAGCATGGAGTCACTGTATAATAACAACGTTCTGTTCAGTTGAATACAAAAAACAAAAAGAATGTAGGCCAATACTTGTATGGCTTATCTAAAACACAACAAGACAAAAAAAAACCTCCTGTGTATTCACAGACACAAAAATCAATGGCACTTTTATGTGTGAGTAAGAATTGAATGTCACTGTTAAAGTCTAATGTCATGATTTTATAAAACACCCATAATATAACATAATTTTGTTAACTTATGTGCTTAAAAAGCAAAACATTACATGATGTTTTCTCCTCTTGTCTATCTTTCATTGTGTCCTGTTGTTATTCTTAATTGTT
Organism: Stramonita haemastoma; assembly: GCA_030674155.1. Classification (NCBI taxonomy): domain Eukaryota; kingdom Metazoa; phylum Mollusca; class Gastropoda; order Neogastropoda; family Muricidae; genus Stramonita; species Stramonita haemastoma. The sequence goes on from CM060329.1 coordinate 28,938,060, forward strand.
TATCGTATAAAGTTTTTTTTCTTCCAATATTTTACCTTGCATCTTAATTTTACCCTTTTTTCTCTTAAAATATTTTTTTTAAAGCTTAAGTACAGTGACTTTTGAAGAGATGATTATGAATTCAATGACTGTCAACCATATTTTAACTAAACAGTGTCATTGTTCATTTCTATCAACTGCTTCATGTAAAAGCTGAACATACATTACTGCTGACACACTATAAGCTTTCGCTTTTGCTCATTTGTATACCAGAAGATGTATACTTCCTGATTAAAATTTTGTGGAAACCAAAACCTAAAAAAAAGTGGACGTAAAATGAATCAATAAATACCAATACTTGTAACTTGCTGTGTCATTATAATTTTTTAACTGACATTAACTCCTTCTTCTTTGTCGAACGCTCAGACAGCACCTATCACTGTCAGTCATACGAGCGAAAATGTGTTGCACCGCTGTTAAGCGCCTGACAAGTCAGGCCCAGCACATCCACCTTTGATTTTTGATTGGGTTTTCAAGACAACAAAGCCACTTTTTAACACACTGACACAAAGCAGTTGAATGTTTATGTCACCATCATTTCATGTTGTTTACAGCCCTACTGACCACGAAAGCCATATCAGGGCTGTCACAATTATACTGAGCTAAATGAATCAACCTGGAAAAGTTTCCTCACTGAACACATGCAAATGGCACAGATTTAATGTTGATGTATATTTTGATTTATCTGATCTCTTGCACTTTTCATTTCGTGTCTATCTTTCAAGCAAAAAATCAAACCCAAGCAAACAAAAAAAAAGTTAAAGAATTCAATATTCAAGCCAAAAAAAAATCCTGAACTATTTCAACATTTGATTAGACAAAAATCTAACAAAATATAAAAGCCATGAAAAAGATCCATAATAGCAAAACAATTAAAAGAAATGCATAAAAAAAATCTTGCAAAATGATGTATTCAACACAGAAACTTTATTTTCTTAAAAATACCAAGTAAGGCATGATTCTGATTTATATAAAGCTCTTAGAACAGAACATAAAAAATTCTTTTCAAGATTTTATTCAATATGAGACAAATATATGTCCAACAAAAAGGTTTAAGTAATAGACATCGTAATGGATTTCATTTTCTTTAAAGTTTTACATATAACATGAACTGTAAGGAATGTAAAATAAATGTTGTTCCCCCTACTCCACTTCTTACCCAATATTAGAAAAAATAAAACAAAAAGTAACAATACACTCATGCTTAAAACTTTACAGATCATTAACAGCATAAAGTCAGAGACAGATAAACCTAAAAAAAAATAAAAAAAGAAAAAAAAACAACTCTATGAAATCCAAACTAGCAAGCCTTGCATTGACAAAAGGCAGAAGAATCGATTGCAAAAGTAGAAAATACACAAGCCAGAGAAACAACAGGAATAACAGAAAAGAGGGCAACCCATATCAAGCACAAAATTACCATATGGTGGCAAATATCATTTGTAATGAGAGAGGACACAGCATTCTCACACAAAAAGCTTGCATTTGCTCAGGTGCTATGACACGATCATGAACAAAGCTGTTATTGGAATGAACACAATTTTTTTAAAGTGTGCATTCCACTTGTCTTCACTTAGAGCATTCTCAAAAAAGATAATAAAAAAAAAAAATACATACTAAAATTATCAATGAATTAACAAAGCAAATTCAAGTTTTAAAGTAAAAAAAAAAAAAAATCTAGAATACAACCTTGTCTAAAAGTAAGCATATGGGTTGCATTCAGGACACACACAACAACACACACACATGCATGCACACACAACACACACACACACACACCACACACACACACACACACACACACCCAAAAATAAAGACACAAACCACACTCTGAGCATAAAAATTTCAGGTCCAAAAATCAGTATGTGAACTGCATTGTGAACACAAAAATTCCATTATACTCGATAAGAAAAATAAGTAAATAAATAATAAATAAACGCAATGTCAGTACAATGATAACAAAGATGAAAATTCTAAAAGCAGTAACAAAAAAATCTACAATCCTATCACAAAGCGAGCAATTTTAGCATCCTGATAAGATGACATCTACAAAAATTTGCAAATACAGTAAAAAAGAAAAAGATATTAAATAAAAATAAAAATAATAAAATAAAATACTGAGCAGTCAGTACACACAATAATATACTTATTTCAACATTTTGGACAAACACAGACTGACCAAGCGTACAAAAAACTGGGATGCGTTATTCCATGTTGATGCAGCGGTTTTGTGATCACAGTGTCTGCCTAAGCAGCCAGTTTGATTTTCTTTTTTCTTTTTTTTAGTGATATTCTGCTTCACTGTATACATAGCAACAATAGGTACAACACAATGTGGTCTGCAAACAATTCTGGTTTTCAATTCAGAAAAAGATTTTTTGCTGTCAGGGAGAAATGTGAAGTTTGGCTGTCCCCCCCCCCCCCCCCCCCCCTCCCCCTCCTTCATTGGCTAGAGCTTCAAGGTTCACCAACAGTGAGATTTCGTGTTGGCAACAGTTTACCCACCATTAAGGTAGCCACATTCCCACTTCAGGATGATGTCTAAACACCACACAAGTATGCCAGTGTTTTTTTTGTAAATTTTTTTCATCCATTCCCCCACCAGCTTTCAATGACCTACTCTTCTGAAAAGTGGAACAGGGTTTAACATGTGCACAAGATGTTCTGCATGTTTTTGCACATGGAACATTGGTTTATAGCCCCATCCAAAGGACTTTTGGGGAGAGTGGAGTCGGTACTGATGCTGTGATGTCAAGTTCTTTCTTTCGTCAGTAAGAAAGAGACAAAGGGCATTTCCAAGGGCAAAAATCTGAGTGCTGTCAGGAGAAGGAAAACCACCAAAGTGAGCTTAAGTTCCTGCTGCACTGTGGTGCATGCTGGGTATGAGCAAGGTTCTGTGACGCTGTAAACAGTGATGGTGGTGTTGTTGTGCGTTCCCCAGAGTAACACCCTGGGGGTCACCCAGAACGTGCACTGTGACTCACTCATCCCACCTGGGAATCACTGTGAGACTGAAACTGCACACCGAATGAGAAGTTTGCGTGCATGACTGTTTTCAAGTACCTCGTCATATAGGCAGCCATACTCAGACTTCAGAGGAGACAGTGATGCAAGTTGCAAGATCTTCAGCAAGCATAACTGAACTCCCTTCACATGCATGCATACACCAAAAGCAGCAAGGTGGGTATGCCTGCTGTTTGAGTTACCTGCTTATGACCAACATGAAGCACTTCACTCTAAATAAATACAAAATCATTGATTGTGTGCACATATGTACTCATGAATGGCAGTGGCATGTATGTACAACACTTGACCTGAAATACTGTTAAAAAAATTTTTTTAAATCCCAGGTCTTAATCCACAAGGCATCGCTGGGATTGCAATCAACAACCTCACAAACTTGTATGGTAAGAATTAGGTCAAATTCTACTGTCCACAGTCAACTACCATTTAAAAAAAATAATCACCAAAGATGTGCACTTTGCTTCATGCTATTGTGAGATACACAAATGCTCAAACATCATTTAGAAAACAATGTGATGGAATTTATACTGTCAGAAACACAGTATCTGCAAACCAATATCAAAATCAACCCCCCTCCCCAAATGCCCTACACATTTCCAGTTTTTAATGGGTGATTCACCATGATTCCTAGCATGGTGACCATATTTGAAATCAAAATACTGGGGCACTACACCTTAATATGTACAGATGAGCAAGTCTGCGAGAAATTAAAGTAGAATGTAGTTCACAGGACAAAACGAGAGTGTAAACTGGGTAACTTTTAAATAATGTGTGTAGTTTGGAGTGACGTGACAAACTTAATCACAAATGCGCAGTGTTAAACACAATATCAGTAGCTATGTTACTGCACACAATGTGCATGGTTATATCAGGATAAAGTTTAGTGTAGTGTAGTAAACAGTAGACACAACAGTTTATAGTCTGCTACATTTGTGGCAAGGGTTTGAAAGTCTCAGGGCAGCACAACCTGTAGTCAGATCACGACAAATGTATCGTCGGAAAGCAAAAACAGACACAACCATCAACAGGAAAAAGTCCTGAGCAAAAAATGTGGGGGAAAAGCTATGGAATGGAACAGTAAAGACAAGGAAAGCTCACTGTAAAACCAATATGCCTAGCTGGACAATTGTAACAGATTGAATATTAAAAAAGTCTCAAATAAATACCAGACCGACAATAGCTAGCTACACAAAAAACCAGGTCAGTAAAAAGCAATCCACTCCAAAGCTATACTGTTTAAAGCCACACCAAGCACAGAGACCATGATGGAAATGTTCTCTTTAAAATCAACATTCATACTCTGACCATTGTAACAAGGAGGTAAAAAAATGTCTGAAATCTATTTCAACCCGGTTTACAATGGCATATAAAAGTCAAAATCTTCACTCAACCCTAAACCTACAAACATCACACACACACACACACACACAAAAAGTATGGCATGGTAAAAGCAAAGTGGTAGACTTTAAATGCTTCATCAGCTAAATTCAACCTGAGGGTTTTCGTTTAACAGAAACATTTTCTACTAAACTGAGCTGTTTTCTAAGTACTTATCAAAAACAAACAATTGAATAAGTTAGGCTACTGAGTAAAAGACCTCACAAACCAAGGACAGCCTACTCACAAAAACAACCTTGACTGCTGAAAATTCAGCAAAGTTCCATTGTGCATTATGCAGTAATGAAGTACAGTATAATGTACAAATCATAGTCCCAGCTGTATTCTCTGCATGAAATTCTGGCTGGTTTCCCAGTGGAGAATGTGCCACAAGAACACAGTTCCATATGTTTCCATCCCAAATCTGATCTATTTCTGTTCATTGTAGTTGATGACAGGAAATTCTGAAAATCTGATCTCACAAAAGAAAGAAAAAAAATCTATTTCTGTTTGCACATATATTTTACAAGGTGAAGGGATTCCCATAATCTACGAGGTCAATGGGGAGTGAGGTATCAGAGACATGCTTCTTAGGGGCAGCTTTTTTCTTCTCCCTCACTGCTTTACCCTCCTTGTCCCTTTCATATAAAACTTTAAAAATAAAAAAAAATTCTACTGAATTTTACAAAGGACGCTTCTTTTGTTCCCATGGGTTCTTTACTGTGTACTAAAGGCACTTGCCCTCATGGGATGTCCTGAATAGTTTATGCCATGGTTTTCCCACTGATGAGACAAATTCCAGCTTTGTTTCCCAGCAATGCAGGAAGTCTTATTCAGATGGAAACATTTTGCATTGCCTGAAAACTAGCCTGAACTTGTTGAGTTTTCAGGAAAGTAAGTGTAAGAAAAAAAATCTTTCATCAATTGTTTTCAACAACGTATTCACTGAATGCTTTGGTGAATGATTTCGGGTTGGCGTTTTTTTTCATAACAAATACCATACATACACTACATAAGTCCTTACAAAGTAAGCAAAATCTTGACAACTGCAGTATGAATTGTTAGTGAACAAACTATTTTCACTAAGTGCACATTCTCTTTTGGTCTAAAGATAAAATGAAACGTTTTGACACTCGTGTGATGTGATCAAGTGGTAGTGTAGGTAAGCTACATCAAGCTTAAAAAACAACAACACGCATTTGTGATGAGATCAGTCAACCACAAGCATGAATGAATACTTTTACCCTTTTTCAGCATCTGAACTGAACTCGATATCACATAGGGCATAATATTCAATATCAAACAGTATATTTCTTAACTTTTATCATATAAAGAGGTAAGAACAGCAACAACAACAAAATACAAGTTCTACAAATCAAACTTCAGATGAAAACTATCTTGGAGGTATAAAGTTGATCAGAAAATACAACTCAAGCACAAGAAGAAAAAAAAAGGCAGAAATGAACTTCAAAACTTTTCTTGAAATTTTCGGAGAGGTTTTTTTGTTCAGATCTTAAAATTTTTGGGTCCTGTGGTTCAAGTGACCAATAATATCAAATCGTTCTCAAAGGAAACGATAAGCTCAAAGGAACATCCGATAATGAGAAAAAGACGGCAAGACAAGAAGTATCACTAGTCCTTTGATTCCTTTTGTGACCTGCATACACACACATCAATTAAAAAACAGACTATAGCAAAGACCAGTTAAAACCTGTCAACATTAGACAGAAAGAAAAAAGGAATGAGTTCATGGCCTAATCAGTTTGCTGCCTTCAGCAAAGTTGTGACAACAAGAGTATCTCTCCTTTTGAAACGATGACTTACAGTAATCATAAACACTCGCCTTTCCCCCATTCACACTGCCAGGGGACAGGAAGACAGAGTAAAAAGAAAAGAAAGAGCAATGAATAGCTTGTTCAACTGACAAACAATGTGATGCTGTCATTAACAAACAACTGGCAATTTTTTTTTTTAAAGTCCAGAGCTTGACGATATGGTCTGCCTAAAAGAACAGAAATATTGGGAGTTCCTTAAAAGTTTCGTAACAAATGCACTTCATGTGATCATTTTTTACCCCAGAAAATTTAAAATGAAAGCTTGCCTGTCTACCTAAACACACTGTAAATCACTTGAACATTTTCCATTTTCTTCTTTGGTCTAAAGCTACAACTCCTAAGGTTCAACCTTGGTGAGATTTTTGCACATGATTGTTTTTTCACCACAGAGGTTGCTACATTCTGACTTTAGGGATGATGTCTACACACCATACCAGCATGCTTGCACTTTTATTTTGCCATCCACTGTACCAATGTATGATGGTCTACTCTTCTGTAAAATGGTGTTTTATATCTAAACTACATTGTCTACACACATGTTCACAAATGGCATTTCAAGTTAAAATTTCATTTGAAAATTGAAGGGAGATTGAAATCTTTACACATAGTGGACCCTTAGTGAAGGGACTGAAATCTTTACACATAGTGGACCCTTAGTGAAAACCTCTTCCAAATTGGCAGTTCTTTGTGAGAACCAAGCCCAAGCACTTTAGACAAAGAGTCAAATGTCCTACCTACTGAGCCAATCACCTTTTTTTTTCTTTTTCTAACTTTTTTTTCTTTTCTTTTTTTTTGGTTGCTGCCTTTTTTGTAACGTTCAATCACTGGCACTTCCATGCTGTTCTCCCTTCTGACCCCACCATGCACATTATCAAGTCCCACCGACACAAAAAGTCAACAAGTTTAAAGCTCCACAAGACCTAACAAAACTTCACGTTTCCTTCATAGAACTCTGATCTGTTAACGCACCAAGCAGATATGAACAACAGGATTCACTTCAGACAAAAACACACATCCCAATCAAAAATATGTACAAGCTTCGTTTTGCTGTTCTGTCCAGTCCTGCTGGCCATATCTCTGAGATTTGCAGTCACCACCCACAACCCTTGACACAAGCTCTAATCCACCAGACAGGTGATCTGGCCAGAACCAACTGAGGGTCAAGCTCCACAAACATTCAGAGGACAGCAGCATTCATAGTGACCAGTGTATATCTGTCAGAGCCAACACAAGGTCTATGGTCACCTGGAGAATATTCAGAGGATGGCTCCTTCCATACAAGTGACGAGTGTATATCTGTCAGAGCCAACACTAAGCTGCATGGTCACCAAGAGGATCTTCAGAAGATGGC
>CM060329.1:28950685-28958185 GCA_030674155.1 Stramonita haemastoma
TGCAGAACATCTTGTAAACACATTAAATCCTGTTCTTTTCAAAAGAGTAGGCCATTGTGTGCCGGTGAGAACAGCTGACAAGATTTACAAAACTGCATACACATGGGGACTGGATGTAAAAAAAGCACACGAGTGCTTATTCCATTGTCCTCTATATGAAAATAATAAATTTTTAAAATTTATAACACACATAAACACACAACACACACACACACACACACATAACACACAAACACACACACACACAACAAACAAACACGCACACACATACACACATGAAAAACATACACATACATACACACACATCACATAAACACACACACACACACAACACACACACACACACACACACACACACACCACACACACCACACACACACACACACACACACACAAACACACACACAAACACACACACACACACAAACACACACACACTCTTCCACAGACAACACAATCCACACGCATAACAATAACCCCGAACTCATACAAACTACAGTTCTACCCAAACACCAAGCCAAACATCCACCCCCTGACATGTCACTCACTTGTAACGGACAGCGTCGATCACACTGACCATCAAACCAGGATCCAGATCCATCAGGGTCTCAGTGACGGAATACTGGCGAGACACAAAGTCCCTGATGCCGGGAGGTATCTCTGTAGAGGACATCATCTTGCTCAACGGTTCGTCGATCAAGGTCAAGGCCTCACGCACGCTACCTTCCACCGCCAGCGCACACACCAAAGCCACCATCTGGTGAGAGAGGCGGACTGTTTTATTTGAGGGAGAAATGAGCAGAGGAAAGGGTCTGGAAATACGGTTAAAGTCTAACCTTAATAACCTTTATAAGTGTGTGCGTGCAGGCGTATGTGTTTGTGTGCGTGTATGGTGTGTGTGTATTATTTGTTATTGATTGCTTGTGTCTTGTATAGGTCAAAACCAAGCACTTTGGTTTGTTTTTGCAAGATAAAGCGCTATATCAATTCCATGCATTATTGATATTATCACTTTGATTTTGATGAGAGTAATTGTTTGCAGTTGATGGCACAGGTTTGATTTCATGAAATACTGTTTTTTTCCCTGAACCACATGTCGTTACACTCAAAACAAAATCAGAACTCCAGTTCAAACACACATTGACAGTAAACAAAAACACGATTTTCTGGGCTATTACGGGATCATACCAAAATCGTCCACACTATGAACTATGACAGTGGCAAACAATGTCTGATTGCAAACAGACACTGAAATATTAACTCTGTTACTAATACAAAAAACAAAAAAATAACAGAAAAAACTCTGTTACTAACACTGTCAGGAAAGTACAACATGCTAAAGGAACATGAAGGTTGATTGACCCACACATTTGTCACAGTACAACTTTTCCAGTAAAACTTTTCAAAATGTAAAAAAAAACACAAAAAAACACACCCAAACCAAAAAAAAACATACAAACAATGGTGCCTTCCTTCAGATGCTTTTCTCATCAAGAAAAATATAACTGTGACTCACAAAGACAATCCACAGATTTCCATACGGTAAAGGTAAGGTAAAGGTGTCCCATAACCTAGGTGGTCGTAGGGGAGTGAGGCATCACAGACCTCAGATTCTGCAGGGGCCAGCATGTTGAGGGCGGCGCCCATCTCCTCTCCCTCGCTGCTTTACCTTCCCTGACCCTAACAAGGGCAGATACCCATTTACAGCTGGGTAAACTGGGGGACTGTACTGAAGCCAAGGTGCTCAAACGGTCACCCATCCAACTGGTAACCATGCTCGACGCTGCTTAACTTGACTGAGGAAAGAGAGTGCTCTGATTTCCATACACTCCAATAAGATCAGTATTGCTTTCCTTCCCTCAGTTAACCCTTTGCTTGGCACAGCAAAATCATTTGTCACCTTCCTGCCGGGCAGAGAAAATGGAGGTGGATGGCTTGTGAGTGGGTGTATGTATTTAACATGCAATAACTCTACAATGGTCAGGTGGATTTTGATGAAATAAAAACAGCAAGATGCAGAAATGAATAAAGAAATTGCTAATACCCAATTTTTGTCATTATTTTTTATTTTCTTTTAGAATTATAATGCATAAACACACAAAGTCATTGATTGGTTTGTGCGTTGCAAGAACTTTAGAATGCGTGCATGGATTTTGATTAAATAAAAACTAAAACATTAAGAAACAATTATAGAAAAGATATCTTCAACCTACTGTTGGTTTTTTAGTTTTTTTGATAAATGGTGCACGAACACATCGAACATTCCGACGATCGCCATTTTTGTTTACAGATGATCGCGATCAGCTTAACGTTTAAGTTTGAGCCGCTACCGTATCAAAATCCCGAATAGCAACCAAATAACAAAATATATCAAGTTCTGAACCATTGCTGAACTTGAAATCCACGATAACTTCCCCAAATCTAAGAGTAGAATTCAAAACGCGTATCGGCCGTGTTAGATTTGACGATCGATTTTCGTCTCGAACTTCGCCGTAGTCAAAGTCGTCTCTCTCACTTCAGTCAACAAACTCAGAAGTGCACACACTACTAGGATCGATTACATCGATATTTGAGCCTAGATACACGTCTCACAGCGTCATATTTTCGGCATGGAAGCTGTAAAAACGATCGTAAATGTCGGGTTCGAAGATAGCATCCATCTTGGAAAAATTTGTGATTTTTTTCCTCCAAAACTTGCAACAAACTCACTCCAATCGCCGCCATTTGTAATAAACATGCGGAAGTCTCGCGGGCAGTCTCGTGGCTTCTATATTCACGAGATTTGAAGCAAGATTGGCGGGAATTTCGAATGTATGATTGCTCTGAAGTGACGGTCATGTCGCCGGGCGCTTTGGGGCGTTTTGCCCAAGGACAGGGTCGGGCACTTTGGGGCGTTGTGCCAAGCAAAGGGTTAACTGATGAAAGATGTTTACTCTCCCATAAAACATACGCCTACCTCCTTTCCTAAACAGCAGGTACGTTACCCACCTGTGTCTTAGTCAGGCGTATCATGAAGCGGATGTCCTCGCTGGAGTACTGGTGATTGTCGAGACTGCACCGTTTCCTCAGCACCCCTCGCAGCAGGTCCCAGTTCTCGTACTCCACGCTGTGGTTGAAGGGAGAGTCCTGCCCTCAGCATCCGGCCGCCTGCCAATCACCACCGAGTTGGCAGGCTCTGACGACGGATGGCCCACCAGCTTCTTGGTGGTGGTGGAGGTGGGGGTGTCTGGGGAGGAGTCGGTGAACTGGGAGACTGGAATGATGCGCTGTCCCAGAATCTGAGAACATTGACAGTGGTTATACAAGGAATTTCTTCTTCTTCTTTGTTGTCGTCACATGCTCAGACAGCAACTATTGAACATACACAAATACAAACATCATATGAACATACAAAAATACAAACATCATATGAACATACACAAATACAAACATTTATGAACATACACAATTAACAAACATATATGAACATACACAAATACAAACATCATAGAACATACAAAATACAACATCATATGAACTACAAAAATACAAACATCATATGAACATACAAAATATGAACATCATATGAACATACAAAAATACAAATATGATATGAACATACAAAAATACAAATATGATATGAACATACAAAAATACAAACATGATATGAACATACAAAAATATGTTGCGCTTTCATTAAGTGCCTGACAAGTCAGGTCCAGTGCATCTTGATTTTAGAGTGAGGAAGGAATTTTATGATTACCAAAAAAAAAAATCACAAAAGTATTTTCAGTAGTCATGATTTCTGAAGCACATTAATGCATCATCTAGTCTTTGTTTAAACAAAAATAACCAACCACACAAACAGAAAAGCAGAACATTTTCTAACTCTTTTTTTTACCTTCTCAATTTTCTCACGATGAATAAAAAATAAACACATTGCTCAGAAATAGCCAGTGCATTCGGTTATTTTGTTCCCTTGTCTGGAGAAGGCCATGTCCATTTTTTTTCTCCTCTCTTTTTCTCTTATTGCCACGATGGTCAACCTCCAAACTTCATCAATCCGTTGGTGTGTCTGTTTAATTAACCAATATTTCAGTTGAAACAGTACACAGTTACAAAGTCCTAGAACCAGCATCTGAAGTGACTGGAACAGATTATTATAAGCACCACAGTCTACAGCCCTGTCAGACCCTCTCTCATCAAAATAACTATCTATCTATCTATCTATCTATCTATCTATCTATCTATCTATCTATCTATCTATCTATCTATCTATCTATCTATCTATCTATCTATCTATCTATCTATCTATTATTCCTTAGCCTGGCAACTGTGGGGGGACCCCTGAAAACTTGACAACCAGTTTCCTCCATTCCTCTCTCTGTCACACCCTCTCTCATCAAACTCAATCACCAAAACAAAACCACCTTCATGCATGTCTTTCCCTTATAAAATCAAAAACAAAAAAATGTATAAAACAAACATCTAACCCAGCAAAACCATCACAGCCATACCTGAATAGGATTCTTCTCTCCGACTACCGCGTCATCATCAGGGTTCGGAGACGGAGAGGAGCAGGAATCGTGCTCACCCTCCTCACCAAAGGTCACCTTTCTCTCCGGAGTGCGCAGGTTCTCAAACGACCTTGACCTCTTCATGATGCCCCTACTGGTGCCGCCAGGTGACAGATCTTCGTCAGAGTTGTCTGAGATGGCCTGGCCCTCACGGGACAGGGGAGGGGTGGGGGCAGGGGGCCTAAGAGGGAGGGGTGGGGGGGATCTGGGGGGGTAGTCAGCCACTGGTCTTTCCTTTGCCTGCACACACACACATAAAGACATAGTAAAAAGTTAAAGTCTGTCCTGAGCCTAAGGCTCATTAGGCCGGTGCTTATCCCGGTTTCTGTGGCGTTAAGCAACTAGAGTCATAGACTCCCCCCTGGATAGGACGCCAGTCTATCGCAGGGTTAACCCCCAACACAAGGTTGGTACCCCTTTTAATAATAATAATAATAATAAATGGAATTTATATAGCGCTATATCTTGCAAAAACAAATCAAAGCGCTTGCATTCAACCAATTCTTGCACATGCAGCCAACAACAATTTAGATTTTTAACGAAGCAGTCACACACACACACACACACACACACACACACACACACACACACACACACACACACACACATTCTCACACACATATACACAGAAACACACACACACACAACACACACAACACACAACACACAAACACACACAACACAACACACCACACATGGGTGGGGTGAGAAAATAGCCGTAAAGTGCCTTTTCCAAGGGCACAACGCCATAGCCTAAAGCTGGGATCGAACCCGCAACCTTTAGATTACGAGTCCAACGCCCTAACCACTCGACTACAGCGGTGGCTACACAAAGCCAACAAGCCTGACCCTGCCTAATCAAATAAAAACCTAACTGAAAACAGTTTTTGATGATCCATTAGGGTAATTACGAGCGGTATTCTCATGGTTAATTTCTCACCCCACTGTAGTTTAGAATACACCAGATATGACCAAGCCCGGTAGAGCTCCAGGAAAAACTCTGGGGACCATTGTGACAGACTCGAGGCTTCGTCATTCAGACAGGATTAAAAAAGTTTTAGCATGGCCAGGGAATGCAGCAGAAGTTTAGAATACACAGTCTCCAGAAAAAAAATCTTTGAAATTGAGAGAATAATACCATCTGTCAATTCATTCTTTTGATCGTCGAAGTCAGAATGCAGCTAATGTCATCGCATACACAAAATCACATCTTTGGTGAACCTAGGAGCACTTGCCAAGGAACAGGAATAATAATAAAATAAAAAAGTCTCTTGGCAACTACTTCATCTCCTCTCTTAGTAGATTAACCCTTTGCATTTGGATTCTCTGAACACAAATTTCCCCTAGATTTCGCATTCCATCATGAAATCAGGTCAAGTACACATGTTCGCTGGCCTTTTCCTCCTAAGTACATACCAGCAGCTATAATTACTTCCAGACTCTCAGCAAGGTTTCTACCTCTAGCCTGATAGAGCTTTGACATGTGGTAGCAATTAGTGATGGTCACTGCGTGATGGAAATCTACTGTGTGTAAATCCCGGTTCAGGATTCAGGGGGGGCAATTATTCAATCCTGGCAAATCCTGGTTCAGGACTAAGAGGGTTAAGAGAGCGGGATGCATAAAAATAAAAGGAAAGAGAGAGGAGGGGGGCAGGAACAGACAGGTACACAGAAACAAGAGGTAGAATCTCCAGGGGCACGTTACCTCAACTGTTCCAGCTTGGCAAAAATAAAGAGAAATCGCCGACCATCTGTCTTGATGGTGAGGTCCTGCCCGTGCCTCTTGAGCGTGTCGTTGATTGAGGGCAGGCTCTTGGAGAACACATAGTCCAGCACCGACAGCAGTCCACTCACAAACTCCTGCAGGTCCTCGCAACCAGAATGGCCTGCAACAGTGTGTTGTTGTTATGTTGTTATTGATGGGGTTGTGTGTGTGTTCGTGTGTGTAGGGGGGGGGGGGGGTCTGTATGCATGTAACACTCCCCACACACCATCTCCACACACCATCTCCACACACACACACACAATTACACACAACTCCTCTCTACTCTCTCTCTCTACAACACACACACAACAAATACACACACACACACACACACACACACACACACACACACACACCACACACACACACACACACACACACACTACAAACCCTACCCCAACAAACACACACACACACACACACACACATTACCCCAAACACACACACACACACACACACACACACACACACACACACACACCCAACACACACACACTAACCACCAATCACTAATTATCCTCAATATAAAAGAATAAATAATATAAAATAAATAAATAAACCAACACACACACACTCACCAATAATCACCAATTATCCTCAATATAAAAGAATAAATAAATAAACCCAAACACACACACAGAGATAGCGAAACACAGGCACCCACCATGGTCCAAGTTGTGGATGAGGACAGTGTAGAGAGTGGTGGCCAGATTGGCCAGCGTGCGACACGCCCCTGAGCGATGGTGATGTTGGTTGGATGAGTCTCCAGGGACATACAGATCAGATCGGTGGCCGACTCACGAAGAGGAGCCTAAAACCACACAATATATTCCACTGTAGGCCACTGTGTGCCGGTGGGAACAGATGACAATATTTACACAGCTGCACACACACGGGGACTGGATGAAAAAAAGCACACGAGTGCTTATCCCATTATCCTTGATATAAAAGAATAAAATAAAAAATAAAAATAAAATTTTTAAAAAAATAATAAAATTGTTTATCAATGATAAGACGCTCTACTGTAAAAAGGCATAAACACCAAATATCACACACACAGTCACACAAAAAACTTTGCGCATGGTTATAAACATACAAGCAAAAAAAAAAAAAAAACTTGGGACAAAAATAATCTCCAGGTTACAAGATACACACCAATTAATTAATCCTCAGTATATT
>CM060329.1:28968185-28973185 GCA_030674155.1 Stramonita haemastoma
AAAAAATTTTCACAGCAAATCAATGTTTTCTTTGGGATTTGGGGGGGGGGGGGGGGGGGTTCTATTTCTTTCTTTCTTTTGTTCATTTTTTCAGTTTAAATATTTTGCTACCTTCCTTCTTTCAGGCTGCAATAATGATAAAATTTATCCCAAACAGACAAAAAGCCTTGTGCCATGACTCATTCATCTTTATAACCACAAACATTTGCTTTTCGATAACAATGCATGACAACAATTGTGTAAATTTTGTATCACTTAAAATAAATATGCCCCAAGATCTTACAAGAAATCGCCACATACATAGCGAGTTACATACTTACACAACACACACACACACACACACACAACACAGACACAACACACACACACACACACACAAGAACATCCTGCGCACAAGTTAAATCCTGTTCCGCTTTTCGTAAGAGTAGGCCATTGTGTGCCGGTGGGAACAGATGACAAGATTTACAAAACTACATACACATGAGGACTGGTGTAAAAAAGCGCATGAGTCCTTTATTCCATTATCCTCGATATAAAAGAATAAATAAAAAATAATAACAAAAGAATAAACAAAAAATAAAAAAACTGAGGAAAAAGAAAAAGAGAGTAGGTAGGGGGAAGAAAAAGGGGGAGGTGAGAGCAAGGAGGAGAGAGAAAGAGGTGTACACATACAAAGCAGGCCGGGGAGGGAGGGAGGGAGGGTTGAACATGGAAACAGATGTTACTGTAACTGTAACAGCATGGGGGGGAAAACATGGGATCAACAATAAGTCTACCTTGAAATTAAATATGAAGGCAAAGAAAGAAGGTGGCAGGATTGTTAAGATGTTCACCTTCTGAACAAGTAAACCCTGAGGTTCTGGGTTCGATTCCCAGCCTTGCCCTTTCTTCCCAGCTTTGACAAGAAAATCGAGCTGAATGTTAAAACATGGAAGAGTCGGCTATTTTATGCCAGTAGGAACAGAGGACTTTTTTTTTTTAATGCATGCACACAGGTGTTGTGTTAAGACACCATCCCCAAAGTCAAAGTCAGAATCTGGCTATTTTAATGGCTGGGGCAAGGGGGGGGGATATACAAAAATCTCATAATCAGTGAACATCATAGCTCTAGCCTGATAACATACCCTCCCCCCAAAAAAAACAAAAAGAAAGAGAAGTACCTTGAGATTAAGTCTGAAGCCCTCAAATTTAGAATAGAGAAAGACAAAATCATTCTCAGCAAACAGTCCAAAGATGGAAAAAGAACGACAATCACGTTGGCATGTTAGAATCTGAATACCCATAAATTCTGCAGCAGAACAACAGTAAACAAGATCAGGTATGAAGGTGAAGACATGTACCTAGACAAAGACAGAACAAAGAGAATAGAAACCTAGATAAACAGCTAAAAAAATTACAGCAACAACAACAACAACATACAAACAAACAAAAAAGCACAATGATGGTCTGGATATGGCCGAAAAATACTGAAGGTATCTAGGCAAAAAACAAACAGGTCAAATCAATTATATCTTAGAAATGCAGACAGATACAGTAAAAGAGAAAACTCGAATTTCTTTAACTCTGATATATCTTAATGAAGGTACTTGGATAAGCCAGTGGCTTCTTTACACCAGGCCCTCATAAAAGAGAGAAAGAGAGAGAGCGAGAGAGAGAAGAGAGAGAGAGAGAGAGAGAGAAAGAGAGAGAGAGAGAGAGAGAGAGAGAGAGAGAGAGAGAAGAGGGGAGAGAGAGAGAGAGACAGACAGACAGACAGACAGACAGACAGACAGCAGACAGCAGACAGCAGACAGACAGACAGACAGAGACAGACAGAGACAGAGACAGACAGAGAGAGAGAAGAGAAAGAGAAAAGAGAAAGAGAGAGACAGAGAGAGTCAGAGAGACAGAGACAGAGAGAAGCAGGCAGATAAGGACACAGAGGGGCAGAGACAGACAGAAATAGACATGAATGTACAGAAACATGGACAAAGAAAAAGAGAGACACTAATAGGATGGAAAAGAAACAATCCAACTGACCCACTGACAGACACAGAGACTGAGAGAGGCACACATAGTGATGGAAAAAAAGAGTGTTACATAGAAAAGAAAAAAAAAAGCCATAGTGAGACTGACACATAAGAGGTAAGGACACAGAGACACAATCAGACATACAGTAACACATGGACACAGAATACATAGGAACAACAATCAATCATAGCATTAACAACGACAACAGCAGCAATAACAATAAACAGCAGCAGCCAGCAGCAAGAAGAAGAAATGAAAAAGTATTTGTAGTCGTAGCTGTAGCAGCAGCAGTAGTAGTAGTCGCAGTAGAAGTTTGTAGGCCTAGTGGTAGTGTAGTAGTAGCAGTAGCAGTAGTAGCAGTAATAGAAGCAGTAGTAGGCAGCAGCAGCGATAGTAGTTAGTAACTAGTAGTAGTAGTAGTAGTAGTAGTAGTAGTATAGTAGTAGTAGTAGTAGTAGTAGGCAGCAGCAGCAGCAGCAGCAGCTAGCAGTAGCAGCAGCAGTAGTAGTAGTAGTAGTAGTAGTAGTATGTAGCAGCAGCAGCAGCAGCAGCAGCAGCAGCAGCAGCAGCAGCAGTAGTAGTAGTAGTAGTAACAGTAACAGTAACAGTACCAGTACCAGTGCCAGTACCAGTACCAGTACTATGAAGTAGTAGCTTTAGGTAACCACCACCATCATCACTACCATAACAATCACTTCCACTACCAACAACAACAACAACACATCATCAAACCCAAAGCCCAGAGGTATGGCCACCTTGCATGTTGTCATCATTATCCTCTCTTTCAACCCTGACATTTTGCAAGCTGAGACAAGAGGTTTTTCTTTTCTGATCAGCAAGCAGCAGAGGTTGGGGCACAAGGAGAGGGCTGGAACAACTAAGTGATTGAGACAGACAGACAGACAGACAGGACAGACAGACAGACAGACAGACAGAGGCAGACAGCCAGACAGGCGGGAAGGCAGACAGACAGACAGGCAGCAGGCAGGCAGGCAGACAGATGGATAGACAGAACAAGAAAAAAAAAACAAAAAAGCAAAAGAAGCTATCATCAAATGTGGACAGAGAATTTTAAGAGATTAAACAGACAGAGACAGAGAACAGAGGTGGGAGAGGTGGGTATGGAAAGATAAATACAGAGAAGGGACATGGGGAAAAGCAGACGAAGGGGATAAAAGCGGGAAACAGAGGAAAGAGAAGAACAGAGAGCAGACAAAACAGAGAGAGATATAGAGAGAAGACAGCAGAGACAGACAGAGACAGACAGACAGACAGAGAAGACATGCAGAAAAGACAGAGACAGAGAGAGAGAACCATAACAAAGACAAGACACCAAAACAAAACAAAAAAGAAAAGAAAAAGCAAAAACATCAGAAACAACCCAAGACAATCAAGTTTCTTTCCACATAACAAAAAAAACCCACCTCTCTCCCTCCTCAACTTGCCCAATAATCATACACATGACAGACGCTATAGCCAAGTGGTTAAGACCTTTGATTTTAATCCCATGGGTCCATGAAGTCATGGGTTCAAATCTCGGCATCTGGTGAATTAAGGGTGGGATTTTTACACACGCACCACACACACACACACACGCACACATACACACAAAACACACACACACACACACACACACACACACACACACACACACACACACACACACACGCTATCTCTCCCTCTCTTCAGTGACATCCATCTTCAAGAAACCTGCTCAACAACACAATCTCTCCCCTCCCCCCCACTCCCTGAAGAGTTGTAGGGGCACTGCACAGCACTGACCTTTTTCAGACCCTAACTCTTGGACAAGTTAAACCTGACAGAGCCCATCCCTCTCTACACACAGGATGCATGCTAGGTATATTTGCGTTTCCATAATCCGCCAAAACTGACATGCATTACAAGACCTTAGACATGCATGTGTTTTTATCCTTTGCATGCATATAATATGCATGAAGGGAATCAAGGCACTGACAGATCTGTGCTTGCAGTTGATCTGGGAAGTTGCAAAAATCCTCATCCTTATTCATTAGAAACCTGCTGCTGAGATTTGAACCCACGACTTCATGGATAAAATGGAATAAAGTCAAACTGTCTCATCCACTGGGCTGTATTGTGCAAACTACAAACTGTCAAAGATGAGCATTCTTCTAGCTAAGTATTGATGTGTCGTGCCTGATATGGAATGCTTAGTTATCACTACTGCTCTACTATCTAATTATCGATGGAGACAGAGAAACAGGGAGGGAGGGAAAGAAAGAGAGAGAGAGAGGGGGGGAGAAAGGGAGGGAGAGAGAAGAGGAAGAGAGAGAGAGAGGCAGAGAGAGAGAAAGAGAGTGAGGGGAGGAGAAAGGGAGGGAGAGAGAAGAAGAGGCAGAAAGAGAGAGAGAGAGAGAGAGGAGAGAGAGAGAGAGAGGAGAGAGAGAGAGAGAGAGAGAGAGAGAGAGAGAGAGCAGACAGACAGACAGACAGACAGACAGAAGAGAGAGAGAGAGAGAGAGAGAGAGAGAGAGAGAGAGAGAGAGAGAGAGAGAGAGAGACCTATCCAAAGAGGCAGAGAAAACATGTATAGTAAAAATGAGACAAGACAGACAGACTGAGACAGAAAGTGAAAGAGACAGACAGACAGAGAAAATCAGAGAAGGGGGAAATAAAAGAGACTAAGAAATCAGAAATGAAACACATTCAAAAAACAAACAAAAAGTAACCAAAAAGAAGAAGAAAGATAAAAAAGAAAGTCAAACAGAATCAGAAACAACCCTTGTCAAAGCCATTTCAGCATGTCAGCATGTTCAGCAAAAACCACTTTCTTCACATTTTCAACAGCACTCATAAAAAATAAACCACAAACAAAACCATCCTACACGAGATCATCACAGCTCTCCCAGCAAAATTCTGAATGGACCCCATCAGACACACACAAGTTATACTACACTGCAGCCACACTAATACAGTAATAGTAATGCCATGCTGCGATGCTGTGTTCCACT
>CM060329.1:28978185-29003185 GCA_030674155.1 Stramonita haemastoma
GGGAAATGGTCACTGCACAAAAAAACAGGTGAACAAAATTCAGCTATGTTCTGTTCGGAAGAAACGTGAACATGGTCAATGAGAGTTCTAGTGGTTTCTGTAATACGAGTTGGACAGTCGATAAGCTGATTTAGATTAAAGGTTTTGAAAAGCTGAACCCATTGAGTCTGAGGTTTTAGTAGATCAATAAAGTCACCTAACAGTACTATTTCATTGTTATAAAGTATGGCAGCGTCCATGTATCAAAAATCAGTATACCAGTTTATGCTTTCAGAGGGATTTCTGTAGATAAAGCCGATAAGTAATGGTTTTGTATGTTTTAACTTGACTTCTACCCATAAAGATTCAACATGGTACTGTTCTAATTCTAAGATTCTATTCAATGTGACAGGCTGATTATGGTATAATAATAATCCGGTTTCTTTAGAAGTTTTTGGATCACGACGAATGACATTGTAACCAGGGAATAACAGGTCAGAATCTGGTATTTGAAAACGCAGTCGTGATTCAGAAAGACAAAACAAATGAAAGTTTTTACCAAAGTTATCAAAAATCATTGCAATTTCATCTAGTTTGTTATACATATGATTTACGTTTAAATACCCAACTCGCAATCTTTCTTTTGAAGGCCATTTTTTAAGAGTTAAAGACATCATAAAAAAGATACATAAATATGTTACACCAAATAACAAATTCAAACAGGAAATCAAAATAGCGTATACAATAATTGTAAGGGAAGGTCAACTTATATAGGATTACAAAAAAAAAGGGAAAAAAAGAAAAGAAAACAACCGCAAAAAGACAGTGGTTACTATTTGTTATGACAAATAAATTTGCAAATCTAGTGTATAAATCACAAGCAGTCACACTTGAACATCAAATCACATATGCCAAAAATTGCCCAAAAAATCCACAGATGTCCCAGCTGGCAGAATGAAAAATACTCAACCAGTTTACCAGCAGGAGATGATTTCTGGACAAAAATTCTGATATATCAGCCTTGCTGTCACTGCGACACACACACACACACACACACACACACACTCAGACAAACACACGTGCACACACGTGCACGCACACACACACACACACACAAACACACATGCACGCACGCATCAACAAAACTGTGCACAACCACAGGGGCTGGATGGTACACCATCACACACAAATTAGGTTAACACATATAGATATAGATTTATACATGTGTGTACCTCGTAGGCACATCTTCGTATGAAAAAGTTTGATGCAAAATAATGCATATGATATACAAATATATCATATTAGATTTACACACACACACACACACACACACACACACCACACACACACACACACACACACTCACAAATTTCAATACCAATGTTTGTGGTCATTTATATTTCATGACAAAACCCTCATTGTATGGGCATGATCTGAGGCATGAGGAAGTCTCTAAAGATAAATCCCACGGGATGTTAACTGGGGGACGCATGACATTCTGACCAAAGTCTGCAACAGCAGCACTTTCTGTTGGATGTGCAGGGCAGGGATAGTGAAGCATGTCAGAACTATGGCCAATAAGTCTGCTATTGTTCCTGCCATTAGATGGGGGTGGGTAAGGGGGGAAATAAGGGGAGGATAGCGGCAATCTATCATTCAGACGTGAGGGCAGTGGAGGATAGTGATAAAGTGATGCTGGGTGAGGTCAGAGGGGGGTGGGCTGGGATCTCTGTGGTTTCCAGACAGATTCGTTTTGTTCTATTGTCTGTCTTTGATTTGTCTGTTTATGGAAGTTTACATTTGGCGGAGTCTGTAAATGGTTTGCTAGCTGGCTGTTTTCTACCCTGTTCTGACGAACAGAACTTTGGGTATTGGAACCCTGATACTGATCAGGGTGCCAGCTAGCCAGTATTTTCTTTAAGTTCACAGTCAGTTTGGCTTTTCCCTGCATGCTGGGGTGAACTGCGTCTCTGTACAGAGCAAGCCATGGAGCTCCTGACGGTGTGACAAAAGAAGTCTTGTTATCAATAAAAACCACGTCTTGGAGTCGGCAGGCTCTGTACAGATTGCGGTTAGAGGGGGCTATGGCATTATTTAAGTTGTGTCTGCCTTTAGCAGGAATGATTGAACTTACGGCTATGGCGGATAGGGGGAAAACTTTTTTACAAAGAGAGATAAGTTGTGTCCATGCATCTACACTGATTTGACCCGAGGAACAGCTGTTTAAACCTACGTGAAGGAAAAGATGTTTGATACTGGAGAACGAGGTTTGGGAAAGTAGCCATGTGGTCGGATCAGAAACAGTCATGCCGGGAATACACAGCTTGTACATAGAATATGGTGGTGTTGTCAGTCTTTTAGGGTTTATATACCTGACGACCGAGTCACCAATGAGAAGTGATGTGGTTTTGTCAGGGATGGCAACATTGTTCGTCACTTCCTGAGGTGAAGGTTTGGGGTGGGTGGATGTCACAGATTTGCTATTTGAAATTTCATGATAATTGTCGGAACTAGTAGATGGTATGGCATACATGCGATGTTGACTTGTGTTTGTGTCAGAAGTGTCTTTTAGCAGAGTTGAAAGTGTTAGACACGGGAACACAGTACATTATGTCACCTTCCTCAGATTTAGAGTCTGATGACTCCACAGCCATAGAGGACTGTGTCAGAGTGGGCTGGTGGGGGTTTTCAGTAGTCAGTGTGCCTGACTCCAAAATGGACTCGTGAGTTGTCTGACTGTCAGTCTTTTCAATCATCATGGGCTGAGAGACACACTCTCTCTGATCAATTAACAATGCGTTGCCTGCTTCTAACAAAGAGTCATCAGACTGCGTTGATGCATCATGCAGTACTTTTGGTTTATTGTTCTTTGTACCCGCGTTTATGTTAACTAAATGAGATTTCAGAGACTGGTTTTCTTTCTTTATCTGATGAAGTGTGTGAACAATTTCTGACATCTTTGTTTCCATTTTATCCTTCATCATGTCAAATTTTTCATTTAGTCTTGATTTAATATTTTTGACAGCAATTTTTATGTCATCAATTTTTGACACCTGTGTGTTTGTAAAATGTTTGTTTTCATAAACAAAGTCCTCAAGAGCAGTTTCAAGTTGACAAAGTTTTTTATAACATGGACAAACAAGAGGTGACTTACGTTTGTACTGTTTGGGAGTGAAGCACAAGGTTCGCCTTCTATAAAGCTTAGTGTTTTTACGAGTAGGTGTTAATAGTTGTGAGGGTGGGGCATTTGTTTCTGTAGGGAAGGGAATGGGAGACAAAAGGACAACACCTTGGGAAGCAGGCTGATGCTGCTCACAAGACATAAGCAGGGGTGTACAAACAGGATGGGGGGAAGCATCAGAATTACCATCACTGCTGGCCACATCAATGTCCGGGGTGGTGAATGGTAACGGTTCTGGGGTGTGCAGAAAGGCAAGTGGCACATTCAACACAGACTTGGTCAGTTTGTCACAATCGTTGTGCCGCATGTAGTCCAAGACCAGTGTTTTCAGGGCTTCGCACTCATGCAAGTCCCATTTCAGGCAGTCTTTTCCTTGGCACAACAGAGTGCCTGAAGACTGACGGGGGAGAAGTACATGGTCACCGTCACACTCTTGAATGAATTGTAATACAGGCGTACCACAGTCTTGTTCAGCATGGGGGGCAAGGTGGCAATCCAGTCTGGTGAAGAAGGCAGTTCGTTCATGTCGGCATCATAATCAGCCATTTGGCAGGAAAATGAAGCATGTGACACAACGGAGTAGCGGTATAAGAGGACGTTTCGCCACACTATCAGCTCATTTGTAGGACAGGAAAAACGTTTTTGTATTTCATCCAGGGTTGGTTGAAGTTTCTTTACGTTGCTTTGCTCCTCCACTTCGGGATGAATATCGGAAGTTGTCTGCTCTGCCATTGTTGTTATCAGAGTCTATGGCTGGCTGAAATAACACTAGATCACAGACATGAAAAAGAAAACAGATAAACAACAACAAAAAATGGAAGGGTGGAAGTAGGGGGGGGGGTATTAGGGAATTCTTTGAACATTCATACTAGTCGCAGCGTCAACATTATTGCCTTCAACTGGTCAGCTGTTTTCACATGATGAGCAATGCAGCATAATAAAGGAAGGCCCAAGTCAGCATGTATTGTGAGAGGTGAACTGCACTGCACAGCCAAACCAGCACTGCAACTTTTTCGTATGTGAGATAGTAGGTTGGCTTCACACGACGAATTTCAATTAACGATTTTGAAAGTAATTTTGACTTTTGGTAATAAAATTTATACTAAACAGATCAACACAAAAAAACTATCAGACTATTTCAATCACAGTTTGGTACTAATGATAAGTACAGAGTAATTAGCTAATTTGCAATTAATTTTGCTGGAGCTCAGTTACATCAACCTTCTGTAATCGTGAACACCTCTCCAAGAAGAGAGAGAGAGAGAGAGAGAGAGAGAAGTGTGTGAGTTTTTTGTTTTTTTATATATATAATTTATTATGTTCTCATCGATACATTATATTGATTGGTCAATTGTAAGGAAGTGTTGTTGCTTTTAAAAAAAAAAAAAAGTATTGTTGCTTTTGTTGTTAAATATTGTGTTTTTATTGACAAGATTTAAGGAAGTACTGTGTGTGTGTGTGGTTGTGTGCATGCGTGCGTGTGTGCGTGCGCGTTGTCGTGCACGCATGATGTGTGTACAGTGTTTTCATGCCTTTTATATATACATTATATATGTTCTACTTATACATGAAGAGCATATAATTATGAAGGTTTCATAGTTACTACATGTATAACATGTAATTCATATCAATACATGTATTTGTACATGTATGTTTTGGTTTTTTTTTTAAAGGGGAAAAAAAATGATATCAAAGCCAAAAACACCTCAAGCACACAAACAAAACCACTACAAACAAATAAAAAACTCCTCTGAAAAGTTACAAAACAACCTATCAGTCATGTTACACAGACCATTTCTCCTAGTCTCTGATCAAGACCCTGACCTTTTTCAAATCAATTAATTAACACCTGCCCTCTCCATCCCCCCCCCCCCTTTAGGCTATAAATAGAAAAGCAACTGCATTAAACATGTCAGATCGAAGACGAGCTACTCCACCAAATCCCCATGGAAAAAAGAGAGAGAGAGAGAGAGAGTGGCCTCTAACCTTGTCAATCAATAATGGGTTTATGCAATACTCTGTAGTCTCACTCTGTCATTTGCAAGTCAGAACAGACCTTAGACTTGATCATTTAGGGAAAAAAACAACAACGGAAATAAACAAGATGACAAAGACACGAAATAAATCAATTCATGAGCAGCTCACTAACTGACAAATTATGCACACGTATGCATGCATGAAGAATAAACATGAATTGCACATGTATGCATAATATGAGCATGTATGCAGGCTAGAAGCTAGCAGACTATACATGATACACTTCTGCAAACACACACACACACACACACACACACACACACACACAACACACCATGACTCTCTCTCTCTCTCTCCATCTCTCCATCTCTCTCTCTCTCTCTCTCTCTCTCTCCTCTCTTCACACACCACACACACGCACCACACACACACACACACACACACACACACACACACACACACACACACACACACACACACACACACTCTGTACACTTCCTTTTTGTTGTTGTTTTGTGTAAAAATTAGTTTTAAACATATGGAATCAATCATCACATCAGTACTGAAGGGACTGATAGGGGCAGAATTTTCTGCTTCATGTTTACAATGCTAGTAGTATCAGAGAACCATGCAGAGTAGAGGGTCAGTGTGATCAATGCCCAAACATACAGTAAGTAGCCAGCATAAGTCAAAGACTGACCTGGTTGTTGAAAATAAAATAAATAATGAAAATAAATAAAATAATATATTTTTTTATATGTTGTAAAAGATCCTATATGAATTTTTCTTCAAGATCATAGACTTTTTAGCAACAAGCCTTCTTAGTTTTTGCTCTTCTTCGTTTTCAATGACAGTTCATTAATACTTCTTACTAATCTTAGTTCTTTTCTCTATTACAACTACCATGGTTATTAACAGGGGTTTTTTTGGTCCACTTTATAGAAACTTAAGTTCTCTGAATGAAGAAACACACACACACACCCCATGTGGACACACACACACACACACACACACACACACACACACACACACACACACACAAACACACACACATGTTGTGATGCACACACAACACACACACACACACACACACACAACACACCCGCACGCACGCGGTGTGCCTGCACATACACACACACAACTATAGTTGTATAATATAACTGATATAATGCAAACTTGTACACATGTATAAATTAGGTCATCTAAAGCTGTAGGTTCTTTGTCCTAAGTGTTTTTCTAGATCAGTCTATCAGGCCTCCTCAGTGTTTTCCTCAGGGTGGGCTAATCAGACTTGCATTCATGAATGTGTCAGCAGCAGAGGCTGACTTGACAGACTCCTCCCTCCCTTAACTTGGGGGGACGGGATAGCCTAGTGGTCAGGCTCGCAATTTGACTACCCGGTACGATTCCCATTCAAGGGGATTTTCCCCCTGAATTAACATCAGTGCTAACTCCACTCTCCCCAAAAGTCTTCGGATGAGACTATAAACCAAGGCCCTGTATGCAAATGCACACAGAACGTCTTGCGCACACGTTAAATCCTGTTCCGCTTTTGTAAGAGTAGGCCATTGTGTGCTGGTGGGAACAGATGACAATATTTACACAAACTGCATACACACGGGGACTGGATGAAAAAAAGCACGAGTGCTTATTCCATTATCCTCAATACCAAAAAAAATAAATAAATAGATTTCACTCCCTGAGGAGTTGCTGTTGGGGCACTGCACTGACTTTTTCTGGCAGTGTGTCATGGGCTAAGTTGAACCAGGAGGGGCGGCCCTATCCCTCTGCACAGATACTGGTCTCAAACAAGTTCAGAGCAGCTCCCATTAATACTGGGATTAATAGTGAAAAGTAACTACACTTAAGTTTCCGAAAAATTGTTCCTTCCCACCTACTTATGAATTAAACACCACACACACACACACACACACACACACACACACACACACACACCTTTTTTGTTTCGATTTTGTTTTATTGTTGTTGTTCTTAAGTTATGTATTTTGACAATGAATATGTTGAACATTCTTTGGTTTCAAGAAAATTAACAAAGTGACTCCTTTAACTTAAAGACTGTAGGTAAGGCACAGGATTTTTTTCTCCCCTAGCAAGGCTGAATCTAAAAGTAAATCTAACCTTTAGAACTGTTCTAAAATTCACCAGAAAGGCAAGAATCAATAACACCTTTTCTGGCATTGCTATTCTTGTATCAAAGTATACATGATTCAATAAATGTTTTTAAAAAAAACACATTTCAACATTTATACACCACGTTGGTAAGTTGACACTAATGACCATAGTGCATATTTAACTGATGATCTGGTGATACTTAATTTCCACTTTACCATATCAAGTTTCTCGCTCAGCCACACGACTCAGCACTATTGTCGGGGAGAAAAGTGGCGGTGCGAGCGAAAAAAATCAATACCTGATTGTCTGCAACATACACTGACTGTGACTGAAAACAGAACACTGACTGCACTCGCTGACTGAGAAACTGTATATAATGCTATTTGCACTTCGCTCCCAAACAGCTTACCAATCCGAAAATCTCCAGGTCCTTTCAATGTCAAGCACTGTCCGTCTGTAAGATTCTTCAGGGATACGATCTTTGGCTTCGAGTCATCCATTGGAGGCCCAGGAAGTGTGGCACATGGACATTATTCTTGACTGCCAATCTTCCTTTCACTTCTGCATCACCAAGTCATACACGCATTTTGACAGATCACGTGCCCCAAACAACACGCCTTTTATAATTTTTTTCATTGAGAGTTGTGGGTTGTCTCCCCTCGTCGAGCACTGAAATGGCTCTGTGTGTGTGTGTGTGACCGAAATGTGTATATGTGTGTGTGGATGTGTGTGTGTGTGTGTGTGTGTGTGTGCATGTTCGCCCCCACGCGCGTGCGTGTGCTGTGAGAAGAAAAATTCAAATATACAAGCACTAGCCTTACATAAGTCTACTTTTATTAATAAATGAGGTATTAAAAAGTCTAATAAAAAAGCAAAAAAGGAGGCCACAATACTAACACTGGCACAATGATGATAAGAATGACAAAATCTGGACTGTGCTTTGGGCATAAAATTAATAGGAATCCGCAAACCGCCAAATTGTGTTATGTCTTACCAAACAAGATGAGAGTATGATAACACCACCCTACCAAAACGAAACAAGGTAGAAACATACTATACCTGAGGTCTCCTGGAATAACATTAAATTGCAATTTACCTGCGAAAGAAAACGGTTTATAACCAGCACCCCCTGAAATGAAATCATCTTAATACACAATAAAGCTGACATGTCCTGAAAAGTACATTCATTTAAAAGAGGAAAAAGTAGTGGAGGAAAAACAAGTGCAGGTACCAACTTCTCCATCATTTGAAAATGACTTATCAAAGATTCAATTTCAAAAAATGAAATGAAGATAAATTCTAGGGAATAATGTCCTTCAATGGCAGCATTTTAGGCATCTTTGAGTAAGAACGATGCCTTTGGCCTGATCCTGACTCGAGTTTCGGATCCTGGATGAGCCCTCATCAGAGGTCCTGGCGGTAATATGAAACTCCACCTGCGTGGTACCTTACAGCAAGACACTTTTCAGAATTTAAAAGTGTCAACTGCATTCAAAGGAATATTAGATATCTCTGTGAACTACACACACTGATAAGATGTTATTGTGTATATTCAATACACAATAACTGGTACCCACCACAATACAATTTCATACTATATAACAATCCCAACGTCAGAAAGCTGCTACCTTAATGTGAACATAGCCTCTTGTAGTCTTGTGGGCTTAACCACAGTTCTTGATTAAACCATCGATGCCAGGGGCAACAACAAGAGAGAGAGGCTGTATGACCAGTGGCTTTTCTATGTGTGGAATTCCACTTTACAGCCTAGTCTTTAGTGTCATCTATGACTCTCTGACAAGGAGGTTTGACTTGCACAGTCCTTATGTGCCGCAGCCCTGGAGGCTAGTTGGCCTTTGGAGAACATCTCCAACGCTGACTGTCCTTATGCCCTTTTGGCCGAGAGAGGGGGATGTACTGTGGGCAAGGCATCTCCACAATAATCAAATTTATTCCCAATTTCCAAAACAGCAGCTGCCTCCTCTGCTGTTTTGGAAGTCATTATCGAACACGACATACTAACATAATATACAATGTGAACAAAAACGGCCGCATACACACACACACACACACACACAAATCACCACTGGTGAACCTCAAATTTGTAGCATACCATCCCCACCTTCTAAAAAATTCTGGCTAGGAATTCCCCCTTTTCTATCCCTCTCTTCGCTTCTGCCTTGTTCCTTTTGTTCCTGTCATTTCCTTATCGTCTCTATTTAGCCTTCTTGGTCCATTCTCTTGCCCTTTTACCAAAGGTAGCCGCTGCTGTAGTCTAGTGGTTAGGGCATTGGACTCGTAATCTAAAGGGTGCGGGTTCGAGCCCAGCTTTCGGCTATCGCGTTGTGCCCTTGGAAAAGGCACTTTACGGCTATTTTCTCACCCCACCCAGGTGTAAAAGGGGTACCAACCTTGTGTTGGGGGTTAACCCTGCGATAGACTGGCGTCCTATCCAGGGGGAGTCTATGACTCTCAGTCGTTTAACGCCACAGACACCGGGATAAGCACCGGCCTGATGAGCCTTAGGCTCGGGACAGACTAACTTTTTTAAAAACTTTTACCGAAGGGACTTAGAAGGTAACAATTGTCTAGCACGCCGAAGTTGGATGTGTTGGACCTGACTTGCCAGTAGTGTAGCGTATTTTGCTCATAATACAGACAATAATAGTTGCTGTCTGAATGTTCCACATCGACGACGACGATGACAGGACAAAGAAGAAGAAGAATGCAAAGAAGAAGAAGAATACAAAGAAGAGGAATGCAAAGAAGAGAATGCAAGAAGAAGAAGAATGCAAAGAAGAAGAAGAAGAAGAAGATTGCAAAAGAAGAAGATTGCAAAGAAGAAGAATGCAAAGAAGAAGAACAACAACAACAAAAGAGACTGAGTCAATTCAAGTCAAAATTCTTTTATTTTGAGGAAAATGAAAAGCACTCACATGCTTTTTTACATCCAGTCCCCGCCCTTATCGGGGATAACATCAAGATAAATAAAAAACACCTCTAACTAAACATGAATAACAACAATAATAAACCAACAGTAATAAACTGAGACCTCATGTGCAAATGCATGCAAAACATCTTGCTCACATGTTAAAACCCGTTCCGCTTTTCGGAAGAGTAGGTTATTGTGTGCCAGTGGGAACAATTGACAACATTAACAAAATGGCATACATACCAGGACTAAATGTAAAAAAAATAATAAAAGAACACAAGTGTTTATTCATTTACCCCGAAATAAAACCATAAATGATCAAGAGTTTCAAGATTTCATTCCTTTCACCCCTTTCGAAGAATGGAGGATAACCAACATATTCAACAGGAGAAAAAAAAAAAAGAGAGAAAAAAAAAAAAAACCACCTTACAGCAATACACCTAAAAGTATTATCAATACTTACAGGAACTGAAAAGCAAAAATATTCATCACAAAATGATAAACAAACAATATTACACATACACACACACCCAACGTAAGGCTAAAGTTTAATAAGATCTATCATTCTGACCTTCTTAAGTTCTTTAGCAATTGGCTGTTGTTAATTTTAACGAAGGGAAGTGGGACACACTTGCAATGATGGTGATCATAGGGGTGGTAACATCAATGATGATGATAATGATGAAGTGATGATGATAATGATGATGATGATGACATGGGTGTGGGACAAAGTGAAGTGGGCCACACGTGCATCGATGATGATGATAATGATGGTGATGATGATGAGATGATAATGATAAGGGTGTGGGACCAAGTGAAGTGGGCCCCACATGCATTGATAATGATGATCATAATATTAGGGGGTGGGGTGGTGAACAAGGGAAGTGGGCTACACATGGATCAGTGGTCTAGAGGTAATGCACCTGTCTAGAAAAGGTCAGGGTGTGCGGTGGTTTGAATCTCATTTGGGCCCAAAACTCTTCCCTCATCCGTTATTTATTTAATTTATTTATTTATTCTTTTATTTCGAGAATAATGGAATAAGCACTTATGTGCTTTTTTACACACAGTCCCTATGTGTATGCAGTTTTGTCAATCTTGTCATCTGTTCCCACCGGCACACAATGGCCTACTCTTACGAAAAGCGGAACAGGATTTAGCGTGTGCACAAGATGTTCTGTGTGCGTTCACACACAGGGCCTTGGTTTATAGTCTCATCCAAAGGACTTCTGGAGAGTGGAGTCAGCACTGATGTTAACTCCAGGGGAAAAATCCCCTTGACTGGGATTTCTGATGAGACAAGAAACCGAGGTCCCGCATGTTACACATCATTATTTAGCGCATGTAAACAAACCCAAGGCAAGAGGGTTGTCCTTAGCAAAATTCTGTAGAAAAAACGCCACTCTGATAGGGAAATAAATACAACTGCAGACAGAAAAAAAAATTAAAAAAAAATAATGGGTGGCGCAGCACTTGTGGCGACACACTCTCCACAGGGAGAGCAGCCTGAATTTCATACAGAGAAATCTGCTGTGACATAAAGTGGTATAAATAAATAAATCTAAATAAATAAATGAATTGATGATAATGATGATGATAGGAGTGTTTTGTGTTGATGATGATGATAATGATGATGAAGAGGCATGTGATCAAGAGAAGTGGGCAACACTTGCATTGATGGTGTGTGGTGATGATGATGATGATGGGGGTGGTTGCATTGATGATGATGATGAGATGATGATGGTGGGGGTGGTTGCATGATGATGAGAAGTGAGATGATGATGATGATGATGATGATGATGATAGATGTATGTGACCAAGAGAAGTGGGCCATACTTGCATGATGATGATGATGGTGATGAGATGATGATGATGATGAAGAGCTATGTGACCAAGAGAAGTGGGCCACACTTGCAACTGATGATGATGATGATGGTGATGATGATGATGATAGAGGTATGTGACCAAGAGAAGTGGGCACACTTGCACTGATGATGATGATGATGAGATGATGATAGAGTATGTGACCAAGAGAAGTGGGCCACACTTGCACTGATGATGATGAGATGATGATGATGATGATAGAGGTATGTGACCAAGAGAAGTGGGCCACACTTGCATCAATGAAGATGAGGATGAGGATGCTGATGATATTACGAGTGGGGGTGGTGGGTAGAGGTGACCAAGGGAAATGGGCCATACATGGATTTATGATGATGATGATGATGATGATGATGATGATAATGATGATATGACGACAATGATGATAGGGATGTTTACATTGATAATGATAACGGTGGTGGTGATGATGACAGGAATGTGTGACCAAGAGAAATGGGACACACATCTATTGAGTATGATGATGATGAAAGATGATAAGGGTATGTGACAGAGAAGTGAGCTACACTTGAATTGATGATGATATTACTGCGGGGGGGGGGGGGGAATCAATGGAATTGCCCATACATGGATTGATGGTGATGATGATGATATTTGCATTGATGATGGTGATAAGATGATGATGATGATGACAAGGGTGTATGACCAAGTGAAGTGAGCGACACTTGCATTGATGATGATATTGTTTAGGGGATGGGGGACAAAGGGAAGTGGGCCATACATGGATTGATGTTGATGTTGATGATGATGACAGGGATGTTTCCATTGATGATGATGATGATGATGATAGGGATGCTTGCATGAATGATGATGATGATGATAGGGATGCTTGCATTGATGATGATGATGATGATGATGATAGGATGCTTCTATTGATGATGAGGAGGTGTGACCTATAGAAGTGGGTCACACTTGCATTGATGGTGATGATGATGATGATGATGGGGGTGGTTGCATTGATGGTGATTAATATGATGATGATGATGATGATGAAAGGGATGTGTGACCAGTACAGGTGGACGACATTTGCATTGATGATGATGATGATGATGATGATGATGATGATGATGATGATGATGATGATGATGGATGATGATGATGATGGATGATGACAGGGGTGTGTGACCAAGTGAAGTGAGACACACTTGCATTGATGATATTACTTGGGGGGGGGGGGGGAATGGGATGGGGATGATGATGGTATGTGACCAAGGGAAGTGGGTCCACACTAGCATTGATATTACTGGGGAAGGGGGGACCCAATGGAAGTTGGCCATACATGGATTGACAATGGTGATGATGATGATGATGAGGGATGTTTGCATTGATGATGATGATGATGATAGAATGTTTGCATTGATGATGATGATGGGGATATTTGCATTGATGATGATAATGACAGGGATATGTGACCGATAGAAGTGGGCCACACTTGCATTGATGATGATGATGATGATGATGATGATGATGATGATGACAGGTGTGTGTGACCAATAGAAGTGGGCCACACTTGCATTGATGATGATGATGATGATGGTGACAGGGATGTGACCAAGTGAAGTGAGCCACATTTGCATTGATGATAATGATGATGAATGATGATGACAGGTGTGTGTGACCAATAGAAGTGGGCCACACTTGCATTGATGATGATGATGATGGAGTGTGGTGACAGGGATGTGTGACCAATAGAAGTGGGCCACACTTCCATTGATGATAATGATGATGATGATGACAGGTGTGTGTGACCAATAGAAGTGGGCCACACTTGCATTGATGATGATGATGATGATGATGATGATGATGATGAATGGTGACAGGGATGTGTGACCAAGTGAAGTGAGCCACACTTGCATTGATATTGGATGATGGTGACAGGATGTGTGACCAATAGAAGTGGGCCACACTTCCATTGATGATAATGATCATGATGACAGGTGTGTGTGACCAATAGAAGTGGGCCACACTTGCA
Organism: Stramonita haemastoma; assembly: GCA_030674155.1. Lineage (NCBI taxonomy): Eukaryota > Metazoa > Mollusca > Gastropoda > Neogastropoda > Muricidae > Stramonita > Stramonita haemastoma. The sequence continues at coordinate 28,992,259 of CM060329.1, forward strand.
TTGATGATGATGATGATGATGATGGTGGTGGTGGTGACAGGGAATGTGACCAAGTGAAGTGAGCCACACTTGCATTGATGATAATGATAATGATGATGGTGATGATGATGATGACAGGGATGTGTGACCAATAGAAGTGGGCCACACTTGCATTGATGATGATGATGATGATGGTGACAGGGATGTGTGACCAAGTGAAGTGAGCCACACTTGCATTGATGATGATGATGATGACAGGTGTGACCAATAGTAGTGGGCCACACTTGCATTGATGATGATGATGATGATGATGATGATGATGATGATGATGATGATGGTGACAGGGATGTGTGACCAAGTGAAGTGAGCCACACTTGCATTGATGATAATGGTGATGATGATGATGACAGGGATGTGTGACCAATAGAAGTGGGCCACACTTGCATTGATGATGATGATGATGATGATGATGTGATGATGATGATGTGGTGGTGACAGGGATGTGTGACCAATAGAAGTGGGCCACACTTGCATTGATGATATGATGATGATGATGACAGGTGTGTGTGACCAATAGAAGTGGGCCACACTTGCATTGATAATGATGATGATGATCATGGATAATGACAGGTGTGTGTGACCAATAGAAGTGGGCCACACTGCATTGATGATGATGATGATGATGATGATGATGATGATGATGATGATGACGAGACGATGACAGGGATGTTGACCAATGAAGTGAGCCACACTTGCATGATGATGATGATGGTGATGATGATGATGAGGTGACAGGGATGTGCGATCAATAGAAGTGGACCACACTTGCATTGATGATGATGATGATGATGATGATGATGGTGACAGCGATGTGTGACCAAGTGAAGTGAGCCACACTTGCATTGATGATGATGATGATGGTGACAGGATGTGTGACCAAGTGAAGTGAGCCACACTTGCATTGATGATGATGATGATGATGATGAATGATGATGATGGTGATGGTGACAGGGATGTGTGACCAAGTGAAGTGAGCCACACTTGCATTGATGATGAGATGATGATGATGATGATATGTGTGTGTGACCAATAGAATGGGCCACAACTTGCATTGATGATGATGGTGATTGGTGTGACAGGGATGTGACCAAGTGAAGTGAGCCACACTTGCATTGATGATGATGATGACGATGATGATGATATGATGTGTGACAGGGATATGTGACCAAGTGAAGTGGCCACACTTGCATTGATGATGGTGATGATGATGGTGACAGGGATGTGTGACCAAGTGAAGTGAGCCACACTTGCATTGATGATGATGATGATGATGATGATGATGATAATGATGGTGACAGGGATGTGTGACCAAGTGAAGTGAGCCACACTTGCATTGATGATGGTGATGATGATGTGTGACAGGGATGTGTGACCAATGAAGTGAGCCACACTTGCATTGATGATATGATGATATGATGATGATGATGATGAATGATGGTGACAGGTTGTGTGACCAAGTGAAGTGGCCACACTTGCATTGATGATGATGATGATGGTGACAGGGATGTGTGACCAAGTGAAGTGAGCCACACTTGCATTGATGATGATGATGATGAAGGTGTGGACCAAGTGAAGTGAGCACATTGCATTAGATGTATGATGATGGTGACAGGGATGTGTGACCAAGTGAAGTGAGCCACACTTGCATTGATGATGATGATGATGATGATGATGATGATAATGATGTGCGGGTTGTGTGACCAAGTGAAGTGAGCCACACTTGCATTGATGATGGTGATGATGATGGTGACAGGGATGTGTGACCAAGTGAAGTGAGCCACACTTGCATTGATGATGATGATGATGATGATGATGATGATGATGATGGTGACAGGGTTGTGTGACCAAGTGAAGTGGGCCACACTTGCATTGATGATGGATGATGATGATGGTGACAGGGATGTGTGACCAAGTGAAGTGGGCCACACTTGCATTGATGATGATGATGATGAGATGATGATGATGATAATGATGGTGACAGGGATGTGTGACCAAGTGAAGTGGGCCACACTTGCATTGATGATAATGATGATGTGACAGGTGTGTGTGACCAATAGAAATGGGCCACACTTGCATTGATGATGATGATGATGATGATGATGATGATGATGATGAAGTCAGGGATGTGTGACAAGTGAATATGTGGAAGGGGACAAAGGGAAGTGGGCCATACATGGATTTATATTGATGATGATGATGCAATGATGATAAATATGATGATGAATGTGTGCAACCAATGAATGGGCCACATTGCACTGATGTGATGATGATGATGAGATGATGATGATGATGATGATGATGATATGTCAGGGATGTGACCAAGTGAAGTGAGCCACACTTGCATTGATGATGATGATGATGATAGGTGGGTGTGTGACCAAGTGAAGTGAGCCACACTTACATTGTGATGATGATGATGGTGAAGGGATGTGTGACAATGAGATGACACACTTGCATGATGATAAACTTATTGGGGGAGGGGACAAAGGAAGTGGGCCATACATGGATTTATATTGGATGGATGATGATGATGCATGATGATAAATATCGAATGTGTGTGCAACCAATAGAAGTGGGCCACACTTCCATTGATGATGATGATGATGATGATGATGATGATGATGATGATGATGATGATGATGATGATATATGTGTGACCAATAGAAGTGGGCCACACTTGCACTGATCGTAATGATGCAGATGACGACAGGAATTTGTGACCAAGTGAAGTGGGTCACACATCCATCGACGATGATAATGGGGTGGGTGGGGGGGGGGGGGCAGCAAGGAGCAAGGGAAGTGGGCCACTCTTGCATTGATAATGATGATGATGAAATGATGATGATGAGATGATGATGAAGATGATATGATAGGATGTTTCCACTTATGACGATGATGATGATGATAGGTATGTTTGCATTGGTGAAGATAATGATGATGATGATGATAGGTATGTTCGCACTGAATGATGAATAGATATGATGAGATGGATTAGAGTTTGCATGATGATGATGAATGATGATAATGATGATGATGATAGATTGATGATGATATGGGATGTTTCCATGGATGATGATGATGATGATGTTTGCATAGATGATGATAATAGGGATGTTTACCATTGAATGATGGTGGTGATTATGGGAATGATAGGGATGTTTAGTCAAGATGAATGATGATGATAGGATTGTTTCGATGATGATGATGACAGGGATGTGTGACCAATTGAATTGGGCCACACTTGCATTGATATATTATGAATAGGGGTGGGGTGATGATGAAGGGAAGTGGGCCACATAGCATTGATAGTGATATGATGATGATGATGATGATGATGATGATGATGATGATGATGACAGCATGGGTGTGCAAACAATAGAAGTGGGCCATACATGGATTGATGACGATGATGATGATGATGATGATGATGATGATGATGATGATGACGACCAAGTGAAGTGGACCACACATGCATTGATGATGATATTGGGGCCAGGGGTGGGGGGGGGGGGGGGAGGGAAGTGGGCTACACTAGCTCTGGATGATGATGATGATGATGGTGATGGTGGGAGTGATTGAATTGATGATGATGATGATGATGATAATGGGGGTATGTGACAAAGTGAAGTGGGCCACACATGGATTGGTGATGATGATAGGGATGTTTCCATTGATGATGATAGGGATGTTTCTATTGATGATGATGATGATGATGATGATGATAGGGATGTTTCTATTGATGATGATGATGATGATGATGATGATGATGATGATGATGATGATGATAGGGATGTTTCCAATGATCATGATGATGTCTCCATTGATGATGATAGGGATGTTTCCATTGATTATGATGATGATGATCCCATCATCCCTAACATCCCATTGTAGGGGAGCGAGGCGTCAGAGACCTCATCTTCTCTAGGGGCCAGCGTGTTGAGGGCGGCACCCATCTCCTCTCCATCGCTGCTTTACCTTCCCTGACCCTAAAGAGGGCAGGTACCCATTTACAGCTGGGTGAATTTGGGGGGGGGGGGGGGGGGGGGGGGGGGGGGAAAGGGATGTACTGAAGCCAAGGCGCGCCAACGGTCACCCATCCAACTGGTAACCACGCTCGACACTGCTTAACTTGACTAGGGGAAAGCGAGCGCTCTGACCATTTAGCTATTACCTTGGTTTATTGTCTCATCCTAGCACCCAGAGCACCACTCATGATCTAATGGATGGGGGAAAAGTTCTGGGCCAAACAGGATTCGAACCACCGCACACTCCGACACGGCCTTTTTGCTTTCTAGACAGGCGCGTTACCTCTAGACCACAGATACACGCATTGAAGATGATAATGATGATAGGTAGGTTTCTGTTGTTGATGATGATGATGATGATGACAGGAATGTGACCAAGGGAAGTGGGTTACATGTGCAATAATGGTGATGATGATGATAGGGGTGTGTGACTAAATGAAGCAGACCACACTTGCCATGATGATGATGATGATGCTAATGCTGATGATGATGAGGGTGATATGGATGTGACCAAGGGAATGATGATGATGATGATCACAAGGATGTGGGACCATGGGAAGGGGAACACTTGCATTGATCATGATGACGATGATTAATTTCCATTGAAATCTACCTCCCATGTCATATAAACACAATACAAGTAAATGGTATACCCACAATACAAGTAAAAGGTATACACACAATACAAGTCAATGGTATACACACAATACAAGTAAAAGGTACACACACAAGTAAACGGTATACACACAATACAAGTACATGGTATAGCATAAACCTTTCACATAAATTTTTTGTAAGATATATATGTTGGTGCCAAACTTCCAATGATCTCCCAGCCAGTGAAAGATCAGTTGACAAATTTGCTACCAACACAAAACAAATGACATTTGCAGTGGTTAGCGCCTTGGATTTCAGACTGGAGGGTCGCGGGTTTGAATCCCATAAAAGTCATAGGGATTTTTTGGGCTCTGGTCAGCTCCTACCCAGAGTGAGTGTGCTGTGGGCTTAGTGGGGAGACTGGGACCACACAGTCGAGCTTCATCTACTTAACAGATGCGAATTTGAGAGTGTTACTCAAATATTACCTAACCAACATTGCAGTTGTCTTTATCTCTCGGGCCTGGTTGATGCCATGATATTTTTATTAAGATAGTAAGCGTAGAGTACAGCCCTGTCAGTAGTCTCAAAGTGGATGCACCTCCACAGCATCACATTACATCATCCTCATTAACATGCAATGAAAAAGTTGCCTCTGATTCAGTGGCCCCAGTTGCTCTAGTCTCATGGTGACCTCAGATTTTGTTTCCCCATACACTTCTGTGCCTGTGGTGAGTTTGTGTCAAAGCCTTGGGGGTTGGGGGTTCACGGGGGGAGGTTGTTGGAGGGATGTTATGGTGGTCACCACCTCAGGTGGGTGAACTCAGTCTGGCTCCACAACTGAGCTAATACTGTCGTTTGTGGGGGGCTTAGTATGTGGTGTCCTGCATATGTTAGCTCAGAACAGGCACCACTGTACACCACCAAAGTGACCAGCAGCAGTGCAGGGCCCCTCTGGCTGGTGGCCTCACAGCGGCCTAATATTGATGAGCTCCCTGTGGACTCACGACCCTGAGGATGAGACATAATGAATCTGGGTATGGCTGTGGCGGGGAAACAGCAGACGGGGACGTCACAGAAGATGAGGCAGCAAAAAATAAAAACAAGAGGAGGAGTAGGAAAAAAAGCATCAACAAACCATGGGGTATTTCATACTTAGACAAAAATACAGCCAGATATCCAATATGAACTTCAATATACAAACAGTTGAAGATCAGTCAAATGATTTGTCAGCAATGCTAACAACATTCTTGTCCATACCAAAGGCCCTAATGGGTCCTGATCTGTTTAACCTTTTCTCTACAGGTAACCCACTATAGGGCAACCAGCCATAGGGTAACCCACTATAGGGTAACCAGCCATAGGGTAACCCACTATAGGGTAACCAGCCATAGGGTAACCCACTATAGGGCAACCAGCCATAGGGTAACCCACTATAGGGCAACCAGCCATAGGGTAACCCACTATAGGGCAACCAGCCATAGGGTAACCAGCCATACGGTAACCCACTATAGGGCAACCAGCCATACGGTAACCCACTATAGGGCAACCAGCCAAGGGTAACCCACTATAGGGCAACCAGCCATAGGGCAACCAGCCATACGGTAACCCACTATAGGGCAACCAGCCATAGGGTAACCCACTATAGGGCAACCAGCCATAGGGTAACCCACTATAGGGCAACCAGCCATACGGTAACCCACTATAGGGCAACCAGCCATAGGGTAACCCACTATAGGGCAACCAGCCAGCTACTAACCTTCCCTACGTATCACCTACTACTGGGTAACAGAAGCACACAAATGAGCACAATGCACGTGTACATCCTTCGGATGAGACTATAAACCGAGGCCCCGTGTGCAAATGCATGCAGAACATCTTGCGCACGTTAAATCCTGTTCCACTCTTTGTAAAAGTAGGCCATCATGTGCCAGTGGGAACAGATGACAAGATTTACAAAACTGCATACACATGGGGATTGGATATAAAAAAGCACATGAGTGCTTATTCCCTTATCCTCGATATAAAAGAATAAAAAATGAACAAAAATAAAAGGGAAAGAGGGATTCTCTCCCTTTAGATAGGGATAATGTTAAAGCCAAATTCATTTCATAACCAAAAAAAGCACAAAAAAGTCAATGCTATGGCACAACTGTTCTACAACATTTTTCATCAGGTGCACAAGTTGGTGTAAAATAATCTTCCTACTAATAGATCAGCAGACAGGTTTGCCACCAAGAAAAACTCATGGCATTGCTGCCCATATAAAAACTCATGGCATTGCTGCCCATATAAAAACTTGTGGCACTGCTGCCCATATAAAAACTCATGGCATTGCTTCTCCCCATATAAAAACTCATGGCATTGCTGCTGCCCATATAAAAAACTCATGGCATTGCTGCTGCCCATACAAAAACTCATGGCATTGCTGCTGCCCATATAAAAACTCATGGCATTGCTGCTGCCCATATAAAAACTCATGGCATTGCTGCTGCCCATATAAAACTTGTGGCATTGCTGCCCATATACTCATGGCATTGCTGCCCATATAAAAACTCATGGCATTGCTGCTGCCCATACAAAAACTCATGGCATTGCTGCTGCCCACATAAAAACTCATGGCATTGCTGCCCATATAAAAACTCATGGCATTGCTGCTGCCCATATAAAAACTGATGGCACTGCTGCCCATATAAAGACTCATGGCATTGCTGCTGCCCATATAAAAACTGATGGCACTGCTGCCCATATAAAACTCATGGCATTGCTGCTGCCCATATAAAAACTGATGGCACTGCTGCCCATATAAAAACTGATGGCACTGCTGCCCATACAAAAACTGATGGCACTGCTGCCCATATAAAAACTGATGGCACTGCTGCCCATATAAAAACTAATGGCATTGCTGCCCATATAAAAACTCATGGCATTGCTGCTGCCCATATAAAACTCATGGCACTGCTGCCCATATAAAACTCATGGCACTGCTGCCCATATAAAACTCATGGCATTGCTGCCCATATAAAACCCATGGCACTGCTGCCCATATAAAACTCATGGCATTGCTGCCCATATAAAAACCCATGGCACTGCTGCCCCTATAAAAACTCATGGCATTGCTGCTGCCCATATAAAAACTGATGGCACTGCTGCCCATATAAAAACTGATGGCATTGCTGCCCATATAAAAACTCATGGCACTGCTGCCCATATAAAAACTCATGGCATTGCTGCTGCCCATATAAAAACTGATGGCACTGCTGCCCATATAAAAACTTGTGGCATTGCTGCCCATATCAAAGGCCATCAAAGAGTACCGGTCACAATATGTTACATTTTTTAGAAAAAAAACACCCCCCTCCCCCTTTCACAAAAAATACACACCATACTATGCCATATTGTTTATAGCCCTACCGACCACGACAGCCATATCAGGGCTGTCACCTCATTCAGTTTCAGTGGCTCCAGTAACTGTCAACTTTAGGTTCAAAACCAACACTTCCTAATACTTTCAAGTATCTAACACCATCCATTTAAAAAAAAAAAAATTAAATGACACATTACCTAAATCATTTTATTCCTTAACTCTCAGAGGACGGCTGTCCACTATAGCAGATTTGCTGTTTGCAGAATTTTCAATGGCCGCTGCATTGATACTAGGACTAGTGCAGCTTAACATAGCTTCGTGAGCCTATCCAAGGTCAAATGCAGAGTGTTGTCAGGTATTTCCATGTGTTCTGAACTCTTTGTTTGCGGTTGCGGAGAGTAGGGGACACGGAGTAGTGACACAGAGTACACAATTCAGAGTATTTTCTTCATGCTTGTAAAAGCTTAAATTTTAAGGTGAGAGCTTTAATATTTTGATATGTACTAGCCTAGCATATTATTCATAATTTCAAAAAAAACGTTTTCTTTCTATGTGTTTTGTATTTTTTATGATTTTTTTACGAACCATTACAAATGGGCCGTCCATGGGGAAAAGCAAGGGAGAGAACTGGCCGTTCCGAGTGAGTTACGGCAAATAAACCAGACTGTACTGAGGACGCCAGCCATTGCACTTGATTTATCATCCTTACATTGCACACATTAAAAAAAGGATAAACATGTTGAGGTACAAAAATCTATATAACAAAGTATGACTGCAGAATGGACATCCTGTGCCCATCCCAGTGTCTAAGTATCGCACACAAAAACTCACTAGGAGAATGGAAATGTGAACAGCACCTAACATCTGTTGTGTTTTGCATTTATTCACACACATACTGACCCAGGTCATTCAAGAGGAGTTCTTCTCTGGAGATAACATGAGTGCTAACTCCACTCCCCCCTAAAGTCCTTCACATGAAACTATAAACCAAGGTCCCGAAAGTTGTACGCACGCAGAACATCTTGCAAACACATTAAAACCATTTTCGCTTTTCGGAAGAGTAGGCCATTGTGTGCTGATGGGAACTGATAAACTTAACAAAACTGTATACACATGGGCACTGGATGTTAAAAAAAAAGCAAACGAATGCTTATTCCATTATCCTCTAAACAAAAAAATAGAGATGTAAAGCCTGGACTTTGAGGAAAGATGATGAATGTGTGATAAATGCAGGAGAAATTGGAGTTCTACAAGTGAAACTGACAGACAACAAGAACCAGTGACAGCGTGTTCAAGTTATCAGCTGTCCATGAGCCATTGCTTCTTCCCCCCCCCCCCCCCCACCCCCACCTTCTCTCCTCTCCTATTCTGGCAGATGAGAACATGCAGCCTCCCATTCCTAGCATCCTTTTCTGACAATGCTGCCCCCTCCTTCCTCCCTCAAACCCCAGGAAAAAATATTTGACCACTGTTGTCAGCTTGTACCAAGGTATCTACCTGTCTTTGTGTCTACATGAGGGGCCAGGATTAAAAAACAAGGTTAGTGTTAGGTTAGTGTTGGTGTTAGCAATAACAGTTAGCATGCATTGGGGTAGGGGCTGTAGGTCGGTCAGTCTATCTGAATGCATGTGGACACAACAGCAGGTAAACACAATGGTACGTAGCTGTAGACACAGTGGTATGGAGCATTATTTAAATGATAATTTACCAATCCTACCAGCTTAGGCTGCTATCTGGATTTTTTTTACAAATTGCAGTTCTCCTATCAGCAGAGTGGTTTTCTTCCCATGTCATTTTTTTAAGAACTATTTTTGTTCAATTTTGAGAAAAATTTAACCCAAAATAAAAAAATGGTCAAGTCCAGAACAAACATGACGAAAAAATGAATGCTCTTTGAACTAGCCCTCCCCTTTTTTCCTGTATTTCTAGTAACCTAATAGCACTAATAAGGCTCAAAGGGCAACATCTCTCCCCCCCCACCCCTTGTCTGTCTTGGTGACACACCTGTTTGCAATCTGCAGTTTGCTGATGGCTTTGATCTTCTTAGAAGCATTAACTATGAACTCCAAGAACTATGCAAGCTAGAAAAATGAGCTAGGACTTATGGTATTATATGCAAGCTAGAAAAATGCAGGACTTATGGTTTATATGCAAGCTAGAAATGTGCTAGGACTTATGGCATTATAATTATGCAAGAAAGAATGAACTGGCACTTATGGTATTGTATGCAAGAAAAAATGAACTGGCACTTATGGTATTGTATGCAAGAAAGAATGAACTAACAACAATACCGACTGACCCTTTATGGTGTTCCAGTACATCAGCCATGATTCTCTCAAGGAAGATGTTGAAAAGAGTGGGTGAGAGTAGACAGCCCTGCCTTACTCCAACTGTTGTTTGAAACCACTCTCCAATGTTGCTGTTGTAGTACACTGTGCTGGTGGCCTCTTCGCCATGATGTAATCTATTTGGTAGTGGTGTTCACCATTTGGGCTATGCCATGTCCATCTTCTGGATTTCTTATGTTGGCCAAGTGTATTCACTAGCTGGAGATTGTTGTTACTGGCAAACTCCATGAGTCTCATGCCTCTTTCATTTGTTTGTTTGTTGCAGTGTGATCCACAAATGCTCTCCCAGTCTTTGTGGGCATCTACTATCTTGGCATTCCAGTCAAAGGATGTCTTTCTTGGGAATTTGATTTAGAACCCTTTGTAGTTGGTTGTAGAATTCTTCTATTTCTTCATCCGCGCTGTCTGATGTAGGGGCGTAAGCCTGTACTACTGTGATGTTGAAGGGGGTTGCTCTCAAGTGGATGGTAATAAGTCTGTTGGACACTGACTGACAGCTTTATGACGGTGTTCACATGTCTTTGTGAATGAGGAACCCCACGCCCTGTTCA
>CM060329.1:29008185-29019403 GCA_030674155.1 Stramonita haemastoma
ATTATTTTATATCGAGGATAATGGAATGAGCACTCTTGTACTTTTTTACATCAGTCCCGTGTGTCAGCAATTTGTAGATGTCATCTGTTCCACCCGCATACGATGGCCTACTCTTACGAAAAGCAAACAGGATTTAACGTGTGCGCAAGATGTTCGTGCGTTCGCACACGGGGCTCGTTTAAGTCTTATCCGAATGACTTTGGGGAGAGTGGAGTCAGCACGCTGTCATCTCAGGAGAAAATCTCCTCGACCGGAACTTGAAACCTGGGTCGTCAGATTGCCAGCGCACTGTTCTTGACCATTAGGCATCCCGCCTAGGAGAGAGAGAGAGAGAGAGAGAGAGAGAGAGAGAGAGAGAGAGAGAGAGAGAGAGAGAGAGAGAGAGAGAGAGAGAGAGAGAGAGTCACTTGCTATCTAGTAATGACTTGTAACGTAACGCAGAAGCAGAGAAAGAAAGAAATCGGCATAGAAGAGTCACATCCCTTATACTGTTTGTCACAGTGTCACTTTTTTTCTTTTTCTTGTGGTAGTCAAAATCAATTTTTGTCAGTAAATATATATTTTCATGTCTGGGGTCAATGTATTTTTCAAAATGTCAGATAGGCAGGTCTCCTACAGGCAAACAGACTCCTGATATTTCCTGGACTTTTCCACCACTGTTTCAGACTCCCAGGCTCATGTACAAACCCTGTATATACTAAATGACAATGTTAATTCACTGTGCATGAGTACTGAGTATGATATATTTTGGAATCCACTACATTCCTGTATCAGGTGTTCCTGTTTTCAGAGGTGGGGTATCATGTACATTCCGACTGCAGTACAGACCATGGTGTTGTAACACTTCTGCTCTAACAATTTTTGTTGGTTTTTAAGAATGCAATCATTTTTGCTACATCTGGTGCTGATCAAAATTTCACAAATTTTTCTGAGATTTCATTTTCAAAGGCTTTCTTCATGAAAGCAAGATTGAAGAGCTGGCCACTGAAATAAGTACAGTACAGACAGAGAAGAAAAATAAAACCATACCTGTTCAGTCCCCAGTGACTTGTCCACAGCAGATTCTTGGGCACTAGATTCTGGCTCCACAGCTCCTGAAAGCAGTCAGTAGCTTCAGTAAGCTCAGAGATACAACAGTTTGATTCTAACACTTAGATGTATATATACATCAGAGAATTAACATTGCTCTTAAAGCACTGTCTTCCAACATTCAAAATTACAAACTATCGATATATATAATTATGATTTCCTTTTTTCTTCATAAAATTAAATATTCTCAGATTTACCGTCTGATTTGAATGCAGCAAATTGCTTTATTTTTTGTTGCTTTATCGCTCTGAAAATGGAGACAAAAGTCCTCACATGAGGCAAGTATTAATTTTGATTTTTCTGCTGATTGAAGCTGACAGAGTACACTTGACATCTCCACTGACAAAAAAGCAATCTCCATTTTCTTTTGCAAAGTATTTCATCACAAAACTTTTTGCTATACTTGTAGTGTATTCAAGAAGATATTATTTCACGTAGAGACTATACAGCTCTGTACATAAAGAAATCTACCATGTACAAAACACAAAGCTTTCTTTTCAACCTGGGGTTTGTCCAGTGTTACTGTGATCCTGCTTCCTGCAAGCAAATTCACATCACCAATGAATCGTTTTCTAACATGTCAGCTTATGCCCCCCCATCCTAGGGATATTAAATATCAAAATGAAAATACATGATCATATGATTTGTCATTTGCTTTACTCACTAAAATACAAAAATTACTTTTTCTTATTCCCTTTGAAGCAGAAAAATTCAAAATTATTTTTTTCAAATATTGCTGCAAATCATCATTAAATTTGTCGATTCAAATATCAAAATAATTCAATGTTATGATTTCATCACAAAATAATTAATTTTTCTTCAAAAACATCACCACTGTTTCATATTTGCTTCATGAGGTCAAATACCTAAATGGGTCAATTTCACTTTATTTCTAATTTCAATTGATTAAAATATCAAAATGACTCAATGTTATGATTTTATCAAATGCATTAATGACACTTCAAAACCATCACGGTTTCATGTTTTGATTCATTAAGACAAATACCTGAATGAGACACTTTCAGTTCTTAGAAACTTGACAAATTCACAGTTATCCTTTAAAGATGCTTTCACATTTACGTAACCCCGCTTTCTTTTTTATCTCACACATTACCTCTACACAGTGTGATCATTCCACTCCTCCACCAAGATGTTCGTGATGGCTGTCGTTCCACCATGATGCGCAGTTGTCGGTCAGTGTCCCCCACTTTCACCTCCTCTCAGCTGCTATCCATCCATCCATCCCCGCTGGTGCTGATTACAGCAGGAACTGACCACACTTGGACTTGGTAAAAGGAAGAAGGGGCTGTTAATTTCAGCACTGGGCCCTGGACCGAGTTATGCAGGAGTTGCGTGGTGTGGACGCCCATTCCTGGTCACTTGATTCAGTTCTCACCCCCACAGTTCCTGAAAGTAATAACAAATGATAAGCTACACTGAACATTTCTTGCCTCCTTGGCTTACACATTACAGTTATCTGATCATTTCGTTTTGAAACACAATGAATTAATGTTCCTTACAGATCTTTTATTCTTTACAGCCCTTGTAAAAAATTCACCATTGCATTATTTGCTTAGATATTTAAACGACTTAACATTTTCAAAGTTGAAATCCACAAGGATTACCTCAAAACAATGTCACAATCTATCTTCAACCCCTCCATTGCAAGCTTTTCCCCTCAGAACCAGCTGACCAATGTACACGAGAACAGTTAAAAATGTTGAAAATGCAAGCCAAAAACTATGTTGTTTCCTGAACATTTCACTTGTTGGTTTTTCTGTCGTCACACTGAAGGACACAGCAAAAGCTGCTGTAAGAGCCCTTTACATGTCAATTAACTAGTGACCACAAACTATTTTGGGGCTGAATAGATGAGTTCAGTCATTTTCTCACCTGCATTTTGTCACAGAAGGTCTGTCATTTTCTCACCTGCATTTTGTCACAGAAGTTGTTCCCCCTGAATGCTGGCAGGTGTTGACATCAGCGGCAGCAGCTATCTGATGACAGACATATCTATCACATAGCAGTGAAACATGAAGACAGACTGATTCTATCACACAGCAGCTATCTGACGACAGACTGATTCTATTACACATCAGTTAAACATCTTCATGTTAAAATTCAGACCCACAGGAAACAGACAGAACAAAATGGGAGAAGACAGAGAATGCAAATACAAACAATACAGAGACAGGCAGGAGAATGGATGATACACAAACGCATCACATAAACAAATACTAGCATACACAACAAACGTCACAAAGAATGATAAACAAAAAGACAATGCATCACATAAACAAATACTAACATATCACACAAAATGTCACAAAGATGACAGACAAAAAGACAAATGCATCACATAAACAAATACTAACATACATCACATCATCACAACTAAAACTAAACAAACCCAAAGTTACCAAGTGTCCTGATGTTTCCTTAGTGACCGCTGTCTGAGGCAGGTGATGAACTTGACCACTGCTGGTCAGGCTTCCATGATACCTGGTAACACACATGGACATCATTTAAGTAGAAATAGGGGGGGTTTGTGTTTTTTTTAAAACATGAACAGTAAGTGACAAAAGACACAAGAGGTAAATGTGTAAATCAACTAACACAGACAGGTCACTCACCTCATCTCATAACACTAACATGACCACAGCTGATTGCACTTACATAGCATTTGGTCAAACAGGTGTCCATCACGAAAGAGACAGCTAGCACAAAACAAAGTAACCACAACCCAAAATGACAATGAAAATGCAGAAACAAATGATGTACGTAACAGTGACTAACAAAATACTTTTTTAAACCAACACAGAAATATGAGACAAAAATAAAAATACAGAAGTATGTAGAACTGTACCTTGTTGACAGACTTCAGCTCTTGGTCACTGTCTGTTACATGTACCGTCCTTGCCACTCCACTCCAGCCCCAGTGACTCTGAAAACAGTCATCATTGGTCATTCTGAACATTAGTCATCATCAGTCATACTGAACAGTGAGTCATTATCAGTCATACTGACATGAGTCATTATTAGTCATACTGAACAGTCAGTCATCATCAGTCATACTGAACAGTGAGTCATCATCAGTCATACTGACAATCCTAAAAGTTTCATTAACATACAATACATTCAGTTTATTACTCTACATTAACTAGTCAAATAGAAATAAAATCTGTAATTTTCTTAAGTAGTCAAATGCAAATAAAATGTGTCATTTTCTCACCTGAACTGTTGTACTTTCACAGGATCTTTTGGCTCCCCTCTATGCAGGCAGCTGTGACACTGTTGGCCAGACACCTGGACAGGAGCTCTGTTGTCAGACTGATTCTATCACACGGCAGTGAAACATTTTCAACATAAAATGCAGGCCTGCAGAAAGACTCAGACAGACAGAAAAAAGAAAAAAAAAAAAAACGACAGACTTGGTGCCACAGAAAGACAACCAGAACAGAGACAGACAGACAGACAGACAGACAGAGTGGATGACAGACACATAAACAGTGACAAGATAAAATCAAAGGCAAAACACTGAGTCACACACAGAGAAGTATTACCAATTATCCCACACTTATTTTGGTGACCAAAGCTCGAGGCAGGCCTGATGGCAATGGACTTGACAACTTCTGGCCAGCTTTACCTGGTGAAACACATGTCGTTCACAACTATAACAAAAGCCTTACACAAATTATCAGCAATACAAGTCAGCAATAATTTTTTTTTTAAACACACACAAAAGGCAATTAAAGACAAAAAATAATTGAATAAGAAAATAAACTAAGACTGAACAAAAAGTCAAACAAAAAAGAAAAATGTGAACAAAAAAGCTTACTTCTTCAGAAACATACCTATGTTGAGGCACTGCAAGTTGTGACGACGCTACTGCAACACAGTCCTCAGCACTGGACTCCAGCTCTGAAAGTGATAAATCATCATGAGGCATACTGTCAATCCTAAAAGTTTTATTCACATCCACATTACATCCAATAACACAAATCACTTAACGTGGCAAAGTCAATGTTTAACTAGCATGTACATTGCATTAAATAACACACATTCAAGAACATACATCACGTAAAGTAGCAAAGTTAAAGTTTAACAAGTATACACATTACATTAAATAACACACATTCAAGAACACACATCACTGAAAGTGGCAATGTAAAAGTTTTAAATAACACACATTCAAGAACATACATCACTTAAATGGCAAAGTCAAACTTAACTAGTAACACATTAAATACACATTCAAGACATACATCAAAGTTTAACTAGCATCCACATCATATTCAAAGTGGCAAAGTTACAAATGAAATCTATCATTTTCTCACCTGGACTCAGTCGTCCATTCACAAGACCTGCTTTACCCCATGCAGGCAGGTGTGCCATCAGGTCCATGCACTTTGACAGCAGCTCTGTCAACAGTCTGATTCTATTACCTGGCAGTGAAACATTTTCAACATGAAATGCAGGACCTCAGAAAGCCACAGACAGACAGAAATAAGAACACAGACAAGCAAGACATTCACAGACAAAACATACGGAATGGCCGGCCATGCACACGACAGACATGTAGACATATCCATAAATTAAATGACAATGCACACACTGGCTTACATACATACACCAGGTCATAAAGACATAACTATTACCGTGTAACTTATCTGATGGTGTTGGCATGACCACAGCTGGCTAGCAGGTAGACCTTGCATAGTACCTGGCAAAACAGATGTACTCAAAGTTAAAGACGGCATCAAAAAGTATGACTCAACTTGCTAATGAAGTAGTACAATTACTGTACTCACAGTTAAAACTAACATGAACCAAAATTATTCATAAAATAGTGAAACACCTGTAATCACAAG
The DNA here is from genome assembly GCA_030674155.1 of Stramonita haemastoma. Classification (NCBI taxonomy): domain Eukaryota; kingdom Metazoa; phylum Mollusca; class Gastropoda; order Neogastropoda; family Muricidae; genus Stramonita; species Stramonita haemastoma. The sequence goes on from CM060329.1 coordinate 29,014,146, forward strand.
TCAAAAATAGCATATAACAAAATGTATTGTAACTTACAATCAAGATAAATGACAAATGTCTAACAAAGACAAAAACAAACAAATAACACAGAAAACAATGAGAAAAAAATCAGTCATTATGAAACAGAAATGAAAAATAACCCAAACATACAAAAAAGCTCACACACTAAGTATGCAGAAGAATACCTCTTTGAAGACAGGATGCAGCTTGAGATGACTGTTCCTTGGCACTTGTTTCCAGCACCAAAGATCCTGAAAGCAGTAAATCGTCATCAGTCACACTGAAAATGGTAAAAGTTTCATAAGCACAAACTATACAATTACATGGCCACAATACTTTCAAACGGATGAAGTTTATTCTTGACTAACATCCCTCCCCCCAAAAAGATAGCGTAATGAATTCATCTGATAAATCATAAAAAGACAAAACATACAAAAGTCATCTCTGATATACAACCTTATCTTACAAATATTAATTATTCAACAAACACTGCTGGACACAGCCGTAGATCATGTGCCCAAGATCTCAAAACCACCAATGAACCTGAGGAAAGAATATCCCACTTTTCAGACTGCATAGTAATATTATTCATAAACCATTTGAGTGACAGAGGACTCCTTTTCTTACCTGTCCTTGGTTCTACTTCATGCTGGTAGGCACGCTGTCGGTACTCCTACGCGTACTCCTTGGTAGCAGTTTCTCTGTGAACAAACTAATTTTCCGCATGGCATTAAACATTTTCAAAATGAAATGCATGCCCCCCTTTCCAGAAAAAATGGCAATAACAGACAGAAATGGCAGATAACAGACAGACAGAAATGGCAGATAAAGAGAGAAATGGCAGGTAAAGACAGAAATGGCAGATAAACAGACAGAAATGGCAGATAACAGACAGAAATGGCGGATAAAAACAGAAATGGCAGATAAAAAACAGACAAGAATGCAAGCAATCCTGCAATGACAGAAAAAAAACACACAGAGAAAAGGGGGCAGAATAAAACACTGAAAACTACAGTATTTAAATAACTTACACATATGCCAAAGATCAGACGAGACAGAAAGATATATTGATTAATCTGTACCTTATGGAAACTACAGTATTTAATCTGTACAGATATGTACAAAGATCAGACAAGACAGAAAGATATTAAAAAGAGGATTAATCTGTACTTATGGCTGAAGTGATGAAGAAGGCTTCTGATGGTGCTGGGCCTGTCTGAAACTGTCCGAACTTATCTAGTTCCTGGTAAAAGAGATCATTATTAAAAAAACATTACATACATAATAAGCTGCTGGTCCAGCTTTCAAACCAGGAATGTCAGTACTGCTGTGAAAGGCTGAATACAGACCAGCCTGGAAAACAAACTGTTGCCTGCTGTAATGCTTCTGTCCCTCTGGATAACCGTCTTGGTCAAGGGACTGATGATGATGATGATGAGCTGTTGAATGTTGATGATGATTATGACGATGATGATTGTCTTTCAACCTTCTGCAAGACCTTTTCCCCGTTTTGGTTTTGTTTATTTATTCTTTAGATGGGGAGTTTTTCACTTGGTTTGCCCGATTTGGATTTTGGGTGGGGTGTGGAGGGTGTTCTTATTAGTTTAAGTTTCCTTTTTTATTATTGAGCATTTCATGAAGGCATTTTTCCGTTATTGGTTTAGGAGTTTTTGTTTGGTTTTAGTTTTTGTTTTTAGGGTTGTCTCCTTTTATTTGTTTATAATGTTTAGTTCAGTATATGTAATGTTCGGTTTTCCTTTTTTTTCCCATTTCGTTTTAATGGGTTATTCTCTTTTAAATTTTTTTTAGTTCATCTCACAGGTTTATCATTTCATCATCTGCCAAGCACCAGTCGTTGTTCTTATCACTCATTCCAAACTTACCCCACAACAACTGTATCCTGGCAAATTCCAATGTACTCAAAGCCTGGAGGTGACCTGGAGCTTTGTTTACATGCAGGACCAGAACACAGCCACAAACCTGGGGAGTCCTTGCAGTGTTTGTCTCTTTTCCCCCTCCCCCCTTTTTCAATTTTCCATTTTTAGTTTTTTTGTTTGTTTGCTTTGTTTTGCTTGTTCCTGTTTTGAAATGGCTTTCGAGTGCTCTTTTGGGGTTTTTTTTTTTCAATTTTCAGTCCTGTTTCCCCTTTTTAATCAATGTTTGGTTTATTTCCCTTTTTGATTTACACCATTTTTATTTTTATTTTGTCTGTCTTTTGCAATGCACTGCCTTGCATTGCACTCCATTTATTTTGGTTTAATTTACTTCAGTTTGTGTAGACTCGACTCCCTTATATAAAAAAAATATATATATCTGCAGTAGCTCAGCCTTGGAAAACCTGAAAATTCGCAATCTCATGCACCAACTGTAGAAGCATTGGATTAAAAGTATCACAATTCAACACTCCAAGACCAGCATACCTTCTGGTCCCAGACACCAAGTCCAGAAGCCCTTCAAGTCTTTAGCACTGCTAAATTATTTTTATTTTATCATCCCTTCTCCATACCTCAACAGAGATCCTAAGAAAGAAATACATACAGTAAAGATGTCCTGAACTCTGCAGGACTGTAGTGCTGACACCTTCATCCTAGTGTCCTTTGGTGACAAGGTCCATCACAGCCAGCCAGTGTCTGTTAACAGACATAAACATGTGTGTCACTAACATGGCACTGTAATTGTAAAAGCAGAGAGAGAGAGAATGAATAAATGAATAATCTTTATTTTTCAATGTAACAGAGTAAAATTTACATACTTTTTTTCCTCCAGCCCTTGCCCTGATTAGGGAAAAAGAAGAAGAAGAAAAAAAGAACCCTACCAAGACAGGAGAAAAGTCAATAAAGCAGAAAGCAAAAACAAGTAAGGAAAACATCATCACCAATATTGTAAAAAGGAGATAAGTATACATTCAACAAATACATAATTCCCATAATGTACATTAATACTTGTTTAAGACAAAAGAGATAATATGTATTCAACAAACAACTACAATCCCTAACCACCAGAAAATTCATGTCAAAAGATACACTGGTTATAATTAAATCAAATAGATCAAGACTAGGAGTGACAGCAGAGAAGAGAGCAGCCCGAACAAAAAAGATACATATTTAAACATGGCAAATCTTTCTTACTTTAAAACACTATTATGAAGAAAAGGATTGAAAAAAAAACAAAACAGACCCCCCCAAAAAAAAAATTTAATAAATAAATCCCCCCCCCCCCCAAGCTGTCCACAGAAGGAGAGAGAGAGAGAGAGACGACCAAGACTGGAGAGAGAGAGAGAGAGGAGAGAGAGAGAGAGAGAGAGAGATCAGAAGAGAGAGAGAGAGAGAGAGAGAGGAGGAGAAGAGAGAAAGAAAAATGTTATAAATTTGATCCCAAATGATCTCAATTCAGAACATGACAAAATGTATACAATGCATCACACCTTCACAATCAGAATGGGGCTAATTTAATAGCTTATTTGAAAAAAGAATATCACTTTGAATTTGGCTGGCAAACACTCCTATACCCAAAATCTCACCATGTCATTGATGAACCTGGGACTCTGCAGAGAACCTTTTGCTAATACATAGTAAGGAAATGTAACTGACGAAGTTAAAGGACACGTTTTAAAAAAAATAAAAGCCTGGAATTTGAAACCAGAAGCTTGTAAGTGCGTAGTGTCTGCCTCTTCCATTGTCATTGTAGCCCTGTGAAAATTTCAAATTCAATACCATGAAAAAAGGCGACTGAAAATAATTACCTTCTGATAGTATGTGTGCAGCCATCTGAGAACTTGAAAAAAAATGCAGACTATAGCCTAACAACTAAAGTTCACAAATTACTCCTTCAGCTGGCGTCAACCCCAACATTGAACTCATGCTCACCTGCTAAGAGCGCGCCATGTTAAGCAACCAAGAGGGATAACTCTATGTGTCTTCTCATTACTCAGACTGATCAACAATGGGCCAAGTTTCTAATCCAGATTTGTTGTTGTTTGTTTTGTTTTGTTTGTTTCTAAAGTGACCTGTGTTTACCTTGATGTTGCTACAGGATGTGAGCGCGATGGGTTTCTTTTTTGGGGGGAGGGGTCCCCCTCCCTCACAAGATTGTAAAGGTGAACAAAAAGGGAGTATGGACACAATAGCAAGATGGGAATGTGTGTGTGTGTGTGTGTGGGGGGGGGGGGGGGGGGGGGGGGGAGGAGAAAGGAGTGGAATAGTGGGGTGTTTAATCAATCACGACAACAATGACTGCATGTAGACATCTTGCGCACACGTTAAAATTCGTTCCCCTATCTGGAAGAGTAGGCCATTGTGTGCCAGTGGAACGGATGACAAAATTGAACAAAACTGCACACACACGGTGACTGGATGCAAAAAAGCACATGCGATTATTCCATTATCCTCAAAATAATCTATCTATCTATCTATCTATCTATCTATCTATCTATCTATCTATCTATCTATCCCTTAGTCTGGGGGGCACCCATGAAAACTTGACAATCAGTTCCCTCCATTCCTCTCTCTGTTCTGCCTTTTCTCAGGGTTTTTGTTGAGTTCTAGGCCTGTCCATTCGCTGGTGTTGTCCTCCCATCTCTTCTTTGGTCTGCCTCTTTTTCTTCCTCCTTGGACAGTGCCTTGCAGTATTGTTTTTTGCAAGTCCTTTTGATCTTGTGACATGCCCCTATCATTTAATTTTAGGCATCTTTATTATTGATAGAAGATTTTCATAGGGACCAATGGTTTGCTGGATTCTGCTATGCACGTCTTCGTTGCTTATGTGGTCTCTGTAGGAGATACCAGGGAGTCTCCTGAAGCATCTCATCTCTACTGCCTGTACTCTTCTCTCCAAATCTGCAGTCAGGGTCCATGATTCACAGGCATACAGGAATGTGGATATGACAAGGGAGCGCATTAGTCTGATCTTGGACTTTAGTGAGTATATTTTTATTTTTCCAGATGGCGTTCAGTTTTGACAGTGCTGTTATTGTCTGTGCAATCCTCTATACTACTTCTGACTTGGACCCCTTGTACGACAGCTCCCAAGTACTTGAAGCTTTGAACTGTTTCCAGCTTCTGGTCATTGACCCTGATATCAGTGCTGATGCCCTTGGTGTTATTGGTGATCAGTTCGGTCTTCTCTGCACTGATTTCCATGCCGTATGTTTTAGAGGCCTTATTCAGGTGTTCTGGCTGGCAAGATCTTGTTCTGATCCTGCTAGTCCATCAATGTCATCTGCGAAGCGGAGGTTTGTGATTGTTCTGCCACCAATGCT